>OX104113.1:74889471-75359880 GCA_944474755.1 Limnoperna fortunei
AAGTTTCAACAATAAAAACTTATCAGTCAGGAGGGCTGTGACAATTTAACAAACAACTTTTTAAGTCTGGCCTTAGCTTACATTAAAATGTAAATATGAACATCTAATTTTAGCAGTGTTAGGTTTAATGTATATAAATATTTGTTATTAATGCTGTATTTTTGATGTTTCAGAAATCTGCTGGGTTGTTATGTTTGTTGCTATCCTTTGACATCTGTTTTTTATTTATTTTTATGACTGATGGCAATCCTTTGCAAAAATAAATATATATAAATAAAATGGAATGTTACCTTTTTGCTAGGTCTGTAGAAAAGTATTCCCTATCAAAAATTAAATGTTTCAATAAGAAACCTTGAATACATAGTACAAAACCACGGGAACCACACTGAAAATATAAAATGTAATATATGGTAAATGTGTTTTCTAAACAACTAATTGATTAGTAGACTTGTAAGTTTGTTCAGTCTTCCAAAAATGTGGCTGACTCTGGTATATGAACATTTTTAAGATCACCATGGCATATACTGCAGGTGAACCAAGTTGTAAGTTTTCATTTAACTGAGATATGCAGGAGTCCCTGATATTCAAATGTCTAACGTAAAACTGCTGAAGAGCTTCAAAGAAAACAGACCGAAGCAGCTTTCTAAACATCTGTTATATGTATTTAGAATTTTTTTTTTTTAAAATAGGTAGAAAATAGCAGAAAGATCTTATATTTAGACTATAAATGAATCACTATAATTGCATTTCAGACACATTTATTTACATGCCTGGCCATGTAGAGAAATCTGGAGAACTTTCAAAAAGTCATTTCTTTATGTTTATTTTCTATTACTCAGTTCTGCATATAAATCAAATGGTTGGCTTAATTTTGTGTAGTTATACTTTTAAGCTTTTTAAACAGATGGCAGTTTATTACTTTAGCATATCCAATTATTAATCAATAATTGCTTGAGGTTTTTTAATGACTGCCTAACACCACAACACCTTTATATCTTGTTCTCAAATGGCAGTGTACAAAATCAATTGAAACATTAACAATGATCCAACAAAATATTAAGAAATTAGCAATATAATGGTCAATTTCAGGTGAAATCAATCCATTCATAATATCTGCATGAGAAACAATACAAGAACAAAATCAATTGATGGATATATTAACGTGTTATAATTGTATATAACTGATTGCTGTTTAGAGTATCAAATCCAGCAATCTTAAAAGGAGTTTCTAAATAAATAGAATGGTTCTGTAAAAATGTTTGAATAATCTTTTAATTTTCATCTGGGAAGAGTATATCCTTCAAGTTAAAAAAAAATTCTTGTAAAAAAACCAGTTTATCTTCTAACCATGTTTTTGGAAATGTTTTTTACAAATGGTATGCATTAAGATTTTCACACTCCAGCATAGGCTGAATTAAAAGCATTAAATTTTACCTTTCAATAATGTCAGTAACATTTACAGTCAGATATATTGTGGTAAATGTACAGAAATTATAAGTACTACAATCCAGTTTACCCGAACTTGTCTGCTTTTTAATGTGTTTTTTATGTCAAAATCATTAAATCATATATTATACATTACCCTGTGTGTCTGAAGTCCCCAGGGAAAAGGACTTGACATGTCTTGAAATGTGATGGAAGACTTTCGCCATTCTCTGCTAAATGAATGGTAGGGTGAACCATACACTATTTGTCGTAATGCCTAAGAAAAATAGTACACAATATTAGTATTTCATATTTAATTTTACTACAATCTTAGGGGATGAGGTGACCCACTATGTATTGGGTCTCGTCCACCTGTACTACTAAAACTTTCTTCTCTCTCTGAGTCCATACCAAGCTCTTTGTACTGCCAAAATAATACTGTAAAGTTGGTAGTTTTACTTGTACAGGAACATATTTCTTATATATTCCTGGTACTTATAACAATATAACATTCACTGTGACATAATTGTAAATTGTTGTAGTGATACTAAAACTAAAAGATCTATTTCTAACCCTATGTTTATTTTGAATATTTCTGTTAAAGAGATAATACCATTTGTATAACACATTGTATAATTTAAGTCGAGAAAGACAGTTGACAGAATATAAATGTACTTTCAAAGAGAGGCATTTATAAATTAATCCAAAATAACTTGTATAATATATGACTATAACTTTATAATAAGAAAATTAAAACAAGTGTGGACTGTGAGCACGCTCACAAAGGGATACCCCCCCACTTCGCTTTCAAGTTTAATGATCTCCCCTTAATGATATCCGAGGTCAATAAAAATCCTTCATGCACATCTACATTATATGTTATTCCAGTCTTAGACAGGGTATATAATGTCACATTCACGGCTTAGGATTTATATTCCATGAACCGAAGGCTAATGGAATATACGTCCTAAGCCGTGAATGTGACATTATATACCCTGTCTAAGACAGGAATAACTATTATATTACAGCTCACATCTTAAATTAGGAATATTTAACGGGAAAATCAAATATTTGGGAAAGAACTATGTAGCGTTATTTCTTTTGGAAACTTGTTCAAGTTATCCGCATTTCTTTGGAAAATATACGTTTTAAGTGAACGCATAATATTTAAAAAATGCATTTTTATTAATAGTTTTTATACAACAAAATTACACTCGGGAATTGGTCAAATAACGTTATTATTAATAAAATAAAAATATATTCAATAAATATTGTCCCTTTTGGCACCCCATCATCACTTTTATGACGCTTCGAAGCACATTCGGGATTTATAACCAATTTTGAAAGTTTATTTAAAAATAAGTTATATTTTTGTTGAAAATCAAATTAATAAAAATAAGAAAACATTATTATATATTAAAAAACAGCGAAAATGTATGTTTTTTAAATGTAAATCGTCTTCTGTTCAATAAATAACCCAATTGTATCCTTAAACCCGGAAGTGTCAAGGTAAAAGTTTGCGAAGCACCAAATTCAATATCGGTAGAGCATGTATTGGTTTTAATTGATGTATGGATGTGGACGTTGATAAGTGAATTAAAATAGGAAAACTTGCAATTGTCTGTAATGTCGCTTTGATGCCATTAAAATAAATATCATTGGATTTTGGACGATGGAAATCAATGAATATCAATGGATTTTGACGATCAGTCTTGACTGAGAATGCATGATGATGCAGTGCAGGTACATGTTTATTAACTTTTAGTGCGCTTGAGAACACGTGTATCGTTTGTTGTTTTGTGCATTGACACACTTTAATAGAGGACACAACAAAATCATACAGGATTTGTGACCTACAGACATTATTGAGCCAGAACACACCCCCCCCCCCCTTTCGCTGATATCACTGATATTTGAGTAGTTGTGTTTCTTAATTTACTTCCCTTCTGTTATTTAAACAAATATATTACATATCATTTTATTACGTCGTTTAAAACATGTTCGGGTTAGACATTGGTGCACGTTATCAGTTTTTCATTCGAAGCGGAACGAAGGTGGCCATGATGATTTGTTTTCCCAGGGCCACCATAAGGGATAACAATATGCCTTATGTATATGGCTGTAGACGTATACATAGCCTGATGTATACGGCTTGTTAACCAATCATAATGCAAGGTTTTTATGTGAGCTGTAATATATAATGTACTTCCTTTATGCTAAGTTTCATTAAATTTCATAAAGCGGTTTAGGAGGAGTTGCACTTAAAAAGGATGTGGACGGACGGACAGACAGACAAGTATAAAATAAAAAATAAAAAATTATAAATGTATGAGCTAAACTATTGCACAGATAGTAAGGTTTACTTATTTTAAGTACAAGTATATTTTATCTGATATTTTACTTAAAGTACAAGAATCCAAACACAATAAAAAAAACAGAAGAGTATTTAAACTTACAACAGCAGTCTCAATAGTTATTGGTGTTCCTCCTAGCAGACGACTAGACCGAGGCCGTAATGTATTGTCTGGAAATAAATAGTACAATTGAGGTCAGTACTTTCATATTTTCCATTCCATAAATGCTGGTGAAATATTTAAATAATGGTATAGTATATTAACAATTTGTATCAGTCACACATTTTTCTGACTCATTTCAAATTGATTGGACTTCAAGACTAGAAGCATAGAAGCACCCCAATTAAAATAAATAAAGAAAATGCACATAAAACATGTTAAAATGTCATTGATTGTACCCATATTAACTAGAGTTTAAATTAAACAGACAACTGACACCTGTGTTACATACACACATCTTTGAAAAACAAACCTTTACTAAAAACTTCAGAAAAGTCCCATAACGTTAGAACAAAAGTCAGAATTTTTTTAAAAACTAAAGGAAGTTCACATCTATCAAAAATCAAAATAAAATATTCCTGAAAATTTTAAGACAATTGATGACAACATTAAAAAAATCCCCCCCCCCCATTTTTTAAGAGCAAAGTCCCATAACCCCATATTGAAACATCAGAAATTTACCATTAAGTATAAAGACATAATAACAAAAAAAAAACAGAAAATCTGGGAAGGCATTCTCCAGTTATAATGGGACAAGTGAAGGATGGACAGACAGACAGACAGACAGACAGACATTTGTATACATAATAGGTCCATCAAAGATGGACATATAAAAATATTCCATATGCATGATATGTGTGGTTACCGTTGTTACACCTACAACACCTATATAATAGTGGAATCACTAATACATGTCTGCATTTTGAAAAGGTCTCCTAAAATAGTTTCTGGACTTATAGAGAAAACAGATAAATCTTATTAAATAATTTGCAACACCCTCGAAGTGACTGTGTGTTACCTAAAATTTGGGCATAAATATGAACAAGGGGAGAAAACTCCCATCAGCAGTTATAACAAATTATTATTTCGTTATTTCATTCACAATCATAACTGAAATCTTTAAACAAAATACTACATGTCGGAACGATTTTGTTATATTGGCCCAAGAAAATACCGGATTGTGTAACCAAACCAAATAAACTGAAGGTTTTCAGACTTACATAGAATAAATGTCCCCGTAGAGTAAATGCAGAAGTATGACCCCAAACCAAATAAAGGAGGATAGTTTTCTGACTTTACAAAACAGAATGTTCCAGAGTATACACTCAGAAGTGTTTCACCAAAACCAAATAAATGGAGGATAGTTTTCTGACTTTACAAAACAGAATGTTCCAGAGTATACACTCAGAAGTGTTTCACCAAAACCAAATAAATGGAGGATAGTTTTCTGACTTTACAAAACAGAATGTTCCAGAGTATACACTCAGAAGAGTTTCACCAAAACCAAATAAATGGAGGATAGTTTTCTGACTTTACAAAACAGAATGTTCCAGAGTATACACTCAGGAGTGTTTCACCAAAACCAAATAAATGGAGGATAGTTTTCTGACTTTACAAAACAGAATGTTCCAGAGTATACACTCAGAAGTGTTTCACCAAAATCAACTAAATCAAAGACACAAAGGTAAGAATTATATTTATCAAGGTCATTAAGTATTTCTCACAATTTTAAAAAGAATACAAAAGACTTTTACATCAATAAAACTAAATTGTCTTAAATTTTAGCACAAATTCAGTGTCTCTTGTCAACTATATAGAAATTTCTGTGAAATAGATAATAGATGTTAGTCGTTAATAAAACTGACTACTTATGTTGAAAGCTATTGACTTTACCATTTAAATCCATTTATTCTGTTTCAAAGTAAAGTACCACATATATAATAATATCGTATAAATCAATAAATCATATTTTAATAATTTTGGTTCTTATTTAAAACTGGTACCTCTACTGTTATCACACAATAAAAGTACTTGACACATTCTTATAAATGTCAAACTCACAGGTCAAATTGTAAAGTTATCAACTTTTAAGTACATCAGGAAAGTTTTATGACAGATCTAGCTTAGAACATAAACTAAATCTTTATATGAACTGAAGGAGTCTCATTTGATATGTTTAACATTAATTTTTTACAGCTGTAATTATAATATGTTCATTCTAAAACATACTGTATCTACATATGTAGCTGATTCCATTTCCACAATAAATATTCTTGCAGATAACTTTGGTTTAATTTTTATTTTAGTTTGCTATTTTTGTCACGCTAACCTAATCATTTAACATTTTTTTAAAAATAGCGATTGTCAGAACAATTACAGAAAACATCAATTTATCAAATTTTAATATTTCTAATTATTGATTATCAATGACAGCACCACACTCTATATCTAAAGCCTTATTTGTAGTGTAGAAACAGTATGTATTAATATGATCTTTGTGTTATTACATATTCTGTATCACTTCCAAGACATACTTGTACCTATCCACAAGAAACATTACTTAAACTCAAGGTCATCAACAGAAATGACTTTGACCTAATTAGTAATTCAAATAAGTTTATATGTAAGACAGTGATATTTTCTTTCTTTATTAATAGATGGAGATAGTCACACTGATTGTACCTCTGATACATACTCACCGGACTTAACCTTGACCTCTGGCCATGATTCTACATAAAATGTCTTAACTCGCTGAGTTAATTTTGGTTGGTCATCATCCTTTTCAGCTCCTGCATCATCCTTGAATCCTACTCGCTTTCTCTAAAAAAACAAGTGTGGACTGTGAGCAGGCTCACACAGGGATACCCCCAATTCGTTTAAAGTTCAATTATCTCCCCTGAATAATATCCGACAGCAACGAACATTCTTCATGCACATCTACATATGATGTACTTCCTTCATGTAAAGTTTCATCAAAATCTTTCAAACGGTTTAGGAGGAGTTGCGCTTAAGAGGTCTCCCACTGAATACTATATTTAAAAAGTTTAAGTAAAATTATCTCCCCTGAATAATATCTGACAGCGACGAAAATTCTTCATGCACATCTACAGACAGACAGACAGGGTGATTCCTATATACCACCCCAAACAAGTTTGCAGGGGGTATAATTAAAACTGTATCTGGAATTCCAAGTATCAGAAAAACATAAATATAATCTAATTACATTAAAGAAACCTAGATACCAAACACAATTCTGTTATTTTAAATATAAAGAATGCATGCAGTGTAATATGCAGATTTTCTAAAATGAATTAACCATTTTGATTGGATGATAAACATCATAAAAACCAGAATTACTAAAAACACCAAGTAGACAAGCCAATTATAATTTTTACCACAGTAAAATGAACTCCTACCCCATCCCCACAGGCAACCTCCCCCAAAAATGTTGCATTAAAAGTAGAGAAAAATATTATTCTGTAAACCACCTTTTATCTCATGGCTACTAGTATTATATTTAATTTCACAAAATTTGTGTGAGGAACAACAAGAAAAGAAATCGCCTTGAATTGTTTTTAAATTGAAATCAATGGTGAAAAAACAGAAAGCAGTGAAATTGTAATAATTATATAATTACTATGAAATCTGCAACTTTTACTTTATACATGAAAAAATAGAATTTATTGATAACTGATTGTTTGTCTCATTTTTGCATTCATGTGATGTGTTGATTTTTGGAAATAACGGGTCCCTTCTGATTATTCAGTGTTGTACAGGTGTTTGGAAATAAATTATCCCTTCTGGAGGATCATTGTTGTGCAGATTTTTGGAAATAAGGTGTTACTTATGGTGGTTCAATGGAAATAAAGGGTCACTTCTGGTGGTTCAGTGGAAATAAAGGGTCACTTCTGGCAGTTTAGTAGAAATAACGCATCCCTTCTGGTAGTTCCGTGGAAATAAAGGGTCCCTTCTGGTGGTTCAGTGGAAATAAAGGGTCCTTTCTGGTGGTTCAATGGAAATAAAGGGTCACTTCTGGTGGTTCAATGGAAATAAAGGGTCACTTCTGGTGGTTCAATGGAAATAAAGGGTCACACTTCTGGTGGTTTAGTAGAAATAAAGGTTCCCTTCTGGTGATTCAGTGGAAATAAAGGGTCCCTTCTGGTGGTTTAGTAGAAATAAAGGGTCACTTCTGTTGGTTCAATTGAAATAAAGACTCACTCTTCTGCTGGTTTAGTAGAAATAAAGGGTCCCTTCTGGTAGTTCAGTGGAAATAAAGGGTCTCTTCTGGTGATTCAGTGGAAATATAGGGTCCCTTCTGGTAGTTCAGTGGAAAAAAAGGGTCACTTCTGGTGGTTCAGTGTAGGTGTAGTTTTTGTTTCATATTGGTGTGATACATCTGCATAGCTGTGATGTCAGAGTATTACACGTACAAAAAACAGCAAAGTTTGCATCCTTTTAGTCTGTTCAACCCTGCCATGTTTTACATGAATGTTCTAAGCCAGTAGTTTATGCCATGGTACATGTATTTGTCATTTCTAATATTCTGGTGGGGTTTTGTTTATTTTTGGTGATTTGTGGTTTTGTCTTCAAGTGATGAATTGTAATTTTGTTTAGTTTGTCTTCTATATTGCCACTTCTTCATGTAAATATTCACCAACGGATTCTAAGAACACTGTACTAGTACATGTAACACCACTAGTACTAATACAATGATCGTTAATGCATAATGTGTCAGATGAATTAATGAATTTAATGTTCACTACATTCTGGTTACAGTGAATCTGTGTTGTATAGGAGAACTTTTAGGTGGAGTTAGACTTGTGTTATTATACAGAAAATTTTTTATTCAAACACAATTCAATATCATTAAACATGTTGTGCCATATTAATTATGGCTGAATAGTCCAAGTGTTAGATATAAAACTAAATTGATATGAAGTACAACAATACCTAAATATCACTATTATGCCACAGAAACTTTCCTGAAATAGTGTCACCATGATATCAGTAACAAAGCTAATCAAATGGTGATTAACAGGGGGCTTGCAGTATTTCCAGCAACTGAGCAAGTAGTATTGTGACTAAAGGATAGACAGAGAAAAATTTTGACTGCCATTAAAATAGTATGGAGTGTTGGGTATGTATCAATGGAAAGTTTTGACATCTATCATGCACCTAGTCTTACTCATTCTGACAAAAGGACTCTTCAAATGGAACTAGTGAGGCATTTTCCAGACACTTCCCCCTTGGTCTGTGACCTGGCTTTACTTAAAAATACATAGGGACATGCTCAGTAGCTCTGAGGATTGAGCCATGAAAACTCCCTACCCAGAAATACAAGTGGCAGTAATAACAAGCAAACTGATGTTTACAGAAGACATTAAACAGAAAATGTGATGTTATAGAAATGGTTGACACTTACATAGTCTTCCTCTGACTATTAAAGCAACATAGTTTTTTATTCTTTATAATTATTTCTTTCGTACTATTAATATTTCAAACATTGTTCATACTTTACACGAATCATCCACTGATCACAATATCCCAGTAATTTTCGAAAAAAGCAAAATAGGAAACAAAATTAAATTTAGAAAGCATTGTATCAGATGTTTAAACAATTGATACTGTTACATGAAAATATAATGTATGTTTTATTATACATGTACTCATCTTATAAAAGTGTTTTTGTTTTGTTTGTTTAAGTGTTGTTTAATGCCACTTTTAGCAATTTGATCAATAGTTGACGAACTACCTAAACCACTCGACCACTGAGGCCCCTCTTACAAAAGTTAAATTTTAATTCAATCCATACAGCTAAAGAACAAAAAGTTAACCAAATCCTCAAGTTTGTGTATATACATGTAATTCCATGTATAATAGTTTGAATGTGATTTAACACTGTTTTAAGCAATTTTTAGATACTGGTACTAGTATATAATGGCAACCAGTTTTTATTGGGGTTGGAAGGAGTACCTGCTGAAAATCCCTGGCTTTTACCAGGAAAACTGGAATTCAAGCCTTGTCAATTTAGGTTGAAATCAGGAACATTCTTCCTACAATAAGACATCAAACCTCAGTGTTGACATGTTGATCAATTGTAGGTTACCTTAACCAATGGGCCATGGTCTGGATATAATAACACTTACTTTGTTATCTTTTAAACCAAAAACAGTGCTGTTGTCAAATAGTTTCAACAAGCGATCAAGTTTCTCTCTTTCCTCACCAGGAGAAGATATCCCAAAACTTGTTGTGCTGTTAGTTGTTGTTGTCATAGTGATATTTTCTGCCCTGTGATATACATAGATATATATATGTTAATTGTGCAAACATCAATTTAATTGTTAAAACAATTATACTACATTTGGTTGTACCTTTGGAATCCATAAAACATGCTGGACTGCTGTTTCAAACCAAATTCAACCAAATTAAAGTTTTCTCTTGGAATTTAATAAGAAAAAGTAAAATTAATCGTCTTCCTAACATACTCATACATTTACCAAATTCTTCAGTAGGTCGGAAATATTTTAAGGTAAACTGACAGTGAACACAACTATTTTGTTTTATTTTTAAGGACTCTTAAAGATGCACACATTAGAAAACTACATGCCAACATGCAACTGATGATGATTATAACACTGGATATAAATAAGCACAGTAATTACAATGCATTTTCATTAATTAAGCCAAATTGTTACAATAACTTATGAATAGTCATTTGGAAAACCATACAACTGTATTAAGATACAAGCAGAAAAATTTAATTTCAAAGGGTGACAACTTGTTCATTCTGAACAAAAGATACATGTACATTGATCTCATAATTTAACAGATGTATATAAACATCTTTAATGAAATCGCTAAAAATCATACTTCACATCAATAGTTTAGGACTTGGTTCAACTTTTGCATTTTGTCAATTTTGGTAGGAAAATAGGCCTGAAAAAATACCTACCAACAGAAAGTTTCATTTCCCTTGCATATTTTCGCCCCCAAAATCAAGCCCGATTGGCTTTAAATGAAGTTGGCACAATGAAATATATATATAAAAATATTAATTTGGAAATACAATTTTTATAATATAGTTATACTATAGTGAAAAAATGAACAAAAACCATAAATCTGCTTCCTCCCTGAATAAAAACTGAAAATTGCTGAAAATGGGGATTTAAGCCCTATTCAAATGAACAAACAATAATTTTTGTAGTGGTTTTTGTCCCTGAACCCATTCTGATTTATCTTGGATAAACTCATGGCAGAGAACTTGGCAAGATTTTTTGGTAATTAAAATTTCTTTTTAATTCATCAATATCTTGATATATTACAAACAAGTTTTTTTTAAAATATATGCCTATGAAAAAATACAATCTAAACCTGTACAATATTTATGTTCATACAGTATTGACTTAATTACTGTATATTTGTAAATACTTAATAGTCTGAGTATCCTCTGCCGTCCAACATTTTGGGACGCAAAAAAAACATTGGACAGCAGAGGATGTATACAATCTTTAGCAATTTCATGTATTTTTTACTAATTCCGTAATATCATTACAAACTTTTTCTTTAAATGTTTGAAACAAGAAATAACTGACTGAACTAATAAATATCTTTAATCAAAGCAAAAATGCTAGAAAGTTTAGAAGTCGGAACATGAATTGTTGTATTCTACATATACAATTTTGCCAAATTTCAAGAAAAAATATACAATTCAACACCAAATAAAATTCAAAACTATATAATCAATATAATAACTAACTAAGTTTACATGATGTACTATACATAGTCTATTATACTATTGAAGTCAATTATTGATGCAAAAAATTGTTCGTCACGGTTGACATTGACCTTTTATTTATCTAAATAGCGTGACAACTTACAGTTTACATCATAATTTTCTCCTTGCACGCTGTTTTACTGATGGTTTAATACACCGTCGATATTTATAATTGATTTGTTGTGGGTGGGATTAAACGATACAGAATTATTAAGTTCCTGAAAAATTTATGACATTCATCTTGTTACCAAAGACGCATTCCTTTCGGAACACTTCGGACACTAAAGAGCGGGAAACTTAAATTTGTGATTTTTAAAACTTAAATACTGATGTTGGATATACATTGTTGACATACAGTAAAAAAGAAGTGGAAACTTTTTTTTTACTTTTAAATTAATATGTTTCAGTTTGTGTTGGGATGAGGGACCCTGTTTTGGTTTGTGGGTCATTCAAAAATACTATCCTCCCAAGTCACTGGGGATTCTGAGTCCGCGTTCGCTCCATCATCACGTGATACTTGTATTCACTGGAACGGCTGGAACTACCAGATTCTGTCGTGCATGCAGACTCTGTAGAAGGTTTTAAGAACGCCATACAGAAGCACTATAATACCTGCGCTCTCTATCCGTTGTGGTTCAACAACGTAGCAGATACAGACACATATGAAATATAATGATAATGAGTTTGACCTGTTTTAAAAATATATAATGCATCACATCTGTTCTGCGTAACTAACTGAATACTGAATGAATTAGCCTGTATGGAAAAAAACTTATCGAAAATAAGTTTTGACTGAAATGCGAATACTATACTGAGTTGGGATTATTATTACTACCTTGATTTATAGGTTTCTGTACTGACCGTTCGCATTTCAGGCAGAACCGAGCTTTTGCATATTGTAAACACGATTGTGAGCGAACCATTCCACAAAGACAGAGAAAGTTCTCGCTTAGTTGTTTTTATCCAAAAAGCTTTGACCTTCAAATATATTGTTTTTGAGTACCACGCACTGATTATAGTTTATTTAGTGGAAACGGGATGTGTGGTGTTGTAAATGTATAAAATGTCATCAAAGATACCAACGTTCAGTAATAAAATTTACTGCGCCAGACGCGCGTTTTGTCTAATCAAGACTCATCAGTGGCGCTCGAACCCAAACAATATTTAAAATCCAAATGAATGAAATGTTGTAGAGCTTTTATCACAAAAATTCCAAAACGTTTTACCAAAATCCGGCTAAGGCTATCTACACCTTGAAAATAGAAAAACCTTAGAATTAAAATAATTTTCGAAATTTCAGGGCAGTAAATTTAGACATTGACTATATCAATGAAAGAATCAATGATATTCCTGTCAGCACCGAAGTGTGACTACTGGGCTGGTGATACCCTCGGGGACTAACAGTCCACCAGCAGTGGCATCGACCCAGTGGTTGCAAATAAAATGTCATCAAAGATACCAAGGTTAATAAAATTTACTACGCCAGACGCGCGTTTCGTCTAATCAAGACTCATCAGTGGCGCTCGAACCCAAACAATATTTAAAATCCAAATATATAAAACGCTGTCTGATAACCACGTGGTGCTGATCTACATCTACTAGTTATTCCTCGACAATTACTGGGAGGCGCTGTCTGGGAACAGTATGTATTATGTTAAAGAAATTAGAAAAAAGTTTTAAAAAAGAACAGTATTCAGACTGTTAAACTTAATACATAAAAGAATATAGAACAGTATATATAACAGTTAAAAAGAAGGGTATACAACATTTAGAAAGTGACCGCCGTCAGCCTCTCAGCAAAGATGTTGAGGCTGGGACTGGATTTGATGTAGGGAAGAAGTCTATTACAATATCTGATAGTTCTAGGGTAGTAGGAATTGGGGTGATACTGAGTGGGAGACTGAGAGATATTAAGGTAATTTAGATTTCTGGTTGGGATGAGGTAAACCTGCATGGTCAACGAACCGCTTGGTTTCTGATTTTGTAGAAAACGATGGTGGGATTATTAAGACACATACGTAATTATTCAATACATATCTGGCTGCCGATCTCTGTACGCGTTCAATTTTGTTCTGCCAGGGATGCCAAACATTTGAACAGTACTCGAATTGTGGGTGAACATATGTATTGTTTGCTACCTCTTTGACTTTGGAATCGGTTGTTTTGACGTTTCGTTTAATAAAACGGATGGATGATTAAGCTTTGGCAGAGATGACTTCAGATATATTGGGACCAGTTCAGATCTTTTGATATAGGAACATCTGTGAAATATTTTGCAGCAGATGTAGTTTTTAGTTCAACGTTATGAAGCTTGTATGGGTAAATAATGGGGTTCTATTTTCTAGTGATTCTCAGCACTTCGTATTTATTAGCGTTGAATTCCATTGCCCGGTCCCTCTTCCATTTCTCTAGACGGGTTGACCTAATTATTTGTTTGTGTTTTTCGTTATATTCTGCTAGTCTAAATCCTTAAGTCATGGACAGAATTATAGTTTTAATTATTTTTCTGCATCTGTACCATATAAAACATTTTTAGGATTTATTTTCAGGAAACATATTTCAGTGGAAGTTTTGTTGACTTACTTAATCCATAAAAGATTACGGATCTGAATATTAAAGTTTTGATGATCCCGCGTGGGTGTACAGTTTAATATATTAACTTTTATGGATTATTTTTGTTGGAACAAGATTTTGATTCATTTACGTACTCATTCAAATGATCAAATGTCACGAATGTTTTGAAATGCGTAATTCTGCAATAACTTTCTCGGTTTATCTGACCAAGATCTGGTTTTTCGGTTAGTTTCAATAAATAGAACGAAAACTATCATTGGGCAAAATAAAAAATATCGGGGATGTCACATTCTAATTAAAATGAAATCTTTCACTTGCTCCTCCGTTTTGCTATGCCGCTGCGTTACAACACAGCGACATAGCAAAAAGGTGGAAGACAGTGAAATATAACGCAGCGACACTGCAAATAGGAAGTGAAAGATTTGATTTTAGTTACATTGGAGATGTCAATAACCACACGACTGTGCCTTGGGCTCTGTTGAATTGTTGGGTTACTCTTACTTGGGTAGATCAGTAGCATGTTACTAGATTATATACAACCAACCTCGGCCGTTTTAACGTGCCCTTTTAAGCTCTGCTTGTAAATGTTAATAGTGTTGTAGAAGATTGTAATTGTATAATTATGAACGCTGCTAATGTTGCTGATATGTTTGTTAAAATTGATGTTAACAATGTGAATAAAAAATGTAAATCTCAATCTTTACACTGTAAAAAGTATTTCAATAGTGATTGCTATGTAAAACGTAGAAATTATCGCAGATCTAAGAAGTATTATTTTAGAGCACCGACAGCTGTTAACTATGAGGACTTAGTTTGTAAAAGTAGAGAGTATAAGAAAACTCCGAAAAATCAATTTAGTGAGTTTCAAAAAGCATTTATAAATAAGTTACGTGGTCTGCGTACCACTGACCCCAAGTCTTACTGGTCATTGTTGAATAAAGGTTGTGAAAAAGGTAAAAATGTGTCAAAGAAAATTGCACTTGATGTATTTTATAATCATTTCAAACAATTAAACAATGATGAAAATGATATTGATGTTGTATAACCAGAAAATATTAGTGAATGCAATACTGTTATAAATCGGCCAAATTGCGAACAAGAAATTTTAAAAGCTATTAAGTCTTTGAAAAATAATAAAGCGTGTAGTGATGATATGATATTAAATGAATTTTTGAAACATGCAGCTGGTAAATTTTTGCCAATATTTCTGAAAATATTTAATATTATTTTTGAAAGTGGTATTATACCTGAATCATGGTCGAAAGGTTTTATCTGTCCTATATTTAAAAAGAAAGGTGACCCTGCAGACGTAGATAATTATAGAGGTATTACAATATTGAGCTGTTATGGTAAACTGTTCACTTGTATTTTGAACAATAGACTTTTTAATTATCTAGAAAGCCTGGGTTTGTTATGTGAAGAACAGGCAGGTTTTAGAAAGGGGTGTAGCACTGTTGATCATATTTTTAATCTCAAGTGTCTTATTGATTTGTATTTATTTAGAAGAACAAAGCTATATTGTGCCTTTATTGACTATAAGAAGGCTTTTGACTCTGTAAACAGAGTTTTATTATGGCAGAAGCTATTACGTTCTGGTATAGATGGTAAAATATTGATTGCATTGCAAAATTTGTATAAAAATGCAAAATCCTGTGTAAGAGATGGCTCTAGTTGTTCAGAATATTTTGCTTCCAACATTGGTGTTAGGCAAGGTGAAAATTTGTCACCCTTATTATTTTCTATTTTTCTCAATGACTTGACTGATTTTATGTCTCATGCTTATAATGGTTTGAAAGATGTTTATAATATGTCACATTTATTATTTGACAATGATGATATTGAAGTATACTTCAAATTGTACCTTTTATTGTATGCAGACGACACTGTAATTTTTGCTGAGTCTGCTGCAGAGTTGCAATCAGCATTAAATGCAATGTACTTATATTGTGAAACTTGGAATCTTACGGTAAATACTACTAAAACCAATGTTGTTATATTTTCAAAAAGTCGTCGGACTGAAAATTGTCATTTTCTGTACAATAATGAACGTCTCTCTGTTATAACGAATTTCAATACTTAGGCATTGTATTTTCTAGAAAGGGTACATTTCATGTTAATAAAGCCAGACTTGTGCAACAGGCTCGTAAAGCAATGTTTTATGTATTACGTAAAGCTAGAAAATTGTTTTTGCCAATTGATATAGTATTGCAACTATTTGATGCTATGGTTACCCCTATTTTGCTATATGGTGCAGAAGTATGGGGTTATGAAAATAATAATATTGTCGAAACCCTACAATTAGAATTCTGTAAATATATATTAAAAGTTAAAATATGTACACCTAATTGCATTGTATATGGTGAACTTGGTCGAGTACCAATGTCTGTTAATATCAAGGCAAGAATGGTTGGTTTTTGGAAAAGTATTGTTACTGGAAAACAAGAAAAAATATCTCGTACATTGTATGACATGTTGTACAAACTAGACTCTGGTGATATATATCATTCAAAATGGTTAAATTTTGTTAAAAATGTATTGACTGAATGTGGCTTTATTGATATTTGGAATAATCAATATGTTGATACTAATAGTAATTTATCTTACAATGTTAAACAGTATTATCATACTTTATTTGTTAATGATTGGAAACTCCAGATATTTAACTCAACTAAATGTTTAAACTATAGGATGTTTAAAGCAGAATTCGGATTTGAGAACTATCTAACTGTGTTACCTTTAGATTTAAGAATTAACTTATGTAAATTTAGATGTGGCAGTCATAGATTGCCTATTGAATGTGGCAGATTTTATAGTATAGATAGATCAGAAAGACTATGTTATTTATGCAACAGAGAAGAGCTAGGTGATGAATTCCATTATATTTTCAATTGTACCTTCTTTACTAATGAACGTCAGAAATTTTTACCTTTTAACCTATGTAATACAAAAAATACAAATAGTTTCTTTGAGCTAATGAATACAAGTGATCATCATGTTCTTATTGGCTTAGCTAAATTCTGTAAAATTGTAATGTCAATTTTCAAATAATATTTGCCTTCCCACTAAATATTGTATCTTGTAAATATGTTTGTTCATGCATTATATCAGTTTTATTGTTACATGTACTATCATGCCTCATTAGAGGCCTTTAGTGAAATAAAATGTTTCAAATGTTTCAAATGTTTCAACATTACTTTTTCTTTCAATTCAACGACTAATTTCAATAAAAGTTTCTATAACAGATGTATCTTCATTGCGCATTAACCATAAGAATTTATTATTAATACAAAGTTTTTTAAAATTACAATATTTATTATTTATTCAATAAAAGGTTTTCTAATTTTTTCAAGATTTGGACAATTTAATAAAAAATGTTTCTCATCCTCCACTTCATTTTTACACATGTAAGTTTTTGTCTAAGACTAAAAGGACCCTCCAGAAATACAAATAGGTATATTGCAGTAATGCTTTTATAATAATACGATAAAACAAATTATTTTATAGCGTCCATAGTCCTTTACCATTCTTCTCTAAATCAAACTGGACAAACTTTAGTCAGAAATAATTCATTGCGAGTTTTACAAACTTCAGCCAAGTGAAATATATATTTTAATTTACCTAAGACTTTCTAATTGATTTAGGTTCAATATGTTCTTGTCCAGGAACCTACTGCTTTGCATAAACCATCCGTATGCAAGTTATGTGTGGATCGGAAACCAGAGATGTCTGCGTTTCAAGAAGACCTCACCATGCTCAATGCATATACAGAAAACTCAAGCTGAACGCGAGTACGCATAATATTAAGAATAATTGCCAACACTATAGAAAAATATAAATTAATATTTTCAATTCGAAGTCGTCGGTCAATATCTTTCTACAAGGTCCATATAAAGCGTATTGACCGAATTAAAAGTTCTTAATTGTTATATAACATATTATTACAATTACTGTTACATGTCTTGTTGTAATGTTGACTCGTGTATATAATAAAAATAATGCCTATAGCTGATTAGCTTTTTATAGCTATTTTCCATAAAAAGACATTGATAGCAAGAACTTATTTTTTAAGATTATAACAAGATACAATTGGAAAAAATAACAAATCCCCTTTAAACCTGCCATATTTGTTTACTAGATGTAACATCTGAGACTATGTGAAAAGGGTGGGCCAACACAGACAGATATGCAGACTTCATATACCAATACCAATACCAATATTTTAATTTAAGGTCCCACAAGGGGCAATGACAAATAATTTACATGTATGATTAATGAACAGTACATTACAATTTTAACAGAGTTACACAAGTTGTAGTAGTGTTAAACATTTTTATAAAATTGGTGTTGTGTGCACAGTGTGACAAGGTTGAAACATAATATTATTCATAATGTTCGTATTTAAGTCACCCGACGGTGCTTAAGAATTCTATTGAACAGAAAAAGTATTTTTCACCAAGATTTGATGTTTATTTTATATCGTAGTAGTAGTGTCATTATCTATCTGGGAGAGACACCAGGGGGCGGGTAGACTCTCCCCGTGTCTAACCCAGAAAGACAAGGATTTGTTTGGCCGAGAGAGAAGGTTACCTTACTGGAGAAGACACCAGGGGACGGTGCTTAATCTTTTAGATTCTCCCTGTGTCATGCACAGAAAAGTAAGCAGTATTCATATACATATATGCATATACACATACATACAGTGTATGTATACATATATAAATATGTCAATTTCATAGTTATCTACAAAATTTATAAAGTTACATAATTCTTTAAGTATGTTTTTGTCTTCACAGTTCATTATCCAGTGAAATTTTTCCTGCACAGTTAAATTTAGAGAGTTGTTACATGTTAAAGCAACAGTGTTTAGTAATGCTTGTCGGTTATCTGCAAATTTGTTGCAGACAAGTAAAAAATGGATTTCATCCTCAATTTCTCTCGAGTCACACTGAGCACACAACCTTTGGTGTGGAGGTATACCCTGATATCTACCTGCCTCAATATTGAGGCGATGTGCTGGGGTTCTTAGTTTTGTTAAACTCCTCCTATGCTCAAAGTTTTTGATAATGGAAAGATAACGTTCATATCCAAAGTGTTGCTTCTTGGAAGTATAAGTTCGCAATTTTCCATCAGAAAATTGGGCCCTTTGATTAATCCATAGTTCCAAAAATGTTTCCCTTATGAGTTTATTGAGGGTAGATTTAGAGGTCCTTTTATCTTTCAGTTGGTTAATTACAGGAAAATTTTGAAGTATACATAGAAGTGATCCATACCATGAAGATTTTTTTGCTCATAAAGAAGTTTTGATTGTTCATAGGTTTTCTGTAATAAAGGAATTTTTTTTAAGTTTTCAAGGCGTTGCCAGTAATTCAAGATGCTTTTAATTATATCATAATGGAGTGGAAAACGTCCAAGCTCTGACAACACAGCAAAATTTGTTGTTTTTCTATGGACCCCTAATACGAACTTGCAAAATTTTGGGTGTAATTTTTCACAAATAATATTTGAGTAAATTTTATCTGGTGTTAAAGAACCATTTCTAAATCGGGCTGTATTTGCGTTAAAAGTTCCCCATATTTCACAACCATAAAGTAAGATTGGCTTAACTGTATGGTCAAAAACATGGATACTTCTTTTTGGATCTGGATTAATACAGAGAAAATCTTTCTGTAGTTTAAAATCGGTCCTACTTAAATACGCCTGCATACGCCTGCCGTAATAAATGTACGCCTGCAGTAAAAAAGTGTACGCCTGCCACTATTTGTGACTTATATTTCACCAAGAAATAACTTTAAATAGTAAAACAAATCAGTTTGAACCTTAAAAAGGTATTTTATTTATTTGTTATCCTTTTTCAACGAATACCTTATGTTAAGTCATGTCCGTATGGACGCGCTTATATACCGCGTATGTGCACTGAACAAAATATCTTATATCAAATAAGTTTATGCAATCCCACATTTTGACTATTTATTTATTAATTCATTTATTGTATAAAATTATATAAAATTCAACTTACCCCAATGCTAAATCCAAGTTGACTGATTTACATTAATGTGTAAGAAATGTAATCCAATCATCAAGTCATGCTTGATTTTTACTCACCATAATTAACAATTGTTAAATTACCGCTAATCCAATTAATCCAATTAAAATGACAGGTTATGATTTATGTTCAGAAGTGAGATAATTTCAACTTCAAAGGAATTTGATGTAATTAGAATAATTAGGATCTCTGACAGTATAGCGACCACTCTTTTGGGTAATAATTCGGATTTTTTGGCCAGTGGAGACAACAGGGAATGGCAATTGTCTTTTTAATGCTATTTCCCTTGGAATTTCAAAAACTGAAAAATTAGTTACTGAATTAAGGTACCGTACATCTATTGAAATTATTTTGAATAGGGCTTTTTACATTGACGACCATAAACACGACGGACTGACTCTTAATTGTTAGTGATACTTTTGATGAATCATTGCAGGCCTGTTCCTTTAACTGCACCCCATCGAGCTTTTGTCATTCATGCTGCTTCAAATGTCATTGGCAAATCAATTAGATCTCTTTATCCAGCAGTTAATTTTTGAAAATTCTATTGGAATTATAATTAGAACATTTTCACCTAGAAATTCTAAGAGAACAAAAAACCCTGTTCATATTCTTTGGTCTACAGTTGCATTTTCATATAGTGAAACATGGGTACCAAATCATTTAAACCTGATATTTTTAATATTTCGGATATTCAATTTCCATCTTTTAACCAAACCTATTTTCTGAATAGACTACGCTTGCACGTTATACCATGTTGTCAACTCACCATTACAATGAATGGCCCGTTATTCCTCAAAACTTTTATTGAAAACTAAAAAAAAATACATATTATTCATTCTAAAACTAATTTTACATCATAATACACCATAAAAAATTAATATAATGTATAAATATGATGGCAGGCGTATACTTTTTTTCTACAGGCGTACTTCTATTACGGCAGGCGTATGCAGGCGTATTTAAGTACTACCCGTTTAAAATAGGCCTTTAGGCTTTTTTATAGAGTTCATCTTGAGCATAGGTGAAGTTTCCAGAGGCACTAAAGTGCACTCCTAAGTATTTACAGTGTTGAACACATTCTATCACATTATCTTTGTAATTAAATTTATGTTGTAGGTGTCTGCCTGCTTTGTTGAATATCAAAACTTTAGTTTTAGTTGGGTTAACTGTCAAGCACCAATCATCACAGTATTTATCAAGAATATTAAATTTAGCTTGCAGACCTTCAGCTGTAGAAGATAAGATAATTATATCATCTGCATACATAAGAGAATGAACTGGGTTTTCATTTAATAAGACAGGGTCTGAACTATTTTTTATATAATCTGTAAAATCATTGATAAAAATTTTAAAGAGGTTAGGGCTTAAATTGTCACCCTGCTTTACTCCTATTTTAGTGGGGAAAAATAGTAATTCCATTTTTAATTTTAACACAGGACCTGCTTATTTCATACATTTTGCTTATAATGTTATAGAATAAAGATCCTACACCAATTTGAAGTAGTTTAATTTTGATTCCAGTGTGAATGACAGTGTCAAAAGCTTTTTGAAAGTCCACAAAGCAGGCAAACACCCTGCCATTTTTTGATCGAGTTACAATATGTGTCAATAATACATTTGAGTATAAACAAATGATCAGTTGTTCTTGCCTTTTTTGTAAATCCAACCTGACATGTGTCAATAATGTTAAGTTTTTCTAAAAAGTTATCAAGTCTGTTATCCAATATTGAATTAAAGAGTTTTCCAATAGCGCTTGTGACTGAAATTCAAACAAATACAAACCAGAGTATGGTTCCGGACTTACAACATACGTGAAATCTCCCTTCTTTAAGACAAAATTCGATTTTCAGGAAATAGATATAAAATAAGTCTAAATTCATTAAAATCCAGTGTATGAACTTAAAAATTAAACTGTTCTATAATATTTGAAAGTTTTGCCTATTTTCACAATTAAATCAGCGATTCTGAGACTATGTGAAAAGGGTGGGCCAACAGAGACAGACACATGTATATATGCAGACTACGTGTATTACTAAAAAAACAATACAAACCGGAGTGCGGTTCCGTACTTACAACATACGTTACTCTAGGGTTCATTCCCATTTAGCCAACTTTTAAAACTTTTTTGTACTACAGTTAAAAATAAAAGTTGGCAATTAAGAACCAAAGAAAATTTAATTAGGGCTTGGCATGTGTGTCACCTGAAACTTGGGTCAGTACATTTTGCTCTGGTATTTTTGTTTATTAGATAAACCAGAGCAGATGGATTGAATTGTCTTTTTGTTGAGTTTTTATTGTTTATTTTCTTAATTTTTCTTGGATGTAGAAGTTTGTGTTTCATTTTAAAAACTCTCTCTTTTATCGAAGGCATTTTTACTGGAACTAGTTTTATACATTCAACTATTTTATTTCATGTAAAATTATGCATATTCAACTTGACATTCGTAAGCACTAAAACATGACAATTAAAAAAAGAACTGAGAAATGCTACATTATATGCATATTACACTGTAATTTAATGTACCTTGAACATGTACTTAAACAGTAAATGCATGTTAATTAGCACAACTTAAGTAGATGTGCAGCTGCATCTGTATAGTCAAGTATGTCGATGCCACGATCAAGTCTGGTGTCAATGGTGCGATACTTCAGTTTTCTTATCTTTCGTGTATCACCTGCAGCGTATATGATCGTATATCGATTGAACCAGGAATCCAAATCTATATTAAGTAACATGCCTCATATATTCTTCAAAAAATAGCAACATACCTAATATACTGTTTAAAAATAGACATATTGTTTATATCTTTGGTGACGGAAGTGAAATTTAGCCAATCAAATATCAAACAATTTAATTATATGTAATAATTATAAAGATAATAGTACTTGCATCTACATGTAATTTAAATTAGACCCGTTTACATCAAAGGTTGTCTAAGGGATCACGATAATATCGTTTCTTGGGTGGACACGTAACCCTTGTTCACTTTTATTTTTGCATACATTTGTAAATATATCTTTGAATCATAGTTAACGCGAGCTGATCCATGACCAGTAGAGGGATGTATTTTACGCTGCAATGCAAAGATGCTAAATTTAAAACATTGGGGTCTATGGTAGCAAATTCTCCGTAATTTTGTCCTTTCTTTAACAACAACATGCTGGTTTGTGCAAACCATTTCCATCTTATTCACTCTCCGCACATAATGTATGTTCTCTTACCTCAAAAGTAAGAGCTTCAATGTTAGCTTCCTCAACCCGTGACGAGAGGGCGTCTGCGATAATGTTTAAGTGTAGCGATAATTTGATCCAAGTTGTCAGTCAAGTTAGTGATTCAATGGTATGTCATGGAACAATATCTAGGTTAAAGTTGTCTATATTAGGAATCATTACCGTAATCATTTTCCGATTTAATTTCACAGTCAATTTATTTGTGTTAAGTTACACCTTAAGTAAATTGGTTCACATTTTATACTAGAACGAATAATCGTACCCTCGCTTTTTTTGGCGACAAATCACAAAACTAACTTCGGATTATAACGGCAGTAAAATTCGGCCTAATTTTATGCGTTTAATTATTTTGTTTTGTGTTAATTTTTATATGTATGTTTGTTATGTACATTTTTGTAATCTATGTTAGAAAATCAAGAATTTGAATTCGACATACTAGCCATCAGAGCCATTTTTAGTAGGTTTCATTAACGTTTCATTAATTCGTCATTCTCTGTATTATTGTTATTTTGTATCTCATGTTAGACTGTATAGTGTCTGAGCGTTGTAAATAAAAGTTAAAAGTTAAGCAAAAAAACAGAAAACAAAACCGTAATGATGTTATTTACCGCTGGTTGTCTTAATCTGTAGCAACTGTAAATAATTTAGATGTTCCTGCATACAATCAAAAGCAAACTCTTACAAACACTGACAAAAAACAAATACTCCCTAATGTCGAAACATTGAAACAGAATCTTTAAGTATTTTTCTTTAAAAAATTGTTAACTTACGTTACTATCGTATTATTCTCTTTTTTTTTCACCAATCCTGGTGTTCTTAAAATTCGATCAAAGACAGGGAAAGGCTATAACGAACTAAAGTTTGATGAATAAGCAATGAATTGACTGTATTATTTTAGTTGAATACAAAATAATTGACCTATTTTCAAGTTAACTTTCTTGTGTACGCCACAAGGGCTACACCATATCTCATCATGGTGTTATCGTGATACCGATAACATTTGTATTTGTCACAAGATTAAGTCATGGACGTCAAAAATATGTTGTGTCTGGTTGTTCTAACTATTATATTTTCTTCTACAGAGTCAACGGGAACAACCTCGCATTTTACAGATATCTTGGTTGGTCGTTGTTTTGAATACCAGAACATCTTGGATAAAAGTTATTCCAGGTATCTATATGTACGAATCGACTTATAAGTAGCAAGAGTTAAGGATCACGTTCGAGAAATATTATAGAACAATAAAAATACTACAAACGGTAACCCAGTTTTCTTCCCCTATAGCTTCTTCAATATTATATTAGAAAAGGTTCAAGTATTTTGTATGTCAGAGGCATGTGTGATTAGTCGTAAAACAGAGCGACAGTAACGAATAACGTCAGTGACGTTATTATCAACACAAGCCGATGTTCCGATATCTGGTGCGTGGAACGAATATGCTGATTAGAGAATTATATTCCGGTGTGGTGGTTATATTTAATGATTAACCGCAAACAAAAACATTTTCCGTCGAAGGATAACAAAATTTACTTGTGCACATTGTATAATTAATAAATATTCAATGTGCATAACGGAACTTTTGTAACTCCTCGATGGACAAAATATCTGTTGTAGTTAATATTCATAAATAATTTAAAACATTTGAATAAAGCCAAAACTTTATTTGGTGTTATTTTGTATGAAAAAAACATCAACACACAAACTGTAAGTCGTTTCTGCGGAGTAAGATATAACGTCACAAAATTTGCTTTTCATCGTCCGATAGAAAATCTTTTGTATCCAATGAAAGGTCAGTATTTCCTTACAATAAATTATCATCAAAGATACCAAGGTTAAAATACGCCGGACGCGCGTTTCGTTTTATAAAGACTCATCAGTGGATCTCAAACCCAAACAATATTTAATATCCAAATGATCAATGTTTTGTATTCGTTATTAAATATTTTTGCTCTACAAAATATTGAATACTATGTATTCAAAAGTTACAAAAGATAACGACGGTCCTAAATGCTAATTTTAACTACAACTGTCAAACTTTGTTCTGGATTTCTAAACATCTTCATCACTTGTGGTATGCATATAATCACACAAGGAGCAATAATCCATGTTGTAGTCAATGGTCAGACTGGTAATAAAACCTCATCGAAACGTTATCTAATTTGTGGCCAATAATAAACAAATTTACGAAGACTAAATAAGCTTAACACGTGAAATCGGGTAAAAAAGGGTAAATATATTAGTAAACGTAATACAAGCTTCAATTTATGATTTCTCCAATATTATTTGGTATTGGTAAACTAATAATATATTTTAGACCTTTATCTTTTCGCCAACGCAGCGCCTTTGTTGGATTTAGGTTATTTGTAGTATTTTGACACTGTGCTTAATGATTTGATGTGTATTGGGTTGGGACACTAGCTTGAATCAAGATGTGGACCTTGTTATTGGTAGTAGGCCAAGCTACATTAAAGAATTTTACGTAGTTTTGTTATACAGTTTGATGCATTATTTTCAGTTTTTTTCTCCGTGGTTAAATTTAATCATTTACGTTTTTACAATCTGTTCATGTCTTTTTGTCTTTCGTATAACAATTTTTAGGCGCTTCGTTGTCCGACTTCTGACATCTATCTTTTGTATCAGTTATCCTGTTCCTTAATTTTTTTATATTAACAATTGTCTTTTGTGTGTATTTACGGGCTTATTGAAGTTTTTACTTAACGTTTGCTTCTGTTGATCCAGTGTTTTATTGGTGTGACGTGTTTGCTATGGTATTTAATAACAGGTTGGGGGATGGTGCTCTTGTTAACCAGTCCAACATCACCGCATAATGTTTTTATGCATAGTATTTATTTTTTAGTTTGTTTTTCGTCAGTTTTTTTTGGCGATTTGTTGTTTTACCTTTTAGTGATCATTTGAGTTGTAAGGTGTTTGTTTGGTTCGTCACAATTTAATATAAAACCTGATGGCGCTTAAATTTTGCTGATGTATATATATATATATATTTGTGTTGTGCTATACGTTTACAGGTCGTACGATTGTGAGAACATCTTGGAAAAGTTCATTAGTGCATTTGCTTACCAAGGACCGTGTTCACTGACTGGAGCATCATACGACGCATTTATGAATGCAGCAGCTACAAACATTTCAGAAAACAAGGTATTATGTTTAGGTCTGAGGATAATAAAGAATTTGTCTCTTGTGTCTAGCTAAACTTATAAACGAACATTTCTTCTTTTTAATCAATTACTAACATTTTGCACATTTGAAAACGTTTTAAAGGAATTGAATTTATTTCAAGAATTCTTAAAAGTTTCCATCATTCCTGATAAACAGTACTAGTATTTTATTGTGATTTTAAATATTAGAAATCTCACTGTTGTTTTAATTATTTGATGCGTGTATAGAACAGGGCCTGAAAATATGCGTCAAACGTAACTTACGTATCAACATGTATTTTATGAAGGCGATGTTTTGGTCAGGAACATACACGATTGCCCACGAGTATGCTGGTTCAGGTAAAAGATTTATCACCATGGAGGACACATTGATTGGTCATTTAGCAAATGGACTTATATGGTGCGGACAAACAGAAGAGCCTGGAATTAACTATCAAAATTGTCCGTCTCATGATGAATGTCCACAAGAATCTAGCAAAGCGTTCTGGGGAGCTGCATCAAAAACCGTGAGTATTGGTTTAACCAAAATACTGTCCATGAAGTGTACATTTAGAAAAAATAAGCAATCTTTTATAAAAACAGAAAGTGGTCATTATTATAAGTCAATCATGTCTTTTATGTATGTTCCTTCAGATGATTGAAACAAATGCATGCCACTGTAAATTTTATCTTTATAATAAAGACCATTAAAAAATTCTACACCGAATAAAACAAACACCATTTAAAACTGTACATGTTTGCATATATTAATGTACATTGTTCTAGCCGATGTGTGTTGTTATCACTTTGTAGTATCCTTTAAACATGTATATTTGTCTAGTTTTTATATTTTACTGTTGTACAGTTCGCAAGTCGTGCAATTGGTGTCGTAACCTTGCTCTTGAATGGTTCTAACCCAACATCTCCGGCTTTCAGAACAGACAGGTTGGTAATTACAGATATCGTTGACAAATCCTTTTATTGTATTAGATTATACATTAGAATACACAGAACAAATATTCTATCCACATTACTTTTAAAGTATAAAACTGATACAGCATCAATGAGAGTCCAGCCAAAATCTAATCTTCTCACATGTATCCACGTCCTTTTAAAATATGTATCTCTTACATTAATGTTCTAGAATTCTGTAGATCATGCAATGTTCATGAATTTTGTAGCTGATAGAAGGTTCTAAAATGCTGTTATTCTTCACTTAGGAATGAATTCTAGAATATTCTACAAAATTATTTTTTTCAAGTAAACAATCATTGTTAAAGATTAAAATGTATTTATTGTATAAAAATATATAATGCACATATAAGGCCAAACAAATATAGTTTTTTAAGTATTGTTTAACGCAATTTTCAGCAATTTCTCAGCTATATTATGGCTTCCAATTTTTATTGGGAGAGGGAGCCACAGTACCTGGAGAAAACTCCCGACCTTCGGTAGGAAAACTATGCCTGCAGTGAGAATCGAACCCGCTATCTCAGTGCTGACAGATCACGTGATCAATATTAGATGAACTTCCTTAACTACCAAGCCACCGAGGCCCCACTATAAAATATAAATTAATAAGTACCTGGTAACTATTATATTGGGCAGTCGTTTTTTGAACAAAGAAAGTATGAAGAGATCTGAAGACTGGGAAAAGTATTGGCAAGACTTTATGGACTTCTAGACTCGGGGCTCAATATTCTCAACAGAAACTACACAGGTGTAATACAACAGCTGAATACAAAAGAACTCATTGCAAACTATCATTCAGTATCAACGTTATTTTCCATTACTGGCCAAAGTGGAACAACAAGAAGTTTGAAATCAGTAACAAGAGGGCTTCAAGCTAAAACAGATGTTGACAAACGATAATTTAACGCCTTTCTTAAAAAGTATCCTTTAGAGTATACAAACAAGGACCATACTCAAATAAACTATATCAGCATGTAATATTTTATATGGATAATTTAGTGAGGCTGACATTGCATGCAGATCCAGATCCAAGAAAGAACCGAACAAGTCAGATGCGCACATTGCCAATTACTGTTAAGGGTCTCCCCAAAGACTCACTTTTTGTTCAAACATGGCATCAAAATGGTTGCTCAGAAGATGAAGACTGTAGATGTTAAGAAAAGATTGAACTTGATAAGGAAAGCCATGCATTACTTTTAAACTTTACTGCTGATGAAGACGTTGATCTACTGCCTGGTCTTAACACATCAATGAAATCTATGAATTTAGATGAAAGTATGGACGACGATGGTCTTACCTTCTCTATGTCATCACTTCACCAGTAACATGACCATGATGAAGTTGATCACCATCTACAAGAGTTCTTGAGAGAAGCAGAATTTGATGACATAATACCTTTCGTAATTTCCCATGATGAAACAATGTCATCAATCCAACAGTCTGAATTTGAATTTGAAGGTAACAATACAAGAAATGACGATGAAAATGCCAATGATGATGTCTACAAAACAATTTCATTGAAAATGACGAAATTTATAGTACCGCCTCTTATTTGCTGTCATCCAAATCCAGCTCAAGGAAGAGATGATGACATCACAAATTTAAAAGAAATACTCCTAGACGTATCTCCCAGATGAAGAATGCAAAAAAAGTATATTGCTTGCGTCAGACCATAAAATATCAAAAACCTTTTGATGTTGATGAATACCAATCCTGGTTTTCAACAATTTTTGCCCGAGTTTCCAATCCTTCACCTAAAAACATCAAAAATCACAAAACTGTTTTCGGCTTAGAAAGATGCTGGAATACTCCATCTTCTTAAATACATGAAATATTCAGACAAGGAGGTAGACTGGACAGACTTGTTATCTACAAATATTGAGACACCCGCAAGGTACATCAAGCGAATGGCATTAGCACTACATTTGGCATTCTTCCAAAAGTTTAAATCAACATTAAAAGAAATAGAAGCCGAAGAATTCGTAGAAGATATAGAGACTGGTGATCTTGAAAAACTGAGAGGAAAATGGTACACAAGACATCAAGATTTTATGGCAAAAGGAAAGGCAAACAACGCTACATTTGCACTTCATGCTGACATGATGCGTCATGCAGGTGAAATTGTAGGAATTGGAATAGATGAACGTGTTGATGGCCGAGATGGGTACAGCCTTGTTCTTGATTGCATCAAGTCTTCACTGCCGTTTTCCTTCTTAAATGGTGCAACATCATATGCCTCATTTTGTACAGACTTGTTACATGAACATTATTCAGCTGGCATATTTCATAAAAAAATATGAAAAAATGTCTATTCAGTACACCACACAAAGACAGTACTGTTAACTTTGCACTTGATACCCAACGCGAGATGGATCATCAAGATGCTATTTCAGACCAAGATCAACAATAGCGTCATTCCACGGATGGCAATAGTAGACCATTTCACTGACGTGCAAAAGCTAGAAGCTGCTTCAACACTTCAGAGATTAATATTACTTACTCCAAAGACACGGAGGATGATGATAGTCAACCCTTATTTCTTGACGGATGTCATGGTAAGCAAGCTTTCAACTATTCCGTAAATAACAAAGATCTAAAATTTATCATTCCTACGTTACAACTGATTCTTAGAGTAGTTGCCTTATCCATGCACGAAGACCCTGTTCCAGCAAATGTATATGAACAAAGTAAGAAACCTTTCAGCTGCTATCCTTGACAAAGACTCATACTCTTCTGGGCAATTCATGGTTATCAAATATGCCTGCCAACAGAAGCTGTTTAACCTGACTCAAGATGATATTCCAAATCTGGAAACAGTAGAAGGACTAGCCTGCCTGTTGCAGCGTTTAAAGACATCTAAAGGAGTAACTTTGGGAAGGGCTATCACAAAGACCAAGCTGGTATCAGGACGCGATAAAAAGGAAATTAAAAGAGTTGCATTTGTAAAAAAACGAACTACAATTGCAGACTGCTTAAGCTCTGAAATGAATGCCTGTCAAGCTTTGGTTAATCCCGACTGCACTAAATCTGACTACAAAAATCTCCTGCAATTAAGAAAGCACTGCTTAGACTTCTCGTACTTTGTATCCCAACAATTGGAACAACTGGCATTGAGGAATACCTAGTAAGCAACAGCATCGTTCTGTTTGACATGAAGGAGGTACCTATAGACTTGAAACAGAAAATCGGATATGCTACAGTGGAATTCGCTGCAGTTAAATTTAAGACCACAGCCACATCAGGGGATGAATATATAAAACTTGTCCAAAACGGTATCATCAACCGTTTACTGAATCCTAAGAACTTTCCAAATACAAAACGAATCATCATATGTGAAGAAAAATACAATTTTGCCCGGGATGATTTCAAAGCAGCCACAAGAGAGAAAAGACAAAAAGCGTCATCTGGATCAATTTTTCATTTGAAACTTGGATCAGAAATCCTGACTGAATGTCAAAGTCTGCAGTTATCTACACTTACCTTGGGAAGAGACTTACAAGCAACTACCTCGCAAGAAATATCCAGTCATTAGACATTAGACAAGATCTTATTTTAGAGATTGACAGCGAGCTGATTTTAAATACCTCTGAGAGCAACGGGCGAAACTGTAAACCATACACAACACCATTGCGAGGATACTGGACAACATTCAGCAGAAGAAAGGAGAAGCCACAGATGTCACAGGTAGACTGGCTGAAAGACATAACTGAACATATACAAGACGTTGAAGCGGTTGTCAGTATAGTGACATCATCAGACGTTGACAGCATTGTCATTCACTTGTTTGTAATTTCACTTTTCTGGCCACGTCGTGAAGATGGATCTATAAAAAACAACGTATATGTTATGCTACAGAAACAAAACACTTAACTGTATTGCATTACAAGAATTTTAAGAACTCCTTGAGGCAGGATTTTCAAGACAGAATATAAGTACCTTAGCTTTGTCACTATTCATTCGAGGAAATTACTTTTTGCCAAAATATCAAGGTATCTCCCATGAAAAATGGGTATCCACTATATTGGAAATGACGGGGGCTCTAGAAGAACAGCTAGTTAAATTTGAAAAACAACAAACAACTTCAAGGCCTATCAGAGGGACTGTCAATGAAGATATTTATTTTGAAATAGTAAAGAAGCTTTACTGTCCTGCCAACCTAAATTCTTCAAATTGTATCTTTTTTCATGTTGTTTTTGTATCTTTTTTTCAAAACAAATTAACAGTAAAAAGTACATGTAGTTGTATATAATCATTCACAAATGCAAATTTAAAACACATGTTACATTAATGTAATATTAGAATGTATAACTAGTTAAAATTTAGCATTTATGATTTTTAATGTTTTTTTAAATCAATCTTTTGCGTTATTCTGTACTATAAAATTTTAACTACATTATATGTAGATTTTATGAAAATAGAATGTTAAACTCTTGTTTCTTTATCTGCTATTTACAAGTAAATTATCCTTATCATCTTAATCTAATCTAAGATCATACTTGTGCTCAGGTCGGCATCCCACTGAGCAGCATACCACAAAATGTGTACATAGTCAAATATCCAGTTATTTGTGATAGCCATTACTGTCATGGCAAAATTAGATAGGCTGGGGCTTGTCCTATAAGTATAATGCGTTAGACATATATAATTGTCTGCAAAAGTTAATTGTATATTTTCTGTTATTATATTCTGGTTTTTGATTTTTGGCTTATTTTCAGCTTTTTTGCAGAGTTTGAACTACCGTCGCTCTCCAAAAGCTCTGTCACTAAAATCAATGTTTTAGTTGCACACGATTTCATCAATGAAAACAGGTATTGTAAAATTTTACTGTGTTTTATATGCCTTAAATAAAAAGTATTTTAGTACAGCACAATACATACAAAATAATGGTTTAATATATTAGCCAAATCAGCTACGGAGTAGTGGCTCATTTATTTCCATTAAAGATGGGTTTATACTCCATTAGCGACAAGTGATGCGACAATTTTTTTGTCGCTAGGTAATATGCAGCGACAACGCGTGCCATCGCTATCGCTCTACAAATAAACTAGTTGCAAGGCTTATCACACGTTATCGCAAGCGAGTTGAAAAAGTTTCAACTTTGTAGCGACATCGCTACACTATTATATATTTTAAATTTTTTAAATGTTTTAAAAGCACGTCATTTTCTTTTGAACACGGCAGAAAAGAAGGTCCAGATAGGTTACGACAGGTTTTTGTCTCGCCAAAATAGAAAAGGTATAACTTCCCATCACTTTCCTAATGCATAACCTGTTATAAAGCCACCAGATTAAGGCCAATATAAAGGGTAAAAATATGTGTAAATGGATCTCTAGAAAAATCCTGCATTCTCGCAATTGCCAAGCATCAAAATGAATTTAATTAACACATGGTTTTTATAGTGTTCAGTAACCTTTATTTGGTACAGTATACAACAGAGATATCATGATAAACGAATTAGTACCGTTAATGCATTCCCTCCCTGTTCTTCTTTTTTTCCTTTCCTTTTTTTCAAGGGGGGGGGGCGTAAGCCCCTTACGCCCACCCCCTGGATCCGCCACTGCCATTTACAATTTTTGAATGCATGTTCAAACTGACATATACGTCATAATCATCATGAGCATTATCACTTTTTTCAGTTTCTTTTTTCAAAATTGCACCTTGAAGAGGGGAATTGTAGTCATGCGCTCTATCGCTTGTTAATTTACTTTTGCACACGTTTCAACACCTTATAATAAGTCACATATGTTCAATTTTTTTTAGTTTAAAGTGTGATATTAAGTCGTACTTCTTGTTAGTAGAGACATGCGTTTGGTCTGAAAAGAACATGTCTTGGTTTTTGATTGATTGATTGGATGTCTGCTTTACGTCCAGCGAGCAGTATTTCAGCTATATTCAGGACGGGAACAAGTTAACAAACAATAAATCAACGGAAAATGGGGTTGCGATGGGTCACAGGAATACAATTTTGACTGCCACTCGAAAAGTATGGAGTTTTGGGTAGGGGCGGAAAATTTAGCCTTTTGTAGCGGCTATAATGAGCCTACTCTTTTTCGAAATCTACAAAAGGGGTCTTTATCGTGCAAGGAGCGTGGCACTCTCCAAACACGTTACCTACTAGATCCGCGGTCAGGCTTTCCGTATTATGCCCCTACAACCCCCCAACGAGAGGGTCTCCCCTATCCGCCAACCGGGAACGCGCTGGGCTGCTCTGTGGGTCGAGCACTGGGAACCCTCCCAGTATGGTCCCAGACCATGTCTTGGGGTTCTCGATCTAAAGTTGATAATCCTGTCTGATTCTAACGGTTTTTAATTCCAGTTTTAGATATTTTCAACAGTCGCTACATCTGTGTGGATAAATACTGCCATTAATTCCAACTAAAACAAAACTTCGGTCAGAATTGTCTGCATATTCAGTCGTGTTTCGTCCGGTAGTTTATCAATATACAATGGTTCAGCAAGTATCTTCATCAAAAGACCTATTTCATTCGGATTAAGAGCAAATTTTTGCTAATTGTTACAAACTGGATGCATTGAAAAATTTTCCCTGACTTATTTTTTAGACATACCTGCTTTTTTTAAGTCATTATAACAATTAAATAAGAAGTCGGTATATTTTTTGCAGATTGGTTTATAATCCTTACACAGTTTTGATATGAAGCAAGTGTTGCCTGATATATCAGGTTACAAGATTCTGTTTCAATTAAGTTCCGAATGTGGAAAATATTTTTTTGTCATAGCAAAATATTCCATGTCCTTTACTAATATGCAGTCAAACTGCAGTTGCTAATAAGTTAAACACGAGATTGGCTTTTCTATCATAAAACAAGTTGACTTACTCTTCTAATAATGACTATTTGTAAAAGACATTTGAACCTCTTTGCATTTTGAACTACAGCCAGGAATGCACATTGGGAAATGAAAAGTTGTGACGGTTTTTGTCATCATTATATACTGATGACACAGTTTTGAGGTTTATAATATTCTATTGAAGAGAACCTTATTAACATTCCTTTATGACAACGCAACTACACTGCAGTTGTTTTTTTTCTTTGTTTAGGCTAATGTTTAGATTTCAGATAATAGCTTGTGTCTTATTTTGTACAACTTGGATTGTTATTTTTTCGTAATAACATTGAATGGTTTTAATCAAATGTGTGAGATTAATGTAAATTGTCCTGATGCTTAATGACAGCCTTTAATTGACAAAATAATCTATTAGGTTGAAATAACAGTTGTCCTATCAGGATCTCAAAATTGCTTTACGTATAGTAGATTAATTTTAGCTCTTGGCTAAAATTTGTTATCTATTCTCATTTATATATGATAGAACTATCTGCTCCATTAGGATCTGGGATTAATCTGCAGATCAATGATGTTCACTCTAGACAATTTACACAAATTATAGGGGCACTTCTTTTTACACTAAGTAATTAAAAATGCAGACGTTACTTTTGTTGATTTTCTTGATTGGAGGTCAGATACTACCTTTCAAACCCACTTGTAACTACACCATTCAGCGACAGTTAACTTTTCTTTTTTTTAGCTTCAAAATTTTCACTTTTTTCTCTTTTTTTGGATTGATAATCTTTATTTGGTTTTATTTTGCCTCTGCGTTTGTTTCTATTTTAAGCTCAAATTTATGTCCAGAATGTTGATCAATTAACAGAGATGGCCGCTATGACTAAAAATAGGTTCAACACACGTTTTAGGTCAATATCTCAAAAATTATAAAAGCCGATGAAAACATTTTGACCTCAAATAGATCAAACTATTCCGAAGTTGTGCAATCACTTTATGTAGGAGTTATTGCTCTCAAATTATGATATGTGACACAATTTTTAATTTTTACATTATAACTTATAAATAGAACTATAATAGCCAGATTGGCATTGAAAATTGCTAAAATGAGCAGTATGACAATAACTACAAATCACATAGTTGGTCACAATTGTCTACCTCGCGTTATATAAGAGTTATTGCCATTAAACGACAATTTGTTATGAAATTTTCATTTTGCGCCATAACATTAAAGTTTTAACAGATAGATACAAACAATAAATAGCAAAATTGACCAGAAAGGCATTTCCTACAATTCACTTTATTGTTCAGAAACAATCGTACGGTCTATTTTAGGGGTATTGTCCATTAATTACAACTTTACACAAAAGTGCGAGTTTTTGCCTTAGAAATTGAAAACTGTAATAGCTAGAGTAAAACTGTAGATAAACTGTAGATATATCAGGTAATGTTTTGTCTTAAATCCGTCATATTATACCTCAATGTTTGCTTACTTTTTCATTTCTTCATTACATGCAAAATGTTCATATCTTAATGGTTAACTAGTAACGAATGTAATTTTATTTGTTTTACCAATGCGATCATAAATACAATTTTATTTAACGCGTGTACTTGTTTTGTAGAGAAACATGTTCAGGTGGGAGTTTGTTAACTCTGTTCAAATCCATAGAGGATCACGAGCTGGAATATGAGTGTTTTGATGACCCCGAGTAAGTGTTTATTTTTCTATATTTATTCTACCCAATAGTCGCAAATAAATTATATTGATTTTTCCGCGCAATTAAGAAAATATTCATTGTTTACACATAAGTAGTGCAACTTTCAAACATCGGATCATCGGATCTATCTTGTATAGTACGTGTTGTTCCAAGTTGGTAATCAGCATGGTAAATCATTCAAGCTGAGGTAAATTAAGCATGTCTTTCAACTATTGTAATGCATGTAATTATAAAACGACAACACAAAATTTTCGTAACTGATTCTAGTTAGGAGTATGGTATATTAGTACCAGTATTAAGTATCAGATTATATACGGCCAACCTCGACTGCTTCTTTGTACCTGTGACATAAAGTAAGCATATAAAATGAAACTGACATTAAATTTGTCATGAAAGAAATAATCGGAAGTTTTTTCGACAACAAAATTGTCATATTTCTGTTTTGCAACTTGCAATTACAAATTGTGCTCTATTATAATCGAGGAAGCTATCTGTCACATAGAAATAAAGCGTGTTTGTTGTGTTTGTGAGTTTTCAGTTAGCAATGGTATTGTAATTTAGTACTTGGGCTTTATTCTTTTGATTAAACATCGGAATATTCTGATTTACTTTACTAAAGTTTTCAAATATTCCCGGCCATGCTGATCATTGTCAGAACTCTTAGTTCTGTCGTCAAAAGTAGTCTGAGGCAACAATATCATTCTCAGATGTCAATAAAGTTTGATACTTTGTTTATTTTTAGGTCCATAATATATTTGCTGTGTGTTGATGATCCTTCCAGTAGAGAATGTAGACATGTTAGTCAGCTGATGAAAGTCTAAATATAACAAATATCTCGGGTCAATTGATTCAGAGGTTTAGCTTGCTTCATACTAGTGTAAATAAAGTCGCACTTAGTTTAGTAAAATAATATAAACCAAAGTAAAAGTCCATCATAAAAACTATACAAAACCGGGTAATTCTAAACCACAAGATCTACTGTAAAAGTCAACTATCAACGACGAGTTAAGGTCGAAGTACATGATGCGGATTGTGTTCTTATCGTTGTCTCCTTAATATAGCAAAACATCATCTGTGTATTCGAATAAAATTGAAGGATTAATCATGTGTAGTGCTTGTCATTCTGTGTATCTAAACGAATAATGCCCTGCTGGAGGAAAGAAGGAAGTTGTCTCCATTTGATGAAATTTATAACAAAATACCGAAGACCGAGGAAACTGTAAAAAATACAATCCACAAATCAAAATCTGAGAAACCGGAAATCTCCAGAACCAAGAAACAAGTTGGTTTAGTAAATAACACCAATTCTCCATAAGGATCAAAGGATTTCCATATAGGGTGAGACATGACATGTCTTAGATTTAGCTGATTTTCATTTTATAAGTTGAAATTGACCATTGGACCATACAATAATTATTGTTTGTTATGATTTGACTTCGGTTGCTATGGTAACGGAGGCGGCCATTTAGAGCCGATTAAAATACTGTGATAAGGGCAATATTCAAATCCCAATTTTTCAGGGGAAAATCGATTCATATTCAATAGAATTTCTTTATTTGCTTAATTCAGTATCTCATTGACAATATTCAAAACAGTTACAACACTTTAAGTATATGTGTGATCAGACTGAGACTATTGAACATGTAAAGAAATAGTGCATTATTTTCTTTAATTTTTGGTAAAAATATTACCATTTTTGACACTTTTCTGACTCCATTTTCAGAAAATGCACCAATCACAAATAATCATCCTGAATATAATTACATAGATTGATGATTAATATTCAAAAATTTTAAAAATCTCAATGGGGTAAGAAAAAATGTCTTTAAAAAACACTGTTAAAGTTGGTTACCATGGTAATAAAACAAAAACGGCAATTTTTCGATATTTAAATACATGTATGACCATACTTCTAATATGAGCCAAGATTACAATTGTTGTCATCATATGTACCTAAAAGGATCTTTTAAACATAGTATGACCTTAGAAAACTTTCAAGGTCACTTGTGTTGTTCTCAAGGTCACTTAAAATTGATTTTGCCTCGAGAGTTTCATATTTGAAAGTTCAATTTTTAGTTGACCTTGACCTTGAGACACTGTACCCTGAAATGATTTCAATGTCATTTGAAGTTTATAGAATGTCTGTTAAAAATAATAATTAAGGATGATTTAATTTATTACTAAGAGAAACAGTAGTTTAATGGAAATATTGAACAATAAAAAAAATGGCCTTTTTTCACAAGTTACCATGGTAACCATCTTTGACAGTGTTTTCTATAGACATCTTTTGTTACCCCATTGAGATTTTTATAAGTTTTGAATATTAATCATCATTTTATGTAATTATATTCATGATGAGTATTTGTGATTGGTGCATTTTCTGAAAATGGAGTCAGTAAAGTGGCAAAAATGGTAATTTTTTAGTAGAAAAAGTCCAGAAAAAATGCATGATTTCTTGACATGTTGCATAGCCTCGTTCCGACTACACATTTATGTTTAGTCATGAAACTGTTTTGAATATTGTCAATGAGGTATTGAATTAAGCAAATAAAATAATAATAATAATATTGACTATTCATAGATTTTTGAATAACAAATTTGGAATTGAATATAGGCTATTTCGCAGTATGAGAATGATAAAAAATGACCGCCTCAGTTACCATGGCAACCGTGATCGATCATAACAAACAGTCATCATTTTTATGATCCAATGGTCAGTTGCAACTTATGAAATTAAAATCAGCAAAATCTGAGACATGTCATGTCCCAGTTATTTTGGTGCTTAGAGATAATTGGTCTTAAAATGGTTGGGCATTATATACCACTAGTCAGTATTAAGTGTGTATCCCATAATCATCGTAACACACTAACTGTACACAGAAAAAACATTGGGAAAACTATCTGCAACCATATTTTCAAACGAAATTTTTCGGGAAGGCATTTGTATTAATTTTTTAAATTTTTTTATATTAAAACTTGTTAAAGACGCGAACGAGTGTTTTTTCTTGTAACATTCGTTCATTCGTTTATCCCTAACAAATTTGAGACATTTATAAAAATCCGTATACTCGCTGCAAGTTCTTGCATACCTGATCAATTGAGAAATATAGACACTGTATGCAGAAGAAACTGGAATATTGCTGCATGAGTGAGGAAAATTTATAATTTTGAAATTAAACTCTCGTTTGTTGTGAATTATTGTGCCAGGATGACCGTTGGTGTCATATTTGAGATGTAAGTATGAAACTGATGTAGATAAGGCTGTTTCTGTGATTTCTTTAATTTCCAGTTCTGAAGGATATATTAACGAATTCCCTCAGCAAACTGGGGGTTGTTAATTGGAAGGACAGCACCAATATATCTATATGTGAAATTAAAGGACCTAGACTCTGCTTTTTTTGTGTTTTATAAAACGTCGAAGAAATTCTGTTTCATAAGAATAGAGGAACCAATCGACAAGGGGTGGGTCAAAGTTTTTACTCATTGGAATTCCGTTTGTCTGCTAAAAGACACGTCCTCCAAAACAATCTAATTAAAATTAAAACTTTCACTTGCTCCCCCCCTGTTTGCTATTGTAGCTTAATTTTAATTAGATTGCCTCTAAAAATTACAAATATGTTGTCGATCAGAAAATCTAGCATATTATAAACCTGTTATAGGCTGTACCATCATTTGCCTTTTAGTTCTTTAGTATAAAAGCGCATTGTTGTAACCTAAAACTACATATGTGCATGCATATGTGGAAGCAAAGGCTTGTGTATGATTTCCCTAAATCCGGAAGGTGGTATGAAGAGTTGAAAATCAAATGTTTTAACAGATGAAATTTTCCAAACGTTCTTATGTAATTTTAAAGAATCTATATGATTAATCTTACTTTGAAAACAGACATACAGTATTTTTGCTGTCCTTCTTGCACTGCGAATAATATCTTTTATACGGCACTTAGATGAGCCAGCTATGTATCTTTCCTTGTACGTAATTTTGGAATCCAATACAAGAATGGTTAGTCTTTAGACTCATTGTCGTAATAATATTCAAAGAAGTCACGAAGGACTTATGGTTAGCCAGGATTTCATCTTTGTCAAATGTGGTACGTTTGTATGTGAAATTATCCGAGTTATCCTTAATGCCTAGCACTTTAATGAGACATTCGCAGTAATGTGACTTACATACAGAGACAATGTTGTTAGAAGCCTAGTCTGCATTGACAACAACATATTTGTCATTGAGGGAATTGGGGCACCTCATAGTATCCTCGTCTTTGAATACGGATTTAGGTCGATCATTAATGCAATGTCAAAGATTTTTAATTTTTAACTTTAGATGTGACCGATCGTTTGGCATCACCTGCTACTTATGATTCAACTCCTTTCATCAGGACTCGTAGACACAAAACTGGAGAAAAATAAAAAATGTAAAACCTGTGATCTGCTAATTACATTCCCAGAATTTATGAGCAATCTACTAGTAAATCGTATTTTACTAAATATTTTGACACTCTGGACAGCTCAACTGAAAACTTCATCAATGGGATTGACTGTTCACTTTGTAGACTGTGTTGTATGTTAGCAAAAAACGACAGACTTTGAGGAACAGAATGAACAAACATCGATATGATAATAACGACCCCCAATACAGGGTGCTGTCCAACCACTTTAATAATCGGTAAGTTCATTGTCGGTGTTTGTCCATGAAAGGACGCATCATAGAAAAAGAGATGAAATCCTGGCTAACCATAAGTCCTTCTTGACTTCTTTGAATATTAATTACGATAAATAGTCTGAAAACTTACCATAGTTGCATTTGATTCCTAAATTACATAACTTCTTACTTAACTACCTTACATAATTACAAGGAAAGATACATAGTCGGCTCATCTACATGCCCTACCAAAGAGTTATCAAAACGGTTGATTAAGATATTGTCTGCAGTGAAAGATGGATAGTATAAATACTGTAAAACTGTTTATTCGCGAAGTAATGTTAATCATATGTGGATTCTTACAAATTTAAAAGAACTTTTGGAAAATTTAAAATCAAGATCGATATCTAAAACTACATCTGTTATAACCCTTTGATTTTTCAATTCTTCATACTACCTTGCCGCACGAAAAACTAAAATCACGTCTTAAGGAAATCATACATAAAGCCTTCGCTTCCACATATGCCTACAAATATGTAGTTTTAGGTTACGAAAACACTTTTTTTTCTACTAAAGCTACAGCGAAGAACCTTTTTGTAGTAAGATTTTCCTATCGACAACATATTTGTAACTTTTGAAGGATGTGTTTTCCGTCAGACAATCGGAATTCCAATGGGTACAAACGGTGCCCCACTCCTTGCCGATTTGTTCCTGTATTCTTATGAAACGAAATTTCTTCGACGTCTTATTAAAGAAGATAGCAGAAGCTAGGTCCTTTAATTTTACATATAGATACTAGTATATTGATGATGTCCTTTCAATTAAAAAAACCCTCAATTTGCTAACTGGCTCCCGTTAATATATATATCAGAACTAGAAATTAAAGAAACCACAGAAACAGCTTCATCTGCATCATTTTAGACTTACACCTCGAATATGACACCAACGGTCATCTTAGCACAAGAATTTACTACAAACAAGACGATTTTAATTTCAAAGTTATAAATTCTCCTCACCTATGCAGCAATATTCCAGCTTCTCCTGTATACGGTGTCTATATTTCTCAATGGATCAGGTATGCAACAGCTTGAAGCGAGTATACTGATTTTTGCAAACGTCACCTATATCTTCCAGATAAAATTATAAATCAAAGTAAAAGAAAAAAAACGACTCCCCGCGCCTTTAATAAGTTTTACTATAGATACAACTTCCTTGTCAAAAAATATTCTATCTCCTTTTAAATATTGGTTGCAGATAGTTATCCCAATTTTGAAATTCAGTGTACAGTGAACGTGCTGCAATGATTGGTTGATGCACCTATTAGTGACTAGTGGTTAATCAATTAACTTGCTCACATTCTACAGTAATGGCAAGCGGGAGGTTTGGCTTGCCATAAAACCTGGGTTTTTGTTAAACGCATATACTAAGTCAAGACCATTATTTGCTTTATGTTGGTTGTTGGTTCTGGAGTTTGCCGGTTTCTCGGACTTTGATTTGTGAATTGTCTTTTTTGACAGTTTCATCGGTGTTCGGTATTTTGTTATTACCTTCCTTATAGTACCGTGTATGACCACCTCTGGTTGCTTCCTTTGCTCTGCATCCCCTTGGCATGCAGTCAATCAATGTTCTTAAGTTATTAGGTGCCATTGTTAACTATTCCAAATGCAACATTTGACGGAGCTGATCGAGGGTCTGAATCAGGGGTTGACGACGGTGCACACGTTGATCCAGCTGGTACCACAAGTGTTCAAACGGATTCACATCTGGTGATTTGGAAGGCCACGCTAACACATTAATGTTTTGGGGAATTTGTAGTTATTTCATGTCGCCCAGTTTTCATTTAGGGACAGAAGCCGGAGTACCCAATGTGCAGTGTCCTATGTTTCTGTATTCTAATGTATTTTATGTACATACAATTCTATGTTGACCGAGCCATTATTAGACTGATTTTAAAACTAACCTAGCAATTCACCCCTATCTGGTTTTTTTTGTTTTGTTTATTTGTTTGTTTGTTTGCTTGCTTGCTTTTTGTTTTTGTTTTGTTTTATTTTTTATTTCTACTTGAACATTATTTCATCGTGTCGCTCTTTAAAATAATCCAGATTATTTCATTCTTTGTTGTTAGGTTGAAATACAAAAAAGTCCCGATTACTAGCACTGGCATCCAACATGCGGTAGTACATGTCCGTAGGAAATACTTGTATCTGTAAATTAAGTTGCGTGTTGAGGGTACTTTAAATGTGCAATTCATTTCCTGGTGGTATGTAGTTTTTAAGGATTTGATATGTTAAGGAAGTACGTAAAAAGTAAGTAAACTTTTTTAGGATTAAAATTAAGATTTATTATTTTGTAGCTTTTAAGGTTTTGATGTTTGACTAAATAGTTCGACGTGGATTTGCAAAGTAAAGTGTTGATGGTAACAAGTCAGTAATATACCCCATTTTCTACGTCTACAAAAATTTCAAAGCAGAAATATCAATTAATTTACCGACTGTTATTCCCTATTTCCCATGCAGAATTTTATTTGGATAATTCAATCAACTAAATTTGTGTTAGTGAAATTTGTGGTAGGGCATACCAGAGACCTCGAGCTGTTTTCACTTCCCTGTCGGAAAAAAAATAAATAAATAAAATCTGTACTCGGTAGTGTAAATTTGTACAGTGTTTGGATCAGTAACGGTAACGGTGAGGGTCAATTGCAACACAGATGTTACCTGGCATCGTGATGATTTTTCCCAAATTAGATGGTTATATATTATGTGCGGTACTATTTTTATATATCTGCTGAAAACATAAGGGACTAGTTGTCTTTGTACACTTCTAGTCTTTCTTTTATGATTTTTGTATGTGATGAACATTTATTGACTCGTGTTTGTGTGTGTTCCTTTAAGGTGTACTTGTAATGTGCGAATCTACTGACTCGTGTGAGTTTCTTTAAGGTGAACAGGTAAAGTGCGTATCTACTGACTCGTGTGACTCGTTCCTTTAAGGTGAACTTGTAACTTTTAATGACCTGTAATGTGCGTATCTGACTCGTGAGTGTTCTTTTAAAGTGTAATTGTAATGTGTGAATCTACTGACTCGTGTGTGTTCCTTTAAGGTGTACTTGTAATGTGTGAATCTACTGACTCGTGTGTGTTCCTTAAAGGTGTACTTGTAATGACCTGTGAAGTGCGTATCTGACTCGTGTGTTTTCCTTTAAGGTGTACTTGTAACTTGTATAATGACCTGTAATGTGCGTATCTGACTCGTGTGTGTTCCTTTAAGGTTTACTTGTAATGTGTGAATCTACTGACTCGTGTGTGTTCCTTTAATTTGTACATGTAATGACTTGTGAAGTTCGTATCTGACTCGTGTGTTTTCCTTTAAGGTGTACTTTTAATGTGTGAATCTACAGACTCGTGTGTGTTCCTTTAAGTTGTACTCGTAACTTGTAATGACCTGTAATGTGCGTATCTGACTCGTGTGTGTTCTTTTAAGGTTTACTTGTAATGTTTGAATCTGCTAACTCGTGTTTGTTCCTTTAATGTGTAATTGTAATTACCTGTGAAGTGCGTATCTGACTCGTGTGTGTTGCTTTAAGGTGTACTTGTGATGACGTGTAATATTGTGCGTATCTGACTCGTGTGTGTTCCTTTAAGGTGTACTTGTAATGTGTGAATCTACTGACTCGTGTGTGTTCCTTTAAGGTGTACTTGTAATGACGTGTAATATTGTGCGTATCCGACTCGTTTGTGTTCCTTTAAGGTGTACTTGTAATGTGTGAATCTACTGACTCGTGTGTGTTCCTTTAAGGTGTACTTGTAATGTGTGAATCTACTGACTCGTGTGTGTTCCTTTAAGGTGTACTTGTAATGACGTGTAATATTGTGCGTATCTGACTCGTGTGTGTTCCTTTAAGGTGTACTTGTAATGTGTGAATCTACTGACTCGTGTGTGTTCCTTTAAGGTGTACTTGTAATGTGTGAGTCTACTGACTCATGTGTGTTCCTTTAAGGTGTAATTGTAATGACCTGTGAAGTGCGTTTCTGACCCGTGTGTTTTCCTTTAAGGTGTACTTGTAATTTGTGAATCTACTGACTCGTGTGTGATCCTTTAAGGTGAATTTGTAATGACCTGTAAAATATATGTGCGTGTCTGCATGACTCGTGTGTTTGTTTCTTTGAGGTGTACTTATTATGTGTAAATCTACTGACTCGTGTGTGTTCCTTTGAGGTGTACTTTTAATGACATGTAATGTGCGCACTGATCTGACTTTTGTTGGTTCTTTGAAGGTGTACATGTAATGTGTGAATCTACTGACTCGTATGTGTTCCTTTAAGTTGTACTTGTCTATGTGTGTATCTACTGAGTCATGTGTGTTCCTTGAAGGTGTACTTTTAATGTGTGTATCTATACTGACTCGTGTGTACATGTGCTGTTATTTATACTATAAAAGACCAGACAGACCACTTGTCTATAGACCCGCAAAATATAAATGTATTTTAACCTGCTCAAAAGCTTCATTGTTCGAAATAAACGCTTCTGAATAACTGCACGTCATAATTTTCACAATTTTATGCTATTTTATTGATTTTCAATTTTTTCTCTAATATGTTTTGTGTTAATTTTCAACGAAATTCCTTCACATGATAAACTTAGCACATGCATGTCTGAAATCTAAAAGGAGACGGATTAATAACAGCTAACAAAGCTTTTTCTCTCATAATATATTGTTTGTATATGTTGTATTTGAATGTGATTAGTTCATATCAGTAAAATCGTTTTCGTTTCATTTGGATACAACAAGGTCAGATGGTATTAATTAATCTGCAGTAATTTAACTTGAGGGCATTATCACGTCGTGATATAACGTCGTGATAATGCCCTCTCTAGTAACAAGCAACATAAAACTGTTTATTTTTAATTTATAAAAAAAAAATTTATGTACATGCAAAACCTAAATGAGGAAAAAATGTCCTAATGTTTAGAAAACTAACTGATTATTGCCTAAATGCCAAACAATGATATATCATGAGGCCCACATTCAATCATAATCAAGTAAAGTCACGTAAATTTTTTTTATATAGTCGGTAAGACAAAATGATAACAAATTTATATACATGTAACATAGCTCTGATGAGCTTTTAAAACCGACATTTAGACATATTGGTACAAACAAACAAAGCAAACAATACATTGCATACATAAAATCAATGGTAAAAGCATGTTTAGGGACAAAGCATTCAGACATAAGAGATTTTCTCAGATATATAAAACATAAAAAGCTTAGGTAAGATACATTTAAGACATAAAAACGAGCAGCCATTGGATACATAAAAGCAAATTAGCAGAAAAATGCAAACAACTGCAAATAAATAAAACAATCTTTTAAAAACACTAGCTGCGAAAACGTAGCTCTGATTTCGCAGCTATCTTAAACACATGGTTTCTTAATTCTTCAATAAAATAAATATAATAGTTGCTTACATACCTGGAATTGTCATGATAGTTGACAGCACTCGGGACAGCTAGTGGTATTCCCTTTAATATTGATAATGTCCTTGCCTTTGGCTCGGGCATTATCAATATGTTTCAGGCACTGGTTTCAGGCAATACCACTCTCCTTTGTGCAGTCAAGATATCATAACAGTGCCCTCTATATAAGCAACAATTGTATAAATATATGAATAAATATGCTCAAACTAAAAACTTGACGGCATTTTAACGTCAAAGACTGGAGTAAATTTATACTCGGTTTGTGCGCTTACTGATGTCCTTGAACCCTAATTGGAATCGGAGTTTTACTCTGGTTTTATCCCGATAACGATCCGAAATTACGATCTTTAACATTAAAGGGAAGTAATGTAAAGTTTATATTTTATCGCAAGGAAGGCATAGGCGGAGACTTTGATACATGTAGCTGAAAAGAAGGACAAATACACATGAGTACATGTAAGTTCAGAATATTTAAATTATATTGCATTTGCAGTTTCAAAAATTATAAAGAAAAGTGTTCACAGCATTGACATTTGCCCGTGAATCGTGATGAATGAACTTGTCAACTGGTCATTTCGAACTATAGAGTATACATCAATCTAATAAATAGGCATGCAGTAACGTTTGAAGCCGTAACATAATTTATATGTATGAAGATGTGCAGTTACTAAAATTATGAACAATAAACAGCTGTCACACAATTTACCAAGTAAGTGCCTATGGCCATGATTGAACAAAAAAGCTGATTTTTTTTTCAATCAATGTGACATGTTTTAATGTGAAACTGTATTTATAAATATAAATTTAATATTTAAATTCACGTTTAAAAAAGTGGGTTAAATTTAGAAAAAAATGTATATAATAATACAATAAAAAAATAATTCAGTTACATTAGAGAAATGTCATTAACAGTTTATTTAGTTTAGTAAAAAATTACAAAAGTTAATTATTTCATAAATTGTTCAATGTTTTGCCAAAATACTGCTATTGGGCATAAACTACATTTTTGGTTCTATTTTAAATTCTGAAAATATTATTTATTTAATAACAATGTTTGTCATGTTTATGCAAATGAATGCATATATGTTAGTTTGAAGTTTGGAATACATGGAATTGCAAATCTTAAAACAATTGTAATTATTGTCTTAATAATTTAATGGAAATCATAATTTGTTTCTGTATATTTTTTTCTTTGATCTTATGATGATGCTTAACCGAAAGGCATGATAACTGCACCCCCCAACCCACACACACAGAACCAAGAACTAGTGAAAGTTTGCTAAAGCCAGGGTTCTCGTTAAGACGCGTATACGCGTCCTGGACGCGTCAAAGTTGTGTAGGACGCGCCATTTCTAGATTCCGTGCATCCTCGGGACGCATCGCAGTCTAATCATTTGCGTCCCTAAAATCAACAGCACGTCATTTACCTATAGTCAACTTTACCGTGTCCATACGATGGGTTTTTGCTTGACAAAATTTGAAAACTGCTACCGCGTTTGGTCGAGTTTATGGTCCTTTTGTATATCTCATATTACAGTATTTGAAGGTAACAATTATTTTCCACAGTTAATCGGCTTTTTGAAATGCAGCCTTTTTTTCATTTTGCTAGATCGATTTTCCATAGGAAGTCAGCCATTTTTGTATCTTAAGGGGTCTAATGTTGTTTACAAACGTTCGTCTGTTTTCGTAACGTACAATGGTATTCGGACAAACCGCGAGACTTTTCCCGCCTCAACTGCAGACGACAACACCCGAAGGATTTCGAATAGACAACAATGGAATTTTCCTAACGTACAGTTCCGTTCAAAACAAGGTCAAAATTTAGTATGGAAAATCGATCTGGCGAAATGAAAAAACGGACGCATTTCAAAAAGCCGATTAACTGTGGAAAATAATTGTTACCTTCAAATACTGTAATATGTGATATACAAGAGGACCATAAACTCGACCCAACGCGGTAGCAGTTTTCAAATTTTGTCAAGCAAAAACCCGTCGTATGGACACGGTAAAGTTGACTATAAGCATACCAATGACACTTTTACAACCGGATGTAATTCTATTTTAGCTGTGATGCACAGCAGGTGAAATATATTTGATCTCTGACAGTGACCGATGACCGATAATAAGTGGCTGAATTAACAAAATCTAAACAATCTTAACATGATTTAAATAATTTTTTAAGAAATTTATTATGTATTTAAAAAAAAACAAACAAGTTTTTATTAACCATAATGATAATATCTTTCTTGTACATCGCGTCGAAAATAAACAAACACGTTTTCGATGTTCGTGGTTTTTAAACGGTAATTAAGTGAAACACCTGGCTTGCAACTTGATTTTAAAAGTTTTCTATTTGAATAATAAATTAATTATTTCCATTAACTATTAGTGACTAGCTAGAGCTTGGAATCTTTGCGGGTTTACCTAACCTATAATTTAATACAAAATATTTGCAGCAGAAAGATCGTTGTCGATGTTTTTAAAATGTGACAATTTGCAGCAGAAAGATCGTTTTCGATGTTTTTAAAATGTGACTAAGTGAAACACTTGGCTTGTGACCTGATTGCAATGATTAAAAAATATTATTGTAATGATTAAATGTCGAATGAACTTTTTTTATTTCAAATGAGGTTAAGCAGAAATATTGTCAAGTTTTGGATTGGTAAATTTAAACAAAATTTATAAAATTTATTGAAAAACTTGATAACTACTTAGTGCTTTGAAATTTATGTATTATACAATTAGTCAAATTTTGTAAACTGAGGTGTTGCCTCTTATCACACTGAACCCATATTTTCTCCCAGATGAAGCCATGCAGACTTCAAATAACCAACAGAAATAAATGGTGTCAATTCATAATTCCCTTCCATAAACATGATAAAATGATACTAAAATCTTGGGAAACATGTAGATTAAGCTATCATGTAGTAATGCATGGGTTTCAACAGGGATTTTAATTTCAAATAAAACATGAAGATGTTCATAATGTTACAAAACAAAACTTAATGTTTTACTCATGGTAACGTCATGCAGTACCGGTAGTATGGTTCGAGTCAACTTTATGGACTCACCAAGACAGATTGGGACTCATCATTCCAAAAAGTGATGAGTCCCAGGACTCACCATAAAAAAATCCTAGTGAGAACCCTGAAAGCCTGATAAAATATTATTGATTTTTTGCATAACAATTTCATTTTTAATATTATAAATACTAGTACATGTTCAATAAATGCTATAACATTTATTTACATGTATTATGGTGCAGCAAAAACATCTTTGGGTAAGGTTGTTATTTTATGTGACTTTACAGTCACCTTATACAAACTGTTATATAAACATTGATTAAACATCAGGAAATGGATAAATGGTACATGTATTTATATAATTTATATTACAACATTTTGGAATTTTTCCATATTTGTTTTCTGAAGATTTACACATACATTTCTCAGAGTTGTAAAGATTTTATTTCTCAGGACCCGTATATAGTATTTACAGATTTACATTGCAATTTTAATTTTTATACCCGCTTCGAAGAAGAATGGGTATGCTTTTTTACTCTTGTTTCTGCTTCTGTCATTCTCTTCGTCCTTTCCTAACAAAAAATTAAAGTCACAGTTTTCTAAGCAACTATTGGATGCAGAAGCCTGACATTTTGCATATTGCTTTATCCTTTAAAATTTAGTACCATATGGTGTATAGCAATTTAATGCTCCTTGCTGATCTTCTTCATGTTTACCAAATACTTTGATATTTTACACATAGTTGACATAGATGCAAAATTTTCCGTCACTGTTTTCTAAGCAACTATAAAATGCAGAAGCCTGATATTTTGTGTGAAAATAGCAGTCTGTACATGTGTCCATGAGAAATCAAGGTGACCTGTCCTGTATGCAGTTGTTACACTGTGTTGATTTTTGTAGACTAGATGTTGTGATCTTCCACACTCTGATTAACATTTTCTGTCTTACTCTATCTAAATAAGAATTTCTATATAATTTCAATTGGTTCATGTTTGTTTGTTGTTACTTTAAGTATATTCCATATGTACCAGTAAATAATTATTCAAATCTAATTATTAACTTGACACTTTTCCAAATCTAATCTGAACACTTAAAATTAAGTGTTCATCAAAATATCTGAAAAATGTTGTGATAGAGAATTGTATATGTCATGAACTGATTACAACACAGTGAAATGTACATGTACTATAGTATACTCATTTAAACTGATGAAGATGCTGGAATTGGTGAGCATTGTCTGCAAATCATGCATGCTACACTATCCAGTTGTTGTTGATACATGTACATGTTCCTAAATGCTTGTGCTGATACACACGATATTTGCCATGAATGTGTTGGTTACATGTAATTGTACATGTCATTATTCTTTTCTCTATTTTAAATGCTGTTATTTTATTCAGACATAAACAAGAAAAAAAGCTTAAGTTCATGTAGCTCTAGTCCTGGAACACCTATCTGTAATAATACAAACCCCCACACACTGCCTTACTAATACCTTTAAATCTCCAATTACAGTTATATATGAGAAGGTATGTAGGTAGAAAAAGATCTGAGTTTTTTGTTTAATTAAGTTAATAAAAGCTGTGCAATTATTGACATGACGTCACACGACTAGTTTGATGTATTTCTTTATATTGATCCAGTTTTACTATTGATATAATATCAGTATTGAATCCTAGAGAGAAATACATATTACTGTATGTTATCAGTAGTTGTATGCTAGTATTGAATCCGAGGAAGAATTTTCTGTTGATATAAATGTTACAATATCGTACTAATTTTTCCTGTTTGGATATAAAGAGCTTAAAGATAGTATTTGCGTGGGGTTTTAATGTTAAGAAATATTTGACACCAACATATCAGAGTAAGATAAAATAATTTTAATTATTTAGGGGGATTTTTAGATACTGTAGTTGTCATGAAATTACCTACACAATTACATGAAGTTATATGTACTAGTACACATATTGATAATTCCGAATTATTCATGTGCCTTTTTATTATTATTATTAAGTGTCATCATAATTTCAATCTCTTTTGCTCATTTTGCTACATTGTACATGTAAATATGCAGTTTGCAGTAGGTTTTTATGACAAACATCTATAATCTGTATAATTGTGCAAGTCAGAAGTATTAACTTTGATTCTGGGGGTCTTTGTTTATTTTAAAGTAATGTGTTTTTACAAATTAAAAGCATATCAGGTTTTGCTATTAAATAATTGTAATTGGCACTATGATTTTATTCTGAATTATGGACTGAAGTTGATATTACTCCTAGTATGTACTAGTATCAGTATTAAACATCATTTTAACACATTATCAGTAATTTAGCTACTTGTTTAAGTTTAGCATGTTATTAAACATGTATGCGTGTTGATGTTGGCTTTTTCTTTAGAAATGGATCATACCCTAGCAGCATGTTTCAACACAACACGGAGATAAGCATTATTGATGATTCTTTTTCTAGACAACACAAGTTTAACTCATCAGATGGCATCAGTTTGTTCACATGTTATTCTGATAGACAATTAAAGGCCTGAGGGACCAATAACACTAAATAACAAAAGATCATTTCAAGTCATTATTTGAATTTTCAGTCTTGGATTCCTATGGTTAATAGTTCTTATGTTTATTTTACATGGAGAAGTATTTTGAACGTTATAGTATATTTATTCAGCAGTAATTTTCTATGGACCTTAATATGGAGTTTTGATTCCATCAGATGCTTTAAAGAATTGATTTCTTCCTAGAATTATATACCTGTTGTTAGTATAATGTGCACAGCTATGAAACTATAACTGTTATGTAAATGCTGATTTCAAGTTGTTTTTCTGATATAATTTGTGCTTATAATCATTACTTCCTGATGAGGTAGCTACATGTACACATTTAGACTTTTATAGTAGAACTAAAAAGCAAATGTACATGTATAATAAATGTAAGTATTGTTCACCTATGCTTTCGTGCCTTTATAAATAATACGTGTTTGCCCCTTTTTTTGCCAGGTATAATAAGACTTATTTAAAATTTAGATTTGTTGCCTGCATTTAATGACTTCCATCTACCTAAACTATGATACAAAATTATAATACATGTAATAAACTTTTGTGTAAAATTGCAATATGATTCATGTACTGTACAGTACATGTATGTAACAAAAAACTTGAAGTTGTAAGTCTAAATTCTTTAATTATTGATTTCATGTTTTACATACAAATAAGTACATGTGCTAGTATCTATATTTGCTTTTGTTATTGTATGGGAAGTCTGTTAATATGGCTAAAATGTAATATTCAAAGTAGAATAAAATAATTCAACATTGTTTCATTTATGCAAGGATAAAGGAATGTTGTTTGTCTTTATCAGTTTGTCTTTTACTTCTCATTTGGAATGTTTAGACATGTACATGTACTTACATTAGACACGTGCACCTTTTGGCTTCATTACAAAAATTGTTGCTTAACTTTCAGACATAAGCTTGATTTCAGTAGCCTAACTAGTTTAACCCAGCTGATTGCAGTAGTGTAACTAGTTTAACCCAGCTGATTGCAGTAGTGTAACTAGTTTAACCCAGCTGATTGCAGTAGTGTAACTAGTTTAACCCAGCTGATTGCAGTAGTGTAACTAGTTTAACCCGGCTACCCACTTTGAATAAATCCTACAGTTTCTGTCTTTTATCCTGGTAGAATGTTTATGTAGTTTTAGAAATTGTGTCCCTCCTGCTGTGGATTTAAGTGGAACATTTATGTGGAAATTTTCAGCTGGGACCATACTGGGAGGGTTCCCAGTGCTCAACCTACAGAGCAGTCCAGCAATTCCCCTGGTGTCGGATAGAGGTGTTCCTCTTGTTGGGGGGTTGTCAGGTCTTAATACGGAAAACCTGGCCGCAGATCGTAGTAGGTAACATGTTTGGAGATTGCCACACTCCTTGCACGGTAATGATACCTTTTGTAGATTTTGAAAAATCGTAGCTCATTAATGTAGCCGCTACAAAAGGCTAAATTCTCCTACCCAAAACTCCATCCTTTTCCAGTGGCAGTATAAATTGTTGTCCCAGTGTCCCATTCCACCCCTTTTTTAACCATGTTTTCATTGAAAATTGAGGTTAATACATGTATGTAATTTTTTGGACAAAGAAAAATTGGCAACAACCAAATTTCACTTGTAATTTGAATAAACAATAATATTATATACAGCACTCTTTAAGGTATCATACATGTACTGAGTATCTATACTAGTACATGTACTTTTACATGTACTACATGTAGTATGTGTTAATGTGTGCTGATAATTGTTGATTGTTTTATTTCAATAAACAAGTTATATTATGATTGACACAAAACATATTGAAAATCCATACCATTTAATTCCCAGGTGAAAGACAAATGGACAAATGACTACAATTTATACATGAATCTGTAAATTTTTACTTGTTTACAGATCTTTTGTCCATTTAATATTAGAAAAAGCTAATGATTTAAATATAGGGTGTTTTTTGACAAGATTGGTAAATTATGGCATAAGCCAAAATGATCTTAACCTAATTTGTGGTCTATTCTTCAATCAGAAGACGCTTACATCATTGCTATACATGCATACTGATATTTAGACATATATTGTGTGGTAATAATATAAAAATACAGTGTTTATGGATTTGTTAGTAAACTATAACATCTTGTCCAAACTATAGTAACAGGTCAAGGTCTTGATCTACACTGACTAGTAACTACAGCAAAGTTACTGGCCTATTGTTCAGTTATCAAGGTCAAGGTCTTGATCTACACTGACTAGTGACTACAGCAAAGTTACTGCTGTATTGTTCAGATATCAAGGTCAAGGTCTTGATCTACATGTACACTGACTAGTAATATATATAACTACAGCAAAGTTACTGCCCTATTGTTCAGATATCAGTTTCAGATAGCAGTCAATTTTCAACTCACCTTTTGTGAACTTATCCACCTGTTTTGTAATTAAGGTCAATTATAGGAACTAGTACATTTACATGTAAGTATTTTGTTTGCTTTCATGTCAAAGGTAAAGTGTTCTTGTGATCTCCCCAAATGGAAACTGCTGGTGATGATATAGCAGAAAAATTGCTGAAGGCAGCATAAAACCCCTTAAAACAAACAAATAAAACATTAAAGTATTTTCCTTGTTATTAAATCTACAGGTATCTCTTTCTTGCCCCTGAACTTTTATTAAACAATGTTATGTTAATTAAAATCTGTTTTGTTTTATAAGCTTAATTTTTTCCAGGTTTTTGTGGAGTTTAGAGAATTAAATTTAACAGATATTTTCAGTTAATATTAAACTTATAAAAAGTAATTTTGAAAATTTAGTTTTTTTGTAATAACCAGTTACTAGTGCATACTATCTGTGACTATTGTAGTAATTTGATCTTAAATGGTGTATGAATTTTAAGAAAGGTTATTGTCAGTTTAAAAGCCTTTGATCTTTTCTTTCAGCATAAAAAAATGAAGCTTAAAGGTACTGCAGTCATTAAAATACAATTAAAGACTTAACTATTAACTTATTGTCAATAATACAGTATTCTTAAAGTAAATTAAGTTCTTATGGCATTACATCAGATGATTTAATGAACAATTACAGAAATTTCTAGAAGATCAACGTTTCAGTATACAATACAAAATAAATCTGTTTCTATGTGACATTGAAAGCTTATACTTTTGAATTTCTTGTCATATTGACATTCTAAGAAACTGTCAGTGGAAAATTACTGTTGTATATTATTACTAATGACTTCAGATCCTGTGTAAAAAGATGATGTATGTCTCATTAGCCATTCCTGATAATTATTGAAATAGAAAAGTAAGAGTACTTTGTACTCAGATGTGTATAAAGAGAGTTATTATAGGGAACCTGCTATGAATGTCAGAGCTTTATAACACTATATAGTGTCTAGGGGTTCGTCTTCTGGTTTTCAGCTGTTAATGGCATGTCATTGACACAGAGACACTTGTTGATAAACTCAAACATTGATCGGTTATAGTATTTATGTCTTTAAGTAAATAGTTTGTGTTAAGCAGATTTATTATAAACATGTTTTTCAAGCAAATGCTAAACATTTATCATACATGTTTATGAAGAGGAAATAAATCAAACACACCTCATAATCCAATTTATTACAAAAAGACAAAAAAAAACCTTCCAAAAAACAGATTACCACGCTACTGGCTGAAACATGATATAGCCAAGTCAAACAAGTACATGTAAGAGTTAAAGATCTGAGTATTGCATTCAATGTCCTAAACTAAATACAATAATGTCCATCTACATCTACAATATGCTGGGGTTTACAGTGCATGCAGTTCATTCTTTTATTAAACGGTCAACATTCTTGAAGATTTATAGCAAAACAGACTGTAATTCTAGTGGACATATCAATAACACAGTCTATGTCATTTTCTGAATTGTAATATGAATCATTTATGTATATATTGCAGCTGTAAAAATAGTATTCCAATATGACATTCTATTAGGTAGTCCGAGGAAATGGGATCGATCATTATTATGGTTGAAGCAGCTCGTTTACATACCCTTCAGTCATCCGTTCATAAAGGGGGTTAATCTAGTATTTTAATTATCCTGAAACTGTAACTGATTATTAGCTGATTGAAAACTAGTTTAGGATAAAAACAATAACAGGTTTTCTAACATGAAACATTTGCTTAGTTTGTGTAATATTAAAAAAAAATGATGCCAAAAATTGATGAGAAATATTAAAACACAAAAAAAAGTTTTTGGAAAAGACTGGGTGATCTTCCTTGAGTGATAGAAATTTAATATCTTTTTTGAGTGGAGCGCAACGGACCCAGCAAAAAAGACATACGAAATTTATTATCACAAGAAATCTACATATAGACTTGATTTTGTTTTGATTGTTACATGCTGTATATACATGTACCATAATCAGGTACTAGTACTAGTATATGTTCATACTAGTAAAGTACTTACAAAGTAATACATGTATTAATTTTATTATAATTTCTGATGTTGTACTTTAAAAGTTTTGTATTGGTATAAATATACATTTCCTGTAGGCTAATAATATTTATTTCAATTGATCGACAACATAGTATTTGTGGTCTTAAACTGTTTACACTCAGTGATGAGCATCAACTAAAAGATAGAACTTTCCATTGCATTGTGGGAATACAGCTATAATTGAATGTGCAATTCTGTTGATCTTAGCTAGTAGTGGCAGACTTAATTTCAGGTATAGGTTTTGTTGTACATTCTCATTATAATTTCTTTGAAGAATTATTAAATACCAAACAAAACAAATTCAGGGGTGTTCCAGAATGGTGATCATGTCCAGATTCACTAGTGACACTCTTTGTGTTACTTTTGATGTGAAATCAAATCACTTTCAGCAAGGCTTAAGCTATTTGACAGTAACAACGTGTACCCTACAGCATGTGTCTGTTATTGACACAGATATTGTACAATGGTGAAATCGCCATCTGACAGCATTGTATTGGGCTCTGACACTAAATTATGAAGTCCCCTATTGATCCATTATTTTGTCAATAATTCTCCAAATGGTTTGTACATGTTTACTTGAAGATGCTGTTTACTTTAACTGAAGGTACCTCATGTTTAATATTAATAGTATTTTATTAACAAAGGAGTGGTAAAATTTGTCAAATAACATAGTATTTATGATTATCCTTAAATGTCTTTCCCAATGGTACCCCAAGGAAATTGCTCTTTTACATTTAATTGTTTTTAAGACGAAATTAGAGAATTGAGCAATGTTTTTCTCTTATGTTTTGGGATAAAAGAATTTTCAAAACTTAAGCATATTTCGAGGATAAAAAATAGAATACTCAAACCAACTGAATTATTGTCTCGCCTGCGACGAAAGTCGCTGGAGGCGAGACATATGTATGGGAATCCGGCGGCGGCGGCGGCGTAAACACTTGACATCTTGCTTCATGTATTTGTAAGCCCAAGCCCTAGGTCCATCAAATTTGGTACAGAGGTAGCTTATGATGAGTACTTGCCAGTCAGTCACCTGTCACCTGACCTTGACCTCAATTTCACGGTCCAGCGACTACGTTAAAGTTTTTGGGTTACGGCAGTTCCTCTGTAACTACGCATAGTAGGATGACAATATTTGGTGTATAGGTTGCTTATGACTAGTACATGACTGTCTGGTAGGTGTCACCTGACCTTGACCTCAATTTCACGGTCCAGCGACTACGTTAAAGTTTTTGGGCTATGGCAGTTCCTCGGTAACCACGCATGGTAGGATGACAATATTTGGTTTATAGGTTGCTGATGACTAGTACATGACTGTCTGGTAGGTGTCACCTGACCTTGACCTCAATTTCACGGTCCAGCGACTACGTTAAAGCTTTTGGGTTACGGCAGTTCCTCTGTTACCATGCATGGTAGGATGACAATATTTGGTATATGGGTTGCTGATGACTAGTACATGACTGTCTGGTAGGTGTCACCTGACCTTGACCTCAATTTCACGGTCCAGCGACTATGTTAAAGTTTTTGGGTTATGACAGTTCCTCTGTAACCACGCATGGTAGGATGACAATATTTGGTATATAAGTTGCTGATGACTAGTACATGACTGTCTGGTAGGTGTCACCTGACCTTGACCTCAATTTCACGGTCCAGCGACTATGTTAAAGTTTTTGGGTTATGACAGTTCCTCTGTAACCACGCATGGTAGGATGACAATATTTGGTATATAAGTTGCTGATGAATAGTACATGACTGTCTGGTAGGTGTCACCTGACCTTGACCTCAATTTCACGGTCCAGCGACTATGTTAAAGTTTTTGTGTTACTGCAGTTTCTCTGTAACTATGCATGGTAGGATGAGAATATGTGGTATATAGGTTGCTGATAAATAGTACATGACTGTCTCTTAGGTGCCACATGACCTTGACCTCAATTTCACGGTCCAGTGACTACATTAAAGTTTTTAGGTTACTGCTGTTCCCCTGTAACCAAGCATGGTAGGATGACAATATTTGGTATATAGATTGCTGATGAATAGTACATGATTGTCTGGTAGGTGTCACCTGACCTTGACCTCAATTTCACGGTTCAGTGACTACGTTAAAGTTTTTGTATTAGGACAGTTCCTCTGTAACTATGCATAGTATGGTGACAATATTTGGTATACAGGCCGCTGCTCATAATTAATGCTATTAACGTAATGCTTATGACGAAATTTATTTTTGTTACTGATGCGGAATTCAGGCAAGACGTTTTTCTGTGTCCACACTTGTTTTTTTCTTCTTTTGAAGTAGTACCTTGAAAGTAGCATTGGTTTTAGTTTTAGTCATATGATACTCCCATTCACTTGGCAATTCCCTCACAACTAGTGATTGGTTGGTATTACCTTGCTTTTGACTCAGTGGTGGGGGAAACCTGTTAATATCAGACCTTCAAAGAAATGGATTATTGAGTAATGAATTTGTACTGAGTGCATGTCTGATTTAAAAAAAAAGACATCACGACAATAAATAAAGAATTATGTCAAACAATAAGAAACAATAATAAAATAGTACTTAAAGTAACTACTTACAGGTTAAAATTGTTGCCATACTGTATAGTAAATTAAATACTTTCATTGTATATTTAGGAGAAAACTGTATTGTATTTGAAGATTTGCATGAATCATTTGGTGATTTGATGGCAATGCATAAGCAGAGTAAAACATCAAATCACCAATTGATGCTGGAAATCTTCAAATACATTACAGTTATATCCATTGTAATGCTACAGCAGTAAAAACTGAATGATGAATTTTTTATTTACCAGAAATCGTCCCTACTTGCATTAACCTTTGACAGCATCAATCTTGGAATTTATGCCATGAAATTATTTATGCTGGCTAATCAAAATTGACATTATATCAAGAATTGCATTATAAAGTACTAGGAATTTCTGCAATTACACATGTGCACAGTACATGTACTGTGTTGATAGTGGCATATATTACATTTAAATCAGTGATTAGGCAGTCCCTTTGTTATCAGAATTTTCACTGAGAGTCATCTGTGAAAACATTTATTGCAGCATCATGATCAACTATGTCTGTAGTTAGACTTGACTGAATCCATTCTGGCAGCAGTGTACTTAATCTAGAAATACCAAGATTTACAGACAAGTGGGTTAGATCTTTTAAATACTGAAATCTGAGTGATGGAATCAAAAATGCAAAATTGTTTACTTTTTACAGCACAATCAAGTCTTGTGTTTTGCAAAACTGTATCTAGCAATAGATATTAACCAGTGTGCTATTTATATATTTACTAGGGTTTTCCCCTAATTTACATTGTACATATATTTTTAATTAAGTCAATCTGTAGATAATATTATACAGTAAAATTAATTGTAATTTTTATGACTTTTTTTAGAAAAAACAAAGTAAAATGACAGAAGAAAAGATATTTTTAGCCTGATAGAAGAACTATGGTTTTGAAACTTGTGATGAAGTTTGTGCTGTTGCTGTGTTTATGTGTGTGTGTACACTCTGAGACAAAGGTCTACTATAATACAATATCAGTCAATGATACATATCATAATAGTACCAAACAGGACAATCATACCGATGAGCACAAGGAAATTCACGGAGTGGAGATAGCAGAATGGAAGTTCTCAGAGTTACGGGAACATTTTATATTTACCATAGTTGTTTTGATAGCTGGTTTAAGTAAAATTGGTAAGTATATGTAAGTATGTCATGCATAACTGTCTCCTACATATGAGTAGATATACATAAACATGTGTAAATAGCTATGGTCAAATTAAATGTATGGATCATTTCATTGCACATGTATGGATCTGCTCATTACACATGCAAATGCACTGCAGGCAGGGTGTACTCTACTCCAATCTTAATTGACAAGGATTGCCAGTTTTCCTACCGTAGGTCGGGGTTCTCTCTGGGTACTCTGGCTTCCTCCCCCAATAAAAACTGGACGCCATGAAATAGCTGAAAAATTGCTGAAAGTGGCGTTAAAACACCATTCAAACAAACAAAACACATGCAAATGTATAAATGTAAATGGACACCATGCAAAAATCATTTTATTTGTTGATTAATTCAGGATAATGTCAGTTCATTATTGTCTAGCTAGTTTGGTATAATATTTAGTGATCCACCTGGATGGCATTTGATCATGTATGTGAGTCCATGTTAGCAGCTAACATACTAGTAAAGTAACCATTTGACTCTTAGAAAATAAATATTAAGCAAAATATTGTGTGCTTTGTGTTGCTGGTTTGAGCCTTATGCGCAGGCAGGGTGTGCTTGACTTCAATCAACAAGAATCACGCGTTTTTCTGACAATGGTTGTGGGTGAGCACATGGTACTCTGGCTTTCTTCCCCAATAAAAACTTTATGCCTTCATAAAGATGAACATTTGGTGAATGTATATTAAACCTGATTTAAACAAATAAAAGCATGCATTCTTCTCACATACAAATATATAGTTGAGAATCTACAATATATAGTATACTAGTATTAGTAACTGTATATACGTGTATGTCAGTTTGATATCTTTCATTTCAAAACCATTCAAAGGAGGTATTTACTTATAGAATTAATTGTAAAGAACACAAGGAATTTAAAAGTAGAGGAATAGTGGGTGTATCATTGATTTTTATCATTTACATTGTGTACAGAGCATGTTGAAAGAACTTTAAATTTGCTAATTTCTTACTATGAGGCTTTTCCTTCAATTTTGATTGTAAAAGTAAACTGTTGAAAAGATTATCAAGTGACTCATTTTGAATAAAATGTCATCAAAGATACCAAGGTTAATAGAATTTACTACGACAGACATGTGTTTTGTTCAAATTTTAGGATATTATTTTGGAATATTATATATGGTTTATATGTTAAATCAAGTTTTTTAGCTTAGTTATTGAAGGGTTTAAACTGCAATTCTTATGTAAGACCTAGTTAGTTCCACCATAATTTTTTCTGTATCATGTTTTAGCTATAACTTGAACCAATGTTGTAAGATATATCCAAAAAAAACTTCTTTAGTAATTAAGTAAATAAACCAAAGTTGGTTTAAATGTTTGTAACCATTAGACAATTAACATACTAGTAGCCTCAGACTAAAGAAGCAGGAAATTTTAAACTCTACAATTAAAACAAATCTGTCCTGACACAGAAATAATGCTCAGAATTGCCATTTGTTCTTTTATGACTGTGTTTCCTCTTCATTTTGCATGTTGGGTTGTTATCTTAAAACTAATAATAGTGGTAAAAATCATAAAAAGTAAAAGAAAAACTAAAAAATATGTGAACAAAAGCAAATTGTCAGTATGCTCAATATAGGAGTTATTGCCCTTCAATTATTTTATTTTTATTTGTTCATATTTAATGCAGTTAGGATGATTGTAGTCATTTACATGTTTCTTCTACATGAAAGATAACAGGTCATGGAAGCCTCTAGTTTTTGTGAACAATATAACCCTTTATTTAAGATCCAATTAATTTTGCTATTACTGCATACAGTATTTTGTATAATTGACATTACAATTTTTATACAAAATGATACAAGTCCCTTTGTTGTCCTTTATAATTATTAACCTGTTAAGAGCATAAGTTGACATATTAAAGCTATCAGTCAATATACCCCCTTTTGAGTTCCCATCCGTTAATTACACGCAATACAAAATACTTGGAAAAGTCTTTAATATAAATTTCTTTGAAATCTTTCTTATTTGGTTTTTGTGCGAGTTCAATGTGTTTCCAGCTGATATGTTTTGTATGGCTTGTATTAGATCTGATATTGGTTGCAAGTACATATATTAAAGCTCTACAATATTTTAATATATCAAGACCATCTATACGAAGCTCTAAAAACATAGATTGACAATATTGTATTTTGCTTTTACTGGATAATTTCTCTGAAAACATGTTTAATAATCAATATTGAATGAAAAACCTTTTATCGTAAATAGCATGATATTACATAATTGTTTGTAGAATCAACTAAATCTTCCTTAAAGATTAGACATTTTATTGTAAGGTAGAATTTCATGAGAGGTACATGTAATGAGATAGAAGACATAAATATAAGAATTACATGCAATACACAGGTACAAAATTGCTTTAGAATATTCCAATAAGTATCTAATTCATAGTGGTCATTTGAAGCTGTGATATTAATTCAGCTAGAAGTATTATTATAAAAGACATCTGAAACTTCGTAAGAGTTGTACAGAATGTGTTAATTAATTTTTCCTTACCAAAAAAGCATAACAACAGTTATTTTTGCCTTTCATCTTGTAAGAATAATTTTATCTGCAATCAATAACAGAATAAAGATCTCTAGCAGAGACCATCAGCTGTCTGTATTGAATCCTATTATCGAGGGTCAGTGTTTATCCCTATGATGTATTCTACTGTGTTAGTGGCATTTACATAGATTTGAATGTATTAACATCATAAAATACACAGTTTATAATTAGAGTTTTGTAACATGTTCAATACTCTGTATCCAACATTTTAAAATTTAGTTGTGAGTAATTTGGAATTCTATAATTATACTTAAATTATTAATTTTTAGAATGATTTAAATTATTTATCACTGTTGTGATATATATATAATGCTGCTGGTGTATGGTAAATTGTGTTTGATCGATATTGAGTCCTGTCATCAACAACTCCCATTTTGTAATAACCCTTGAGTTTCATCTGTTTTCTTCTACATGTATGTACCTCTTCAAACAACTCCTCCACAATCTTATCCTCTGTTACCAACGCCTTTGCTGTAATAAAATCTTCCTCTTAAAAAAACACCTACTTTGTAATCAACTGCTTCTCTGTTATTTACTTCTTCTCTCTAATCAACTCCTACATCTCAGTAATCAACTCAGTATTAATCTCCTACAATGTATTAAGTAATCCTCATTTGTAAAATCATCCCTTGGTTATCTCATACTCAGTAATCAACTCCTAATCTGTAATAAACTCCTCAGTTGTAGTCATCTTCTGAGTAATCAACTCATACTCAGTAGTCAACCCCTCCCAGTAATCAACTCCTCAGTTGTAGTCATCTGAGTAATCAACTCATACTCAGTAGGCAACCCATCCCAGTAATCAACTCCTCAGTTGTAGTCATCTTCTGAGTAATCAATTCATACTCAGTAGTCAACCCCTCCCAGTAATCAACTCCTCAGTTGTAGTCATCTGAGTAATCAACTCATACTCAGTAGTCAACCCCTCCCAGTAATCAACTCCTCAGTTGTAGTCATCTTCTGAGTAATCAATTCATACTCAGTAGTCAACCCCTCCCAGTAATCAACTCCTCAGTTGTAGTCATCTTCTGAGTAATCAATTCATACTCAGTAGTCGACCCCTCCCAGTAATCAACTCCTCAGTTGTAGTCATCTTCTGAGTAATCAATTCATACTCAGTAGTCAACCCCTCCCAGTAATCAACTCCTCAGTTGTAGTCATCTTCTGAGTAATCAATTCATACTCAGTAGTCAACCCCTCCCAGTAATCAACTCCTCAGTTGTAGTCATCTTCTGAGTAATCAATTCATACTCAGTAGTCAACCCCTCCCAGTAATCAACTCCTCAGTTGTAGTCATCTTTTGAGTAATCAATTCATACCCAGTAGTCAACTCCTCCCAGTAATCAACTTATCAGTTGTAGTCATCTTCTGAGTAATCAATTCATACTCAGTAGTCAACCCCTCCCAGTAATCAACTCCTCAGTTGTAGTCATCTTCTGAGTAATCAATTCATACTCAGTAGTCAACTCCTTCCAGTAATCAACTCGTCAGTTGTAGTCATCTTTTGAGTAATCAATTCATACTCAGTAGTCAACTCCTCCCAGTAATCAACTTATCAGTTGTAGTCATCTGAGTAATCAACTCATACTCAGTAGTCAACTCTTTCCAGTAATCAACTCCTAATCTGTAATTAACTTCTCTATATTTTGTTAAAATGCAACTCTGTTTCACAACATGCAGTGGAAGAATTCATTACTATTTTCTGCTCTTTCAGTAATTGAGTTAAAATTTACTAAGAATGTACCTGCAAAAATCTACTAGTATCTTCTGAAAGTTAAAAATCACCATGACAATGTTATGCAAATTTCATTACTTTTTTAGCTCACCTGACTCAAGCGGTCAGTTGATCTATTCTTATCACTTGGTGTCCGTTGGCATCATTTGCCGTAAACTTTTCTATCTTCTTCTCAAAACCACTTGGCCAATTTGAGCCAAACTTGGCGGGAATGTGTATTGGGTGGTTCTTAACAAAGTTTGAGTTTTGGTAATGATCAAGTATTCAACATGGCTGCCAGAACTATAAATGCCTTCTGATTGCCTGAATTTAAAAATCGCACAAACGTCTGATGGTACTGGGAAGGTTCCCTGTGCTGGACCCACAGAGCAGCCTAGCATGTCCCTGGGTGGCAGATAACATGCATAATACAGAACCCTTTTAGAACATTTCGGAAAAGAGTATGCTAGTTGTAGCTGTTACAAAAGGCTAAACGCTATACTCCTTTTCCAGGGGCAGTCACAATTTGTTCCCTATGGCCCATACCACCCCTTTCTTTTATTGATTTATGGTTTGTTATCCTGAAATATTGCATGCTGGACAAACAACTTTGCCGATTGATTTGAAATATTGCAGAAATGTACCTTAAATGATCCTCGACAAAGTTTGAGTTTTTTGTGCAGATCCAAAATCCAATATGGCCACCAATGAGTACTTAGTTTAACATAGCCTAGGACCCTTGAGAAAATTTTTTTTAAAACAGCTTTCTCCAAAACTGGTCCACACAATGAAACCAAATTGTGCAGAAATGAAGCCTTTATTTTGTGGGTGTTTTTTGAGCCAATTGGAAATTCATCATTGCTAGTGCCAGCACCATTATTTTCTTCAGATTGGCTGAATTATAAAAATCTTCTTCTCACAAACCACTTGATGAACTAATTTGATATATATTGCAGAAATGTACATGTGTACCTTTGATGATCCTGTGCAAAGTTTGGGTTTTTCCTGCCAATCTAAAATCCAAGTTAGTTGCCATCGCAGGACTTCAGTTTAACATAGGACTCTATGGAAAAAACATAAAAAAAGATTCTTTCCAATAATTGTTCCACACACTGACCCCAAATTATTTAGGGTAGTTATTATATTATTTTTGAGTTGTTCATGCTGATTGGAAATTCAACATGGTTGCCAAGGCTGCTAATGTGTTCAGATTAGTTGAAATTTCAACATTTTGTTTTAGTGTCTGGAGGTCCAAATTTCCTGAGGTGTTATAATACAACTTGAGCAATAATAAACAAAATGTAATTAAGAATAACTAATTTGGTATAAATAGGCCTTGAGATACAAATCTAATTACTTTAAAGGGATCCCCAGAGAAATTATGATCACTAATGAAGGATATCTTGATCCATATGAACAAATTCATTTCAGATGGTAGCTGAGCTATCCGACGAAATGCGATGCTCGCCATACGATTACATGCATGTGTGTAAAGAAGTCACTTGATCCATATGAACAAATTCATTTCAGATGGTAGCTGAGCTATCCGACGAAAATATTGTAGACGAACAAAAAAATATATAATATAAAAGTAGACAGAAATAATTTTGACATCGATAAAATTAAAGTGTTTATTTTTTAAATTACTACAAAAATGCCAGACAATTTTTTTCAATTTGAAACGCTGTATTTGAAATTGAGTTTTGTGACGTCACCAACACATTAGATAAGATGTCACGTCATCAATGGAATGTAGAGGCACTGTTAGGGGGCTCTGAAGTAACGACATGAACTGCACCTCCATTCATATTAAAAACCATTTTTAGTTTGAGTGACGACATATATGGTCTAAATTGGGAAAAAAAAAAAGAAATTTTTTAGAGTGTGTCTTGGTGATAGATCTAACCGTTACCAGTATGCCTACATGTACATGTTATTATAAGTACTGTGGATATCATACATGTATCTCATAATACAGACCAATATGTTACAGATCTAATTGTTACTAGTATGCCTAAGTACTGTAGACATCTCATTATACAGACCAATATGTCTATTATACATAATTTTATTGTCCCTACAAAACTGTTAAGGCGATTTTTATGCCCCCGCGACGACATGTCGGGGGGCATTAAGTTTTACCCATGTCCGTCTGTCCGTCCGTCCGTCTGTACGTCCGAACAAATTTCCGTCAAGCTTTTCTCAGAAACCGTACATGAGAACAATTTGAAATTTGGCAGGGTGGTTCAGTATCACAAGTTGTACATCCTAAGCGACTTTCAGACCTGTCGGACAACTACTTCCTGTTTGGGACTTCATTTGTACGTAAATACGTCCGTCCGTATGTACGAATTTCCGTCAAGCTTTTCTCAGAAACCGTACATGAGAACAATTTGAAATTTGGCAGGGTGGTTCAGCATCATAAGTTGTATGTCCTAAGCAACTTTCAGACCTGTAGGAAAACTACTTCCTGTTTGGTACTTCATTTAGCGGGGACATCCGTGTCCCATGGACAAATTCTTCGATTTTTGTCAATATTTTGACTGTTTTTTATACTAGTACATCATGCTAGAATCAGTACAGCAGTGAACAGTTTATGTGAACAAAGGTAGACAATTTTCATTATTTAGAGAATGAGGTCGCCCATTATCATTTACAAGTACGATATTACCAGAGAGTTCCATTATTAAATGTCTGCTTGATGATGATATGGGAAAATAGCTCTAGATTTGATTTTGAAGCTAAAGAAAGTATAATGCAGTAATCTTACATTAAGTCCTTCCAACTGAACAAAAAAAAAATGATGGATCGTGTAACAAATTGCTTATAGACTGGGTCATCAGTCAATAACTATCTACTGGTATTCTTTACTAAGTACTTCAAACATCTCATTTTTTCTCTTTATTGTCCTCTTCTAATCACTTTAATAGTGTCCTGTCTGTCTGTACTAGTAGTTTGACGAAATATAATATGGAGTAGGTATTGCCAAAATGCGAGCACAGACAATATAGTCCCTTTATTATCAATATATAATGTGCATCGATTTAGAGATTGCAAAAAAATAGTATGCAATTTTTGTTGTTGATTTTAAATATAACATTTATTTTTTATCGATGTCAACTTTATTTTCAAGTCTTTCTTAAAATTAATTTATACATTTCTTCATTCACTTTGTTACAGTTTTTTGACAATATCAACTTCCGGACGAAAAAAATCAATATCAGCATTAAGCAGATTTTGATCACATGATTTTATTTTGATCACATGACATGTAATTGCCATAGAGCTCACCGCTCTTAGTGGGCAGGGAAGCCTGCTGCGAGCTGTGCTTGCTATTAATAACAATCACTCACTGAATATTTTGACTTACTTGTATTTTATATATAATTCATTATTAGAAACTAAGAAGATATGTTAGTACAAATTCCACCAATTTTAAACCTCGTCAACAGTTTATTCTGTATGTGGTCAATAATAATTTATAAAGTGTACATTTAGTTCAATCTATCAAGTCTTGGTCTATTTTTTTAAACTTTTATTTGATTTGCCAGTTTTAAACAACATATATCAACATCTATTTTCTGTACCGATAAACCCTTTTATTGGAAAAGACATCCATGGCTCTAATTATATTATCTTGTCTTAATCCCTCACCCTGTAAGGAAATTATATGGCCATTGAATCCATTAGGTTGTGTCATCTTCTGTAACTATTTGTAGGTTGATAAATATCAGGAAGTACCGTAAATAAAAACTGTGAAGAAAAACTAATGTGGGATAAAATTACACAGTATATTGTAAGATCAAGCGCGAAATTAGTCTTTTCTCATGCCTGCAGCAGATTGATCTATACTGTTACAGATGGAAAATAATTTAAACCAGTTAATGTCTTTATAATGACCAATAACTTACTCTGATGTAATCGTAAAGTACCAACATATTGAACAGCATTGAATGTAAAAGGTGTTATATTTATACACAATGTATTGTAAGCATTCATAATTAAAAAATAAAGGTAAAAGAATACTTCTACAGTTGTACAGTTGTCAAGAAATCTAAAACAAATATTTATTTATACTGGAGATTTTATGTAGTAAATTGGAAATAAGGTTTTTTTACCTATAATATAGTGTTTAACTTTTATATGCTTTGAATTGTGAATGAAAAAACAATGAAAGGGTCATTTAATATAAGTGATAATGTCATATTTCACTCTTTGCCTTGATTGGGGTCTGTGGTTTCTGTTATATTTACATTTTGTTAACTCTAATAGTACTATCAAACTTAGAATAAATGGACTATTTTGGAAAAAATTTTCAACTGCTTTCTTCAAAGGAATTATTAAGGTGATTGAAGCCATTATAACTATGGTTCTCTACAATTTTTATGCTTTTTGCAGTTGCAGTTGGCTGGTTGCCACTGTATAACTTTGCAAATCTATAGGACCTAATAGAAAAAAATATTGAAAAAAGTCTTCTTTGAAACTCATAAATGAAATCAACCGAAAAAAGCTTTCTTTAAAGTACATGTAATTGGATCAGCCTTTTAGACATCATATTGTTCAGAGGCCTTTTTTAAAAGTACAAAAATGTGATTGAAGCCATATTAAGCATGAATGTTGTTTAAAGGTTTCCTTCAAAGATCTTTTTGTGATTTGATCTGAACATCACAGTAATTAGATGAATTCATTTCTAAAGTCTTCTTCAAAACTGACTTTGGTAGACTCTCGTCTTGTGTAAACATGCTAATAGACATGTAGTTGTGTAAAAACAAAGATTTTCTATAAAAATGTTTTAGGTTGTGTACATCTATGTAAGTATTTAGGTTCATTAGTTGAGTTATAACCTGATGTTGAAGATGATTAAAAAATCATCTACATGTGTATTTTGTAACTGCTGAATCTATTTAAACCATGTTTTAAGGAATGTTCATTAGATATAGTTCTTTTTAAATTCTGTTTCTTATGGTGATTAAAAATCAAAGATGACTAACTCTGTAAGAAATTACATGCTTAAATGCTTTCTTCTGCTTCTAAGAAATAACAAAGCTGATTTAAGACCTCCTTTACAAAAGTGGTTATTTGATGGCCCTCTGACAGCACAGTCTAAGTTAAACATAGAGAGAACGTTAATACAACCACAATGCTGAGTAAAGCTAAACTGTGTAATCCTAACTGAAGGGTCATTTTAACCATGGCTGCCACAATAGGACTTTTGAATTGAAAAACCACTAAAAGTTGCAAACAAATCATCTGCAATACTGTGGTTTTGTGTGCATCAGTGAAGCCTCTGGTTAAGTAAAAATGAGTTGAAATAGACAATAATAAAATTTACACATTGAAATGAATTGCTTTGAAATCAGGCTACACAATTTTGTGCAAATATCTTGTTTCAAAACATTTAAGACAAAATTTAATTTATATTTTTCAGGATTCCATTTTACAGACAAGCTTTCATCCTTGGTCCCAGAATCTTGGTAATATATTTAATTACAAACTTTGGAAAGGAAGTTTTGCATCGTAAATAGCATTAATCAGAGTTGAAAATTTCATGACTTTTTCACAGAAGTGTTGCAGCAATATAAATATGCATCCTCGGGGAAATTAAATTCTGATGATATAATGATTAACCTTTGGTAGGAGATTTGTGTTGATATCTGTCATGCTAAGCACTCTTTAATAATGCATCAATAAATAATTCAACTGTTTGTGTTGGTGTAATGCACCTCTGTTGTTATGTTGTTGAACCTGTGCTGTGTAGGCATAGGAAAACCTGTCTCTCTGAATGCTTAATTTTGTATGTTTGGCAAAGCTTAAGTCATTGCCATTTATAAAATAAATTTTGTAAAATATTTGCATTGCGTAGCTGAACAAATCTTAAAAGCACCAACAATAAATCTCAAACTATGTTATGAGTTTGTAAATTAAATGCCCTTGTGGTTACATGTAGTACATGTAAGTTAGTTTTCTAATGATTTCCTTCTTTTTAATTAAGTTTTTATTCTTCAGGTACATGTATATTATATTAAGATAGGATTGAGAATACATTTCTAATATTTTTAGTGACAACTGGCTTACATAATGTATTGAAGTAGACAATTCCGATACTAATTACAAATTATTTAAAAACAAAAGAAAAAAGTGGTAGATTTTAGACAGCAACCCATTATGTTTTTATACCCCACGCAATGAAGTAGCCGAGGGTATTATCTTTTTGACGGGTCTGTCAGTCCTATACCTGTACCTACCGATCAGAAATAAATGAAACGGACGCCATATGTAGTTTTGCATATTGACATGAAATAATGACAGGATATTTTTTGTAGGAGTTATTCCATTTTTGAACTTAGAAATTTATCATAATATTCTTGTAGGCACAACTCCTCTGTAACTACAGGTCAGAATTTTATTGTCTCGCCTGAAACGAAAGTCTCTGGAGGTGAGACATATGTATGGGAATCCGGCGGCGGCGGTGTAAACACTCGGACATCTTGCTTCATATATTTGTAAGCCCAAGCCCCAGGTCCATCAAATTCATTCCAGAGGTAGCTTATGATGAGTACTTGCCAGTCAGTCACCTGTCACTTGACCTTGACCTCAATTTCAGGGTCCAGGGACTACGTTAAAGTTTTTGGGTTATGGCAGTTCCGTAGTTCTGTAACTACGCATCGTAGGATGACAATATTTGGTATATATGTTGCTGATGACTAGTACATGACTGTCTGGTAGGTGTCACCGGATGTTGACCTCAATTTCACGGTCCAGCGACTACTTTAAAGTTTTTGGGTTACGGCAGTTCCTCTGTTACCATGCATGGTAGGATGACAATATTTGGTATATATGTTGCTGATTACTAGTATATGACTGTCTGGTAGGTGTCACCAGATGTTGACCTCAATTTCATGGTCCAGCTACTACATTAAAGTTTTTGGGTTATGGCAGTTCCTCTGTAACTACGCATCGTAGGATGACAGTATTTGGTATATATGTTGCTAATGACTAGTACATGACTGTCTGGTAGGTGTCACCGGATGTAGACCTCAATTTCACAGTCCAGCGACTACGTTAAAGTTTTTTGGGTTATGGCAGTTCCTTTGTTAACATGCATGGTAGGATGACAATATTTAGTATGTAGGTTGCTGATGACTAGTACATGACTGTCTGGTAGGTGTCACCTGATCTTGACTTCATTTTCACTGTCCAGCAACTACGTTAAAGTTTTTGGGTTATGGCAGTTCCCCTGTAAACATGCATGTTAGGATGACATTATTTGGTATATAGGTTGTTGATGAATAGTACATGACTGTCTGGTAAGTGTCACCTGACCTTGACCTCAATTTCGCGGTCCATGGACTACGTTAAAGTTTTTGTATTAGGACAGTTCCTCTGTAACTATGCATGGTATGGTAACAATATTTGGTATACAGGTCGCTGCTGATAACTAATGCTATTTATGTAATGCTAATATGACAAAATTTATTTTCGTTACTGATGCAGAATGCAGGCGAGAAGTTTTTCTGTGTCCACATTTGTGAAACTTGGTAGGAGTACAGGACACCATTGTTGTGCTATTCAGCACAAGATTATGACCATGGTTGTGCTTATCAGCAGAAAATTATGACCATATATTTTTTGTAAGATTTATGCCCCATTTGAACTTAGAAATTTCTCCAAATATATGTATGAAACAACTCATAGGCACTTCTTCTCACAAACTACTGATAACAGTTTTAAGGAACTTGATGAGTATGTGCTCAATGGCGCTCTTTAATTATTTTAAGATATATTACTCAGAACTAAAACAAACCAGTTTATTGCAGATAGGGATCACAGAAATCCAGCTTTTAATTTTAGTAATATATATACATTCTAGTGAAGAGAAGTACTTTTCTAGTTATTTTAAATGTCAGTTTTCAAATATTGTAAAGTTATAAAGTAAAATGTCAGTGTCAATAAACAGGAGCATTCCATCTTGTAAATGATTATCAAATATATTACATATCTATTGTTGTAAAAAAAACTTGCTTTTCTATATTCACTTTATCAAAGTAGACTTAATTCACTCATTCTTTCAATACTTTATACTTGGGTAATTGAATATGTATGTATATGCTTATAAATAAAAGTCAGCCTGCGATATATGATGGTAGATTACTGTAATATAATTGTTTTCATTTCATGGTTAAGGCCAGACTGGACCATTAATTCTGATGTCCACTCATTCATTAGCATGTCAGTTACTTACATGATTATAGACTTTTCTTGTAGTGATTAATTGAATTGTGAGTGGTTGGTGTATTTATTCTTTGTGTATCATGTATCATGTTTTGACATGTACATTTCGATTGAATTGTAGCAACATCTTCATTTCATTGACATCTTTGCGGTTTTTTTTCCAGAAAATTAAATAAGTATTCTTTATCTACATTTCAGCCTTCTGATCATCATAGGAACCGTCTTTGGTGCTATATTTTTGTAAGTATAATCTGATTGTTTGTGCCACAGTAAAACCTAGATGTTAGCTGGAAATGGCATACAACTTTAAGCATCACTGTTCACACATGTAGTATGTTCTTCACAGTATGGTAATGACCATGCAATATGTTACTTATATTTAATAGACACTTCATCGTCAGCTGATTCACATAAAAAGAAGATTGTTTTTCCATATGTTTTCACTCCAGTTGTTCCTAGTGTTTTCCTCAAGGATTTCCTTGTATACCAGTACTTATTGTTGTTGTTTTATATTAAGTAAAATGTGAAAATCATTAAGTTGTTTTCAAGTTATAATGGGTTTCGTTAAAGGTGGTGGAAATTGTAATGCTGATCACGTGATTTCATAAAAATTTAGGAAAGCAACTACATCTCGGCTTAAGAAATGGGACAGCTTAAGAAAGACAATGCAAAAGGAAAACCTGTGATGTGTTGTGCTGGGGTGCAAAGCCAACACTGAACATAAATTTTTTGAAATGGGGTCAAGTTTTATGCCATATTATGCATTCACATGATGTAAAAAGATATGAGTTGAGGAATGTGCCCTAAATAAAATCATGTGATAGGATACATCTTACTACCTATCTTAAAAAAGGTGTATTGGCAGTAAGTTCAAGAATTATAAGTCAGTTGGTTATGATATAGACACTGCCAAGGAGCATGTTAGTATGATATGTAGTATATGTGTTATTTGTCCACAGTCGTGTGGTCACTTCTTGGACCAGATTTAATTCTGCCAATAAAACTGGTCGCAGGAATTTTCCCAATAAAATGACAGCAAGCGGAGTTAAAAATATCGTGTAACCACTATCACTATTGGTTGTTTATTTTGGCCTTTGATACTTCTGTGATTTTAACTAAATCTGGCATGATTACATGATGGTCATTATGAACCTGTATGTGATAGGCTTATCCAAGATGGCCACCATAAAAAACAAAAATTGTTAATAACATTGGACCCATGAATATGAAATGAGGATTGAATAGGTCTGTTTTATTTAACAACTTAATTAAAATAAATGAAAATTAACTTGATTATAATTTTGACCCATTCCAATGAGTACCTGCTCTTGGTTGTGGCTAGGTCCCATTCCAATGATTACCCGCTCTTGGTTGTGGCTAGGTCCCATTCCAATGATTACCCGCTCTTGGTTGTGGCTAGGTCCCATTCCAATGAGTACCCGCTCTTGGTTGTCGCTAGTTATTATTATAGAATTCAATATATAAATTACCATTAGAAGAAATTTCTTGTTGTTTATGTGTATATGAATATGAAATATTTAGCACATTTAATTTATCGAAATAAATAATTATAACAGAAAACTATATAACATGAATTCATGTCAATTAATCAACATACTTTTGTAAATATTACCAGGTACTTGTACATGCTTACATGTCATTCACATTGTGTTATCAAAGTATTGTGTTGTGTTGTAATTCTTTTTTCCTAATAATTGAAATCTCTATTACATTTTTGCTGTTTTTCATTAGCAAAATATAGATGTAATTTGTTAGTTTAATGTTTGAAGACTAAATTATAGGTATTTGATGAAGCGATTGTAATATATGCCCATTGTGTGTTTCAGATTAACGGGAGTGTCAGAAAAACTGCCAGAATTCTTCACACCTGATGCCTTCTTCCATTTTTTACTTCCCCCGTAAGTGTTATATATTAAAGTGTTTAAAGTTGTTTTAGAGAAAATCATGGTTGGATGAACTTCCCCAAAACTCACAAATTTATTGAAGCCCAAAGAGCCTCATGTATAGTTTGTGAGTGAGTTGGCAAGTTTAATGCACCAAGAATTTCATTAAGACAGCTTATTTTCCTTAATACATATTTAAGAATAGTTTTCATTATCTAACCTTTTATGTTATTCCAATGAACACACTTTTTTATTAACATTATTGATACGCTAGATCTGTTCATTGAATAATGAACCAATAAAAATGATATACAATAAATATTGAAATTATATACTGGTAATTTGTATTGGTACTGAAAGAACGTCTAAACAACTGAGTCAGATGTGGGATTTATCCAACATATTAGGTCTGTTTAATATAGGAATAGATGAAAAATATGATAATGTTTATACATTTAATGTTCATTAAGTTTAAAGAATACATTTATATTATAGGTAAATAATAATGCATTGAATGTTTAATTTTGCTCTCGAAAGGGAAGGGGCATATAGTCACTGCTTTGTCTGTTTGTCCATCCTTCCAGTATGCCGTCTTTCCGTCTATGATAGTTTTGTCTTGAGTTTATCTAAAAATCATTTGGCATATTGACTTCAATCTAAGAGAATGGAAAGATAGTGATCAGTATGAGTGCAGTTCACAAGAACCATAACTCTACCTTAAATAACAAAAACTGCTGGATGGATTCACTACAAACTTGGTATATAGGTACCTGGTGATGAGTAGAAGTTTTAATTTCTTTTTCATTGTGTATATTATTTACTTAAAATTCACTTAGCTAATTCAAAATTGTATGTACTAGTATAATGATATTTGAAAATCAAACCATAACACCATGATGTATATTGTGGTATGTCACCTACCTATATAGAGTAGTTAAATCTATACTGCGTTAATTTTGTGTTATCAGTAGTGTACATTGGGAGCATTTTTCACTTTTTCAGTTTCCTTACTAGTTGCTTTCTATTTACTTATGTGTTTTTCACACTTAAATAATGAAGAAACAGTAATTTTGATACTTTGCCTGTATGAATAATTGTGTTTCAAGGCTTGACAGGATGTTCAGTAAATATGGGCTGTTTTTTAGTTTGTTTAGTTGTGACGTGATTTCTGGTAATAACAAGTATATGACCGTATTTCAAAAATGCTACAATAATAATGTTCTTTGTTTTTTTTATAATTTCAGTATCATCCTTGAAGCTGCCTTCAGTCTGTATGACAGAACATTCCTACAGAACCTTGGAAGTATCTTGATATTTTCAGTTGCTGTAAGTATAGAATCAGTTCAAAACAGTTTCATAATTATACTCGATCTGGTCAGAATTTTACCACAATATTTTACACTATTATGGGATTCTTCTGTCATTTTGCAAGTGATTGCCATCTCTTGGCAGCTTTTGTTATTTATCTGTCATAAAATTTACAAAAATCTTTTCTTCTGTAACACCATACAAATTTATATGAAACTTTGCATGAATGATGATTAGGGTATCTAGTTTATAAATTGTTTCTGAGGATTTATTCTATTGCCAAAGATGATCACTGCCATCTATATTTTATTGGGCCCAGCACATGTTAATGGCTAGCCTATTATAATAATAAAAATATTAAAGGTTGAGAGGAACTGTAAACAGTAAAACTGATGGGCAAGACAGGATCTGCATATTAGATGTAATATGGCATAAATCTTGTGTAATTAAACTCTAAATAATGGTACAAACTACATGTACAGTATAACTATCAAATCTTACTATGATTGACAATTGCATTTATATATTTTTATTGCAGGGAACATGCTGTGCTGCTTTTACTATAGGTAAGTTGTATCTCTTCACCGTTACTGTTCATTGCATTTTCCTTGAATTTTGACTTATGTTGATTAAATTTTACACACACAAAAATAAAACAAAACAAGAAAAAATCAGCAGGAAAGCCAAAAACAAGAATATGCATTTTAAATTGTCCTTCAGTCATTCAACTTATGTTTCCTTTATTAAGCTAGTATCTTAATAAATATCCTGGTACCCTTGTTCTAACTTCCAACAGTCTGTAATATTCTGCTCTGGTTAATGATGTTAAAAACAATACTTGTTTATGGCTCATGTTATCACTATAGGACACTGCAAAATTTTCAACTCATAAATCTCCTAGAAATTGTCTTTTATATGCTTTTTAAATATAACATATTTTCACATTATGAGATAAAAACAATATCCTATATTTACACTAATACGACTTACCCGCCTGCCAAATTTGTTTTCTAGCACAAATGTTGAACAATATATAGTACCAAATGCACAGTCAAGATCATGGGTGTACACGCACGATTCAAGCGCTTTTTTTTCAATCTGTCAATATTTTGCCACTTACAGAAAAAAACTTCAACATCTTGTTCTATTATTTCTGACTGAAAATTTTCATCATTCAGCCATTTGTTCCCAATGACACTAATATGCTGAAACGTACAACTGACATTGTTACAATCCTGATTCGGCATGGAAACTATCAACAATAAGAAAAATTATTAAATTAAAATTAAAACAAACGTGAAGGATAGATATTTTTTATTTGTATTTAATAATTCCCCCCTCCACAATAAAATGAATATAAATCCACTGTGTTATCTATCTACACTGCAGCTGTAGCTGCGTAAGCTATTTATAGAACAGTGTGCACATCAGTGAACAAAGAAACATTAATTAGGGAATATCTCTGTAATAATTTAATTAATAAAAAAGTTGAGATTTATATATTTTATAACGATGTAATACAATCGATAATTTCTACACCTTTTCACTATCTTTTAAAATTATGTCACGTGACTTTTTTACAAGCACAAATGCACAACCACGTGATATATTTAAATACCTACTAGCGATCAACAACGTTGGTTATTTATAGAACAGTGCACACAGCATTGAACTAAGAAACCTTAATTAGTGAATATCTCATTAATAATTAAATTAATCCAAAAAAGAATGCCGTTCGTCTGTTGTACTAAATGGGACCGATAATCCCTGCAAGTTTGAGCTCTTAATATTGTGTAGTTTTCGGATAAAAACGGTTTCACACAAAATCTGTGATGGACAAAATTTTGCCAAGGTGAATACATTACTTACCCGCCTCCTACTGGAGGGCGGGTAAGTAATAATGTACATTTTATAGACTTTTTATTAAAACTCGAAAGACAATATATAATGTTTGAGTAAAATATTTCACAGAAACTCCATGTAGCACATTGTTTGTATGTGTGTTTTTTAGGTTTATGTTTGATAGGATTACATCAGGCAGGGGCCATGGAAGCTATAGATGTAACCCCCATACAACTGTTAGTGTTTAGTTCTCTGATAGTAGCTGTAGATCCAGTAGCTGTGAGTAGTAACTACACGTACATAGGAAAACATCAAGATTTGATTGTTTGCTTGTTTGAGATTTGATGCCACTTTTAGCAATTTATCAGCTATAGCATGGCATCGATTTGTTATTGGAGGAGGAGTCAAAAGTACCAGGTCAGAACCCCCCAACCTGGCAAACCATGACAATTAAGATTGAGTTGAGCACACCTGCTTGCAGTAAGACTTGAAGTGTTGATGGGCACATAATCAAAGGTAAATGGCTAACTAACTTCAATACTCTGCCACTAAAGCTTTATCATGATTTTATTTAAAACATGAAATTTATTTTGAATTTTATACTAGATAATGTGTAATTGTTGAAATTTGTTTAATAAAAGAAATAATTAAAATTATGTGACAGATACCTTAGAACACATCTTCAGAAAAGGTTGACCCTACTTTGTGTGTTCTACTGATTTCTTTTGTGATTGTGACTTATTTTGGGGGTGGGGTGTTATATATTCTGGAAAATGTTTGTATTGTTTGACATTTTTTGTTGGAATCTATTTTTAGGTTTTGGCAGTGTTTAATGAAGTAGGTGTAAATAGAGTTTTATACTTCCTTGTTTTTGGAGAGTCTTTATTGAATGGTATGTTAAATAACTTATATAACTGAACACTTATTGAACCAATTTGGATGAAAATTAGTCATGTATTACATGTTTTGTCTGTAGCTTAACTTGTATTATAATAAACAGATGTTTTAAAACTGTTTGTTTTGTTTGTTTGATTGGTGTTTAACACCACTTTCAGTCATTTTTCAGCTGTATCATGGCGTCCAGTTTTTATTGGGAGAGGAAGCCAGAGTACCCAGAGAAATCTCCCGACCTGCTGTAGGATAAATGGCAATCCTTGTCAATTAAGATTGGAGTTGAGTACACCCTGGTCACAGTGGAACTCGAACCCGCAACATCAGTGTTAACAGACCACGTGATCAATAATAGACGAACTACCTTAACCACTCGGCCACCGAGGCCCCATTTTAAAACTAGCACAAATTTGTAAATATTTGTACTATATATTTTCATGCATTTTTCAGAAAATACTATAATTTAAAATTAAATAATGACATTTAATAAAGATCATTGTTTAATAGGCTATCAATTTGCATGTATGGCTTTAAATTATCCCAGCTTTGTATATTATAGTTTTAGAAAGTCATGATATATCAGGTATTCCTTAAATCTCAAACATTGCCAGTGTTATGACTATTGGCTATGTTCTTTTCACCTTTAAGAATGCTTTCTACTGAAGCATTCAAATTATTTATGGAATTGGAATGAACATTGATATACATGTATATTTAACTTCTCTATTTGTTTGGGATTAAAAATTATCTATTATTTCTAGTATATTAATAAATGTTACAATCATTTTGATATGTAGAAATATAGGATCTTACATTAGTAAAAGTGGATTATTGGATTTCTCCAATCGAGATAGTTAAATTTCCATAATTAACTATCGAGATTGGAGAAATCTGATAATCCAAGAAATACTAATGTAAGATTCTGTTTCTCTAATTTTAAAAAGTAGTAAATTTGCGAAATGAAGTACAAATTCTCCCAACCCCGATTTTACGTTTATGACTTGAATAAATGGAAGGTGTTTTGTTTATGACGTCATGAGGTCTTATTATTACGTTATTATTTTAAATCAATCAACTGCTGAGAACAACAAATTCACTAGTGACGAGAACTATATTTTCCACACCGGTCAAGCGTTTGAAATATTACGTTAAAATTAGAGAAATATGTTTAACCAATAAAGGATATTATACAAATTATCTATGTAATACAATTCAGTTAAGGTTTCGTTAGCCTCAAGTTTGTGTATGGTTTTTGTAAATGTATCAAAGCTATCAGTAGCATGAGTGCATGTAGTTAATTTGAATTTGTTCCAGATGGTGTGACAGTGGTTTTGTATAACGTATTACAGTCCTATAACACCATATCCTTACAGGGAGGATCTATTACAATAAAAGAGGTTAGTACTTGTAATATATTACATTCCTATCACATCATATTCTACAGGGAGGATCTATTTCAATAAAAGATGTGTAATGTATTACATTTCTATCACACCATATCTTTATGTCTTGTATAGTCATGCATGGTACAAAATTATAAAGGTCTATATATTCATACAACAGTCAGTCTAATCTGACATGATAGTGTTAGAACTGGGAATATTACTGTGAATTCCTTTTTATTCGTGGGGTACCAATTTTCGTGGTTTTCGTGGGTATGCTGATCCAAGAATTTAAGAATCCAATGAAATATTAACTCTTTTGTATTGTTATTATGGATGTGAGCTACGTTTTATAATGTGGACTGATGCTTTATGTCATTGAAGTGTATTTTTAATTGGTTGTAAGCTATGGGAACAGCCAATCTTTGATTAATCTAACAGATAAATACCTTGGATATCATAGTCAATCATTAAAAATATCTCAGATAATTTTTTTGTCATGTTTATTTGGTGAAATTTAAATGATTTTATACGTTTTTGTGAAAGTCAGTTATAATTCCGGTTTATTAAAATGATTTTGTAAAGAGTTCATTTTATGTGTACAGAAGTGTTAAAATGTATCTTGTACGTTCACATGTTCTTTTCTAATAAAAAAAATAGAATAAATTTTATACAAGTAAAAAATTAATCAATCTATTTTTTCTATCAAATCTATAATCATGTCCTGTCAAAACCCGACTGAAGCCATAAAACTTCACTACCGTTATATAAACACCCGTAGGGTAGTTTCAAGCAAAATTAATCCCTTCGATGACCATAAATCAATTAAAAGTCTAGCCAGAAGTGTTTTTTAAAAGGTGTTAAAATCATAAAATTAATCAAATCAAATAAGGGTTGATAAATATTGACATTAAAAAAGCAGTTGATTTTCGTTGGATAGTTTTAAATCTTAAAGATGAAAAGATAATAAAATGAGACCTACCTTTACAGCTTAATGAAGTAAAATAATCACAGCTTATTAACACATAAATAAATGATAATTACATAATTATAAAGGATTTTTCTGGCATATGTTTATTTCAGTAAACAACAAATATGTATTGATCATCTTTATTAGGTTGTGAAAATTGATATATATATTAAATGAACACTTTTATGTGCCGACTCTAAACAAGTACAGCCAAATACAACGAAAAAATGTTTCTTCAAAATTACAAATCCACAAATTTATGAATCCACAAACTGCAATTTTGGGTAAAACCACGAAAATTGATTCCCATGAGTTTAAGTACTTTCACAGTAATAGTGTATTAACAGTAGAAAACAAGGTTGTGGATTTATTACAGTCAGTTCTATGAGATTTGGTTAATTTATTACATTTTGATAGTTAGCTGCTTGATCTATTACAGTTAAATCGATACAAAACTCTGTTAAAAATCTCAGTTTTTTTTAAAGTTTATACATGTACTATATGTCTTGTTGAAGTGTAGGAGTTCCAGTTCAGTTATATGTTTTCTTTTTTAGGTTGGCCTGGGATTTATAAAGTTTTTTGTAGTGTGTTTTGGTGGACTGTTGATTGGTGTTATAATAGGCATTTTGTCTTCTATACTTACCAAATATACCAACACAGTGAAGGGTAAGATTAACATTACCAAATCTTATTTCTGTTATCCAACTTCTATCCTGAAGCATTTTTTTTTTGGTTTCATTTGCTTGAGGTACAGGTCTGAAAAGAAATTGTAAACATGTTATTATAATTTCAGCAATCAAATAGTAACATGGGCAAAAATAAAAGTTGTGAAAATTTCAATAAAATGTTATCCCTGCAAACCTGACAAGGCCTCAAGTTCTGTAATATAGGTAGTTATGGGATGTTATTGCTGTACAGAAGATATGAAGAGATCTTTACATTACATACATAAAGAATACATTTGTACTTTCCTTTTCACAATATGACATCCAGAATCCTCATGATTTAGTAGGAAAATGAGAAAAAACCTTTAGAAAAGGAATATTATATATATATATATATATATATATATAGTTGTCTAATAAAAATAATTATAACAACACTACTATGTACAAATAATATATATGGAACGCAATATTTCGCTCTACCAAAGAGCTTCATCAGGCGTTGACTGAATCAAAAATTTAAACAATAGAAAATGTTTTTGTTGTTCACTTTATACAAAAAATCTATGCTGATGCTGAGATATAAAATATTTTTGTTGTTCATATTACCGTTGGGTCATAAACATTTTAGTATTCTACCTGTGGATTACGTTCGTTCAATCCATCAGGTTCTAGCGTTTTTAATTGATGTATCCAAAATGTTTCTCGAAGTCTTCTGGTTGATGTATTCCACTTTGGGTTTTGATCAATAATTTGGAATTTTACAGTATCAAAAGAGTGGCCTGTAGTTTTAAGGTGGCGAGTTAGTGGACAATTTCTGTTTTTCGTGAAAAAGGAGCGATGGTTGTTAAGTCGCATATTGAAAGCTGTCTCTGTTTCTCCAACATACTGGATGTTACAAATCCCACAGGTCAGTATGTAAATACAATTGCTGGATTTACAGGAACAATTGGAGTATATTGTAAAGCTTTCGTTGGTTGTTGTGCTTCGAAAGGTGCTAGCGACGTTTGCTGCTTTACAGCATTTGCAATTACTGCGATTGCATGGATTGTATCCACCAGGTTTTGAAGGAGAGTTCATTTTGACTCTAGCATTTACAATAATATCTTTTAAACTGTTTGGTCGACGGTATGCCATTATAGGTGGTTCAGGGAAAAGCTTTTTTAAATTCGGATCATTTTCGATAAGGTTCCAATGTTTCCTTAAAACATTTGAAATGTTTTTTAAGTCAGGGTGGTATGTGACGACTAATGGTATTCTGCTGTTTGTTATATTTTTATCTTTGTAATTCAGCAACGAATCTCTGGAAACATTGTCAGCTTTTCCAAATGCCTAGGCGATGTTTTTGGAAAAGCTGACAATGTTTCCAGAGATTCGTTGCTGAATTACAAAGATAAAAATATAACAAACAGCAGAATACCATTAGTCGTCACATACCACCCTGACTTAAAAAACATTTCAAATGTTTTAAGGAAACATTGGAACCTTATCGAAAATGATCCGAATTTAAAAAAGCTTTTCCCTGAACCACCTATAATGGCATACCGTCGACCAAACAGTTTAAAAGATATTATTGTAAATGCTAGAGTCAAAATGAACTCTCCTTCAAAACCTGGTGGATACAATCCATGCAATCGCAGTAATTGCAAATGCTGTAAAGCAGCAAACGTCGCTAGCACCTTTCGAAGCACAACAACCAACGAAAGCTTTACAATATACTCCAATTGTTCCTGTAAATCCAGCAATTGTATTTACATACTGACCTGTGGGATTTGTAACATCCAGTATGTTGGAGAAACAGAGACAGCTTTCAATATGCGACTTAACAACCATCGCTCCTTTTTCACGAAAAACAGAAATTGTCCACTAACTCGCCACCTTAAAACTACAGGCCACTCTTTTGATACTGTAAAATTCCAAATTATTGATCAAAACCCAAAGTGGAATACATCAACCAGAAGACTTCGAGAAACATTTTGGATACATCAATTAAAAACGCTAGAACCTGATGGATTGAACGAACGTAATCCACAGGTAGAATACTAAAATGTTTATGACCCAACAGTAATATGAACAACAAAAATATTTTATATCTCAGCATCAGCATAGATTTTTTGTATAAAGTGAACAACAAAAACATTTTCTATTGTTTAAATTTTTGATTCAGTCAACGCCTGATGAAGCTCTTTGGTAGAGCGAAATATTGCGTTCCATATATATTATTTGTACATAGTAGTGTTGTTATAATTATTTTTATTAGACAACTATATTATTTTAATTTGTAATTGTATCAGTCTGCATCTGACTGATCCAGCACTTATTAAACGAGATTGTTGTTGCTATTTATAGATTACTTATATATATATATATATATATATATATATATATACAGTATATAAATTTTGAATCACTTGTCCTTTTCTGCCATCTGCCAGGTTATTTGTTTGTATAAATAACACCAAATAAAAAAATAGTATACACAAAATACCAAGGAATGTTAACAGGTTTTTAATTGTATTTATTTTTCAGTTGTTGAACCAGTGGCAATTTTTGGTATGGCATATTTAGCCTTTATTTTAGCTGAAATGTTCCATTTCTCTGGTATAATAAGGTATGTACATTAAGAGGAGAGTCATTTCAGTACAAAATATGTTTAAAAAAGAACAAAACTTTCTGTGTTAATACAGGATCAGGTGGCCAAGTGGTTAAGGTTGTTAACTGGATGCCATGATATAGCTGAAACATTGCTGAAAGTGGCAGTAAACACTAAACAAACAACCAACTAAAACAGGATCATAAATGGTCAAGTACATGTATAATAGCCATTGATGTGTTGTATGCTCCCAGTACATGTATAATAGGCATTAATGTGTTGTATGCTCCCAGTACATGTATAATAGCCATTAATGTGTTGTATGCTCCCAGTACATGTGTAATAGCCATTAACATGTTGTATGCTCTCAGTACATGTATAATAGGCATTAATGTGTTGTATGCTCTCAGTACATGTATAATAGCCATTAATGTGTTGTATGCTCCCAGTACATGTGTAATAGCCATTAACATGTTGTATGCTCCCAGTACATGTATAATAGGCATTAATGTGTTGTATGCTCTCAGTACATGTATAATAGCCATTAATGTGTTGTATGCTCCCAGTACATGTATAATAGCCATTAATGTGTTGTATGCTCTCAGTACATGTATAATAGCCATTAATGTGTTGTATGCTCTCAGTACATGTATAATAGCCATTAATGTGTTGTATGCTCTCAGTACATGTATAATAGCCATTAATGTGTTGTATGCTCTCAGTACATGTATAATAGCCATTAATGTGTTGTATGCTCTCAGTACATGTATAATAGCCATTAATGTGTTGTATGCTCTCAGTACATGTATAATAGCCATTAATGTGTTGTATGCTCTCAGTACATGTATAATAGCCATTAATGTGTTGTATGCTCTCAGTACATGTATAATAGCCATTAATGTGTTGTATGCTCTCAGTACATGTATAATAGCCATTAATGTGTTGTATGCTCTCAGTACATGTATAATAGCCATTGATGTGTTGTATGCTCCCAGTACATGTACAATAGCCATTAATGTGATGTATGCTCCCAGTACATGTACAATAGCCATTGATGTGTTGTATGCTCCCAGTACATGTACAATAGCCATTGATGTGTTGTATGCTTCCAGTACATGTACAATAGCCATTAATGTGTTGTATGCTCCCAGTACATGTATAATAGCCATTGATGTGTTGTATGCTCCCAGTACATGTACAATAGCCATTAATGTGATGTATGCTCCCAGTACATGTACAATAGCCATTAATGTGTTGTATGCTTCCAGTACATGTATAATAGCCATTAATGTGTTGTATGCTTCCAATACATGTATAATAGCCATTGATGTGTTGTATGCTCCCAGTACATGTATAATAGCCATTAACGTGTTGTATGCTCCCAGTACATGTATAATAGCCATTAACATGTTGTATGCTCTCAGTACATGTATAATAGCCATTAATGTGTTGTATGCTCTCAGTACATGTATAATAGCCATTAATGTGTTGTATGCTCCCAGTACATGTATAATAGCCACTGATGTGTTGTATGCTCCCAGTACATGTATAATAGCCATTGATGTGTTGTATGCTCCCAGTACATGTATAATAGCCATTTATGTGTTGTATGCTCCCAATACATGTATAATAGCCATTAATGTGTTGTATGCTCCCAGTACATGTATAATAGCCATTGATGTGTTGTATGCTCCCAGTACATGTATAATAGCCATTGATGTGTTGTATGCTCCCAGTACATGTATAATAGCCATTAATGTGTTGTATGCTTCCAGTACATGTATAATAGCCATTAATGTGTTGTATGCTTCCAGTACATGTATAATAGCCATTAATGTGTTGTATGCTCCCAGTACATGTATAATAGCCATTGATGTGTTGTATGCTCCCAGTACATGTTTAATAGGCATTAATGTGTTGTATGCTCCCAGTGCATGTACAATAGCCATTGATGTGTTGTATGCTCCCAGTACATGTATAATAGCCATTGATGTGTTGTATGCTCCCAGTACATGTACAATAGCCATTGATGTGTTGTATGCTTCCAGTACATGTACAATAGCCATTAATGTGTTGTATGCTCCCAGTACATGTACAATAGCCATTGATGTGTTGTATGCTCCCAGTACATGTATAATAGCCATTGATGTGTTGTATGCTCCCAGTACATGTATAATAGCCATTAATATGTTGTATGCTCCCAGTACATGTATAATAGCCATTAATGTGTTGTATGCTCCCAGTACATGTATAATAGCCATTAATGTGTTGTATGCTTCCAATACATGTATAATAGCCATTAATGTGTTGTATGCTCCCAGTACATGTATAATAGCCATTAATGTGTTGTATGCTCCCAGTACATGTATAATAGCCATTGATGTGTTGTATGCTTCCAATACATGTATAATAGCCATTAATGTGTTGTATGCTCCCAGTTCAGTGTTCTTTATGTAAGCGATTCAATTCAGTTGAAGTTTAACAGGAGGCCTATCTATATTATATCATGCTCCATTGTTACATAGGAGGGATTGTGGGGAATCATCCTGTGGGATTCTTTGTAAGGAGGGAAGCATGCAACAGGATACCTATCTTCATTCTAGCTGATAGAAGGTATATAGCCAGTCAAAAATAACAGAACTAACATAATAATTCTTTAGCTCACCTGGTTAGAGGGCGGGCTGGCAATACTGAGGTCCTGGGTTAGATTCTGGAGGTAACATGCTCTACCCTTACAGACTCTATTGGACTTCTGGTATATTATAATCCTCTCCCTGTGTCTAGTGTCTAGTATTAGCATTTACATTAATGAACAAAGAATGGCATATGCTTGTTCAGACATGTATTCTATTACACTAAAAACAGACATTTAATTAGAAAGTGTTTACCCATTATGGTAAAAATGCCAAAAGATGAGATTTCCATGATGTTGTTATAATGTTTCTGGTAAAAATGATGTATTTATTTGAATAGCTATGACTGTATATTCCTCCTCTTATAAAAACTGGATGACATGATTTAGCTGAAAAATTGCTAAAACTTACACTAAATCCCATTCAAGCTAAGATTTGTTTGTTTGTTTAAATGATGTTTAATGCCACTTTCAGCAATTTTTCAGCTATTTCATGGCATCCAGTTTTTAATGGGGGAGAAAGCCGGAGTATCCAGAGAGAACCCTGGACCATCGGTATGAAAACTGGCAATCCTTGTCAATTAAGATTGGAGTCGAGTAAACCCTGCCCGCAGTAAGGCTTGAACCTGCAACCTCAGTGTTGATAGACCATGTGATCAAAAGTAGACAACCTACCTTAACCACTCGGCCACCGAGGCCCCTCATTCAAGCTAATAAACAAATAATCTATTTTCACCAGATACTATGTATTAGTTGGTAGTACAAAAAAACTATTTTATTTCTTGTATTCAAAGTAATTTTAATGAAGTGTTCAAATATAAGAGAGGTGCATTATAGGACGAGACTCTTTTACTGCCCCTTTGTCGGTCATTTTTATTAGCATAGCTGCATTTTCATTTGTGTAGTGATGGTATTTTAAGAAAAGTTTAATGTGTAATGATTTGTTAGAAGTTATGAATGACTGTTTACATTGCAGCATTATAGCATGTGGTTTGATACAGGTAGCCTATGCCTTTAATAATCTGAACAGGAAGTCCTGCACAGCAATCAAATATTTTACCAGAGTAATGAGGTAATATTACAGTTTTTGTTAACAGCTATCAATAGAAATCTTCTAGTACTGTTTGGTTTGCATAAGAAGGGTTTGTACACATATCAGTAGATATTATTTGTGACAAATGTTTTTTTCAAGCATACTTGTTTCGAGGGTTAAAATACTTAATAGATGTGCCCATGGTAAAACAATGATTAACTGAAGTTTTTATGAATTATTCGTTAATTCAGCCTTGTTATTTACCTTTATTCAAGGTCTACAATCTGCAATTCACCTTTTCAAGTTTCAAAATTGCTGCAGATTCATCCGCCAAGATCTACCTAAACTATATACTGGGATTTCCCTCAGTCAGTTTTTACAATTATCTAGTAGTCACCTCCATCAAGTCCTATAATAAATGGAGACTTATATCTCTTAAGTCCTAAAATAACATGAAAATGGCCTTGGTCCTGGTCTACAACTGACCGAGTTTCACCTCGTTCAAGATATGTTATTACCACTGTTGACAAGGTCTACGTTATCTTAAATTTAACTGTGTCAAAGCCTACAGTTGCATGCTATTTTCCTTTGTGTAGGCCTACAATTACCTGTTTTTCACCTTGAACAATGTTTAAATGTCTTGTAATTCATCTATGTCTAACCCTATGGTTTACCTGTGATTTACCTCCTTCAAGGTCAATAAAATCCAGGATTAACCTTTGTTCAAGACTACAAATACCTGGTAATCACCTCCCTTAGGGTCTCAGTTACCTGGGATTCACCTTGGTCAAGGTCTAATTTAGCTGGGAATCACTGTAGTAAGGTCTAAATTATCTGGGATTCATCTCCATCAAGGCATCCAAAAAGTCTCAATTTACCCAAGATTCACCTTGATTCAGATCCAAGACTTACACATATCTTGGAATTAGCTTTATCACAGCCCAAAGTTACCCATGAATCACCTGCTGGTATTAATCTCCATCAAGGTCTAAAGTTTCCTAGGATTTACCCCAAGTCTACAATTTCCTGGGTTTTATCTCCATTAAGCCTTTACTAAATACATGTATCAGTTGCTTCTGCACCCATTACTCACCATATTACCTTAATGCAAGTATGTATGTTGTTTTACTTGTAATAGGATATGGTAATTGGTTGTTATCAAGAAAATGTACTGCTCTTTAACACTGAGATTTTAAAATTATTTTTATGACATAAGGTCAGGTCACAGTCCGTACTGAGTGGGATGACTTGCTTTTTGCTTGTTGTACAACGTTCAAGATACTCTGGCAACTTTTAAATACAGACCAGCAATCATTTTACTTCCTGTTTGACAAGTTCTCTCGTGTCACTTCAGAATGTCTGGTAGAAATGTTTACTTGGTAGTTTGTCATGTATAACTTATCACCTCTCTGGTGTTTTTGTTTCTCACTGTTAATTACATACAAGGTTGCGATCCACTTACACTTGTAATTGAGATAAGTAGTTCATCCATAGAGTCATCAATTCATTGTCATATAAAACATATGCAGTAATTGTCACAAGATAGCTTATAAATTGCAGAACGTACGTTTGTGGTATTAAATATCATTCCATCTAACTCATAACTTATCGTGAACAAAGAATCATGCCATTTATTTTGTTGTGTTATTTTGTTTTACTCTTTTTGCAATAGTTTTAATAGAAATCTATTTATAGCATCACACACAACGATAACAGTTGACACGGTTTGTACAAATGCATAACACAAAATGCTTTTTATGTCATCTTTTTATTGATGATAGTTTGAAAAAGTTATGTAAATTTTGTTTATTTTTAGCTATTTTTTATTTCATGTTGCTTCTGTTTAAGTAAGTTATTTAATATACTCCAAGATAGTATCAAGATAGTATTATATGTACTGTTATAAAAATGAATGTTTGCAACAAAAACAATTAATACAAAATCATTATGTTTTGCAGAAACTTGTAGTAGGCAACATGATATAAGAAAGCTATTAAAGATTTTCAGTTACTAACAATTGTAAATTTGTATAATACAATATACAATATTATCAGGATAGTATAATTTGTGGACTGCTTGCTTGCAGGATTGTATTTTTTTTTATCCTAAGCTGGGTCAAACTCAAATCAACAATATAATATTATATAACAGCAGAGCTGTTACAAGGTTAGCTCAAGTTCAGGAATGAATGGGTGACATGAGTATGCATGATGGTGTTAGTAAAAAAACACTCAGTTGTCTAATTTTACAAACATGTATGATGCTTATGGTGTTTAATGCCACTTTCAGCAATTTTAAAGCTTGCATCCAATTTTTATTGGGGGGAGTACTAGAAGAAAACCCATGACCTTCTGTACAAAAACTGGCAAGATTTGTCAATTGAGATCGTAGCACACCCTGCCTGCAGTGAGACTCAAACTCACAATCTTAGTGTGACAGGAATGTGTCAGATCAACAGTAGACGAGTAACTACCTTAAACACTTGGCCACCAAGACCCCCAAACCTGCAGTGCAGTGAAGTCCTGTGTCATTTTCAACTAAACAATTGCTCACGTAGCTTTTAACAACAGCTACAACACACACCCACTGAAACTCTTAAATGGTTCTAAATTTCAGTATGAATGATTTCATGTATAAAAATTCATTTATTTGTTTTCAGTAAATATTCTGTTTATTTACTGCTTAAGGTGTAATGTCTGTTAAACATTTACCTCGTGAGTAGAAACTTGTAAGCATGCTGAATATTGAATCATAGATTAACTTTTAATATGAGGAAATAATAATATTGAATAAAATATTTGTCTGATAGTAAATAAAATAATTAATTACAAATACTATTTTGGGTAGGCGGAGATTATCATATAACATTATCTGGTACCCTTGGGAACATATCTGGTATTCTGCATGGATTGACCTTGGGAACAACTACCATTTATTATCTGCCGGTACATGCATGCTCTTGGTTATCTGGTACTATGAATATAATGCCTTAAGGAACATACCATTCATTATCTGTTACTCTGCATATAATGCCTTAAGGAACATTCAATGCATTATCTGGTACTGTGCAATGTCAGTAAGAACATACCATTCATTATCCTGCTCTCTACATGGAATGCCCTTAAAAACACTCCATTCATTAGCTCACTTGGATGGAAGGTTCATGCAAACTTTTGTCATCATTTGGCGTCTGTCGTAAACTTAAAAAAAATCTTCTCCTCTGAAACCACTGGTTCAAAAAATCTTCTCCTCTGAAACCACTGGTACAATTTTTTTCAAACTTGGCCACAAACATCCTTAAGGGACCTTGTTTGAAATTTTTATCCATGGTGTTGATCAATGGACAAAGATGGCCACTGTTACTAAAAAAACAACATAGGTGTCAACATACATTTTTGGTCAATATCTCCAAATTTTAAGCTATGGAGAAAACTATTTTGGCAAATTGATCAGCACATTAAGCTTTGCAATAGGTGCTTTTTTTCTGAATACATGTATGTGTAATTGCTTCCTGTAGGAGTTATTACCCTTAAATTAAGATTGTTTACAAAATTTTTTCAGATGACTCGTTATAGGAGTTATTGTCCATTAATGATGATTTTAGATTAAATTACCAATTTTTGCCTTAGCAATTAAAAACTGTAATACCTGGTGTAAAACTGTAATAGCAAAAATAATCAGAAAAAGGTCTATATAACATTATGTTATTTGAAAATTGTCAGATGACTCCTTATAGGAGTTATGGCCCTTTAATAACAATTTTTGGTGAAATTTGTAGTTTTTGCCCTGTGAATTATTGCCATAACAGCTAAAGTGAAACTAAATTGCACAAATGATCAGCCAGGCAAGGCCTACAAATCATTACTTGTCTTTTTTGTTAGATGACTCTTTATAGGAGTTATTCCCTTTTAATGATGAATTCAGTTAGTTATCAGTTTTTGTGTTATAAATTGTTGTCTATAACATCTACATTAACACTAGAAATTACTAAATTAACTGAAAGCACAAGGCTTACAAATAATTTACTTTTACAGAAATTGTCTGATGGCACCTTATAGGAGTTATTGTGCTTAATCAAAATTTTGAAGAAATGTTTTGTCCTGTAACTGGAAAGCTAAAACAATTAGACTAAAACTGTAAATTGCAAAAATATAAATAAATATAGTTGAAGTAATGTGTGCTTCAGGTTAGCAATACAGGCTCCAGGGAGCATCTGGTTATCTGGTACTATGCATATAATGCCCTAGGTGTCCTTGGAGAAAATGTCATTTATTAACTGGTACTTCCATATAATGCCTTGCGAACATGCCATTCACATTTAATGCCCTTGGGAACATTCCATTTATCATCTGGTACTATGCATATAATGCCCTTGGGAACATTCCATTTATTATCTGGTACTTGTGCATAGAATGTCCTTTTGAAGATACACTCATTATCTGGTACTATGCATATAATGGCTTTGGGAACATTCCATTCATTATCTGGTGCTATGCATAGAATGTCCTTAGGAACATTCCATTTATTATCTGGTACTATGCATATAATGCCCTTGGGAACATTCCATTTATTATCTGGTACTATGCATATAATGCCCTTGGGAACATTCCATTTATTATCTGGTACTATGCATATAATGGCTTTGGGAACATTCCATTCATTATCTGGTACTATGCATAGAATGTCCTTGGGAACATTCCATTTATTATCTGGTACTATGCATATAATGGCTTTGGGAACATTCCATTCATTATCTGGTACTATGCATAGAATGTCCTTGGGAACATTCCATTCATTATCTGGTACTATGCATATAATGCCCTTGGGAACATATCATTCATTATCTGGTACTATGCATAGAATGTCCTTGTCAACATACACTTATTATCTGTTACTATGCATATAATGCCCTTCATTATCTGGTACTTTAAACTAATTGCCCTTAGGAACATACCATTCATTATCTGATACTTTGAATTAAATGCCCTTAGGAAGGTTCCATTCATTATATGGTACTCTTGGGAACATACCATTCTTTATCTGTTACTTTGCATTTAATGAACTTGGGAACGTTATCTTGTACTCTGCATATTATGCTCTTAGGAACATTCCATTCATTATATGGTACCCTTGGGAACATACCATTCTTTATCTGGTACTATGATGAATCGCCCTTATAAAAATACCTTACTATGCATGGACTTCTCTTTGGTGATTTGTAAACTGGATACGTTTTGTTCATTACGATCAGTTTGTTATGAGTAGTGTCAAGTTGCATGAATGGCAAAATAAATTTGTTCTGGTTTTTAGAATGTGTCTTTGCTGGGATTTGGTATGGTTTGAATGCATGTAGTTCAGGATCATGTTTGGAAGTGCAGAAGAAAATAGATTGTTTTCTTAATGTTGAGTGAGCAATATTTCATGTGTATTTACTGAGAACAAGTGTACATAATAATATTTAACCTTTTGCTACAGTACACGTACTCCTTTTCAAAATCTACAAAAGATGTCTTTATTCTGCAAGGAGCGTGGATCACTTCAAACATGTTTCCCACTGTGGTCCATAAACATTGATTCAGAAACGCTTTCATCACTTCCTTCTGTCAGAATAGGTAATTAGATAGAGCAAATGTTTCCACTGAACTTGATGTAAAGTAATATGTAAAGCAGTTATTGCTTAGTATTCAATTCTGTAAGCTTTCGTATGCTTAACAGAAGTGCTTGTATGTTTGTATTTGTATGGTAAATTAGTTATGAGTGCCTTAAGCCAATGCTTCATTATTGAAATCACATAGACGCTTAAATTTAATTATTTGTGCTTTAAGCAAATATGGCAATTTTTTTTGCCTTATTATTGTAATGATCTAGATGCTTAATTGGTTGGCTATAAATACATATTTGTTTTTAAATATCAGTTATTGAATAAAGAAAGTTAATTCATTTACTACATTCATCTCAATTGGCACATAAGAAGAAAGAGTTTGTTGGGATTTTGTTGTTGTTTTCCTTTTTTTTTTTGGTTTGTTTGTTTTGTTTGTTTTTTTTTGTCTTTGTTTTTTTCCCCAAGAAATAAACAAAAGTGGTTTTCAACTTGAAAACTATATAAAAGTTGTCGCCTAGATAGAGCTTTCATTCTTCATTGATTTTCATGAAACTTTGGGAAATTGTTACTTATATTAGGTCTCTGGATGGGATTGTCTTTTAGGGATATTTGTTAAGGGGGACCATATTTTTGGGAGGGAGACTTAGTCAACTTTCATGTACATTGTTGTCGCCTGGATAGCACTCATATTTCTTAATGGATTTTAACGAAACTTGGGGATATTGTTGCTTATAGTCAGTGCTTGGATGGGATTGGATTTCATGGAATTTTTTCAAGGTGGACCTTATTTTTGGGAGGGGGACGTAGTCAACTTTCATGTTCATGTATATTAATGTTGTTGCCTGCATAGCGCTTTCATTTCTTCATGGATTTTCATGAAACATCTATATACCAATTTAAATACCAAATGGCACCTTGATGTAATGGGAATGTGTGGGTTAGTGGGAGCTTGCTCAGTAAGGTTCTTTAATGAATTGACAAAGAATATAACTCAGTTAAACTAGCTGTTATATATAGACATACATACATATATGAATTACTGTACATTGTTATACCTTACTGAATTAGTAATTGATTTAATTGGATGAAATAAGGTCACGTGACGTGAAATAATCTGGGTATTTTTCTTCAAATTCGTACAAAAGTTGAATAACCTTTTCAAAAACCCATGTCCATTGAATAACCCTATTATTCACTGGTGAATAACCCTTGGTGAATAACCCTTGAAATAAACAAGTTTCAACATAAACATGATAAAAACACAAAAACACAGCATATGATATTCCAGTCCACTGTTTGTTCGGTATAATAAAACAGTTACGGCCCTTGAAATCAGTGAATATCAAAATTGTCAACCTCGCTGGGGTTATTTTTCTCGGGCTAAAGCCCTCAGGGAAATAACCCCTCCTCTGGTTGACAATTTTAGATATTCACCTCTTCCAAGGGCCGTAATTGTATAATATCACTGTAATCTGATTGGTTGTCCTGTAGTGTTAACCCATAATTGACTGGTCATTGTAATTTATTTTTGCAGATGGCATTTTCTTTATTTTTAAATCATAATTTTTAGCTATTAAAATATAGAAACAAAATAATAGATAAAAGCAGATGGCATTTCTGGTTAAGTGTAAAGCTGTTATAGAAGAAATCAACAGGTAGTACATATACTTATATCTTAAATTTAATAAATTTAATGAAGGAAGAAAGTCAGTTGATGTTTTTTTTTTTGTTTACAGTACTATAACAGAGATCCTTATATTTATGTTTCTGGGACTGTTGCTGGTAAGGAAGGACCATGATTGGCAGACAGGATTTATACTTTGGAGTTTGGGGCTGTGTGTTGTTGTTAGATTTCTATGTAGGTATTCATAGACAATCTCGTTCATTACAAAATATGTACAATGTGTTATTCTGTTAGCTATAGCTATCAATGATATTTATTTAATCATAAAAATTTCAAAACACTTTATATGAATGTATCATAAATTAGTTTTTGCATTAAAATTCACAAAAAAACCCAATCAGAACTGATTGATATAGTATGAAATTAAACTTGGACTTGTCTATGGTGACAGCCTGTGGTTAGGCTTTATGCTTCCAATTTTTGAATTCAACACACAATGGTTGTGCTTCTACGATTATTGGACACCTTTTACTGACTAGTGGTATATGATACCCATCCATTTTCATCAACAACCAACTTACTACAGTTATGGAAATGGGAGGTTTGCCATAAAACCTGGTTTAACCCACCAATTTTTTTTAAAAGCCTGCACCAAGTCAGGACCATTGCTCTAGTTGCTACATTTTGGGTGTTTGTTCAAAAGTTTTTCAGTTCTGATTTGTGGAGTGTCTTTTTGACAGTTTCCTTGGTGTTCATTATTTTTTTATTACATGTACCTTCATTAATTTGGTTTTTACATTAGTAGCCAACATACAATAGCTCATGCTGAGCCTCAGTGGCCAAATGGTTATGGTAAATAACAATCTACTTCATTTCATTGGCATGTCAACACTGGGGTTGCAGGTTTGGGCATTATTGCAGGCAAGGTGTTCTTGACTCCAACATCAACTGACAATGATTGCCAGTTTTCCTGCCAAAAGGTCAGAGTTATCACCATATTCCTTGGCTCTATCTACCAATAAACACTGGTTACAGTAATATAGTTGAAAAATTGCTTAAAGTGGCATTAAACCTCATTCAAACGATATAAGTCATTCGATCAATTATTTTCAAAATAACATTGCATATTTACTGGCAAGTGTAGAGGAATCAAACGCATAACTAAACATATACATTAAAATAAATATTTAATCATGTTTTGGGTATAAAATTCTTGTGTGGAGTAGCTTCTGTTAGTTTGTTTATACCTGTATTGCCAATGTATGTGTAATTTCTTCTCATTTACAGATACCTATATGTTTTCTATGCTGATCAACAGATTTGACAGATCAAGAGTCCGAAGGATAACTATGGATGAAATGTTTATCATGGTAAGGCATGTGTTTATGGTAAGGTTTGCATTTATCATAGTAAGGTTTTCTGTCATAAGTTTATCGTGGTGAGGTTTTCTGGCATGTGTTTATCATGGTAAGGTTTACTGGTATTTGTTTGTCATGGAAAGGTTTTCTGGCAAGTGTTTAACATGGTCAGGTTTTCTGGCATGTGTTTATTATGGTAAGATTTTCTGGCTTGTGTTTAGCATGGAAGGGTTTTCTTGCATGTGTTTATAATGGTAAGGTTTTCTGTCGTGTTTATCATAATAAGGTTTTCTGGCATGTGTTTATTATGGTAACGTTTTCTGGCTTGTGTTTATCTTGGTAAGATTTTCTGGCTTGTGTTTATCTTGGTAAGATTTTCTGGCTTGTGTTTATCTTGGTAAGATTTTCTGGCTTGTGTTTATCTTGGTAAGATTTTCTGGCTTGTGTTTATCTTGGTAAGATTTTCTGGCTTGTGTTTATCTTGGTAAGATTTTCTGGCTTGTGTTTATCTTGGTAAGATTTACTGGCATGTGTTTATCATGGTAAGGTTTACTGGTATGTGTTTGTCATGGAAAGGTTTTCTGGCTTGTGTTTATCTTGGTAAGATTTTCTGGCTTGTGTTTATCTTGGTAAGATTTTCTGGCTTGTGTTTATCTTTGTAAGATTTACTGGCATGTGTTTATCTTGGTAGGGTTTTCTGGCATGTGTTTATCATGGTAAGGTTTTCTGGCATGTGTTTAACATGGTCAGGTTTTCTGGCATGTGTTTATCATGGTCAGGTTTTCTGGCATGTGTTTATCATGGTAAGGTTTACTGGTATGTGTTTGTCATGGAAAGGTTTTCTGGCATGTGTTTATCATGGTCAGGTTTTCTGGCATGTGTTTATCATGGTCAGGTTTTCTGGCATGTGTTTATCATGGTCAGGTTTTCTGGCATGTGTTTATCATGGTAAGGTTTACTGGTATGTGTTTGTCATGAAAAGGTTTTCTGGCATGTGTTTAACATGGTCGGGTTTTCTGGCATGTGTTTATTGTGGTAAGATTTTCGGGCTTGTGTTTTGCATGGAAGGGTTTTCTTGCATGTGTTTATAATGGTAAGGTTTTATTGCATGTGTTTGTCATGGTCAGGTTTTCTGGAATGTGTTCATCATGGTCAGATTTTCAGGCATGTGTTTGTCATGGTCAGGTTTATTGCATGTGTTAACATAGTCAGGTTTTGGTTTTCTGTCTTGTGTTTATTATGGTAAGGTTTTCTGGCTTGTGTTTATCTTGGTAAGATTTTCTGGCTTGTGTTTATCTTGGTAAGATTTTCTGGCTTGTGTTTATCTTGGTAAGATTTTCTTGCTTGTGTTTATCTTGGTAAGATTTTCTGGCTTGTGTTTATCTTGGTAAGATTTTCTGGCTTGTGTTTATCTTGGTAAGGTTTTCTGGCTTGTGTTTATCTTGGTAAGCTTTTCTGGCTTGTGTTTATCTTGGTAAGATTTTCTGGCTTGTGTTTATCTTGGTAAGGTTTTCTGGCTTGTGTTTATCTTGGTAAGCTTTTCTGGCTTGTGTTTATCTTGGTAAGATTTTCTGGCTTGTGTTTATCTTGGTAAGGTTTTACTAGCTTGTCTTAGTTTGCACTAATACATGTTCTTTGAAATTCTGACAGATACAGTATTTGTTTTTTATAAAACACACATTGGAAATACTTTTTTGGTATGATTTTATAATTGAAATTGTGCTTATTAGTTCCTATGAGCATTGAACCATAGGTTTGTACTTCATCAATCAGTCCGTCTGTCACACGTTTATGGGGACTTGCTTTATCATGCGTATTGTGAACATCTTTGTACATGTAGTAATGACTAATGTAATATGATGTCATGCTTATGTGATATTGACAATAAAAACAAAATATCTAAAGATGTCTTCATATGAATTATCATCAGTATATAAAGTCTGTCATAGTTTTTCTATGTTATTACAATGTCATGGTGACTAAATTTTATTTTGCAACTGTTACTTATAAATGTAAGATAAAAGAATAATCTGTTAGTTTGGAAATTTAATGTCTTTCTTCATTCTTTTCAGAGTTATGGTGGATTAAGAGGTGCCGTCTGCTTTTCATTGGTTGCTTTATTGAAAAGGGAAGATTTTCCCACCAAAAATCTGTTTGTTACAACAACTCTTGTTATCATCTTATTTACAGTGTTTGTTCAGGTATGGTAAATACTTGTACATGGAAAAATGTTGCTTCATTATGCCTTTACTTTCTTAACACTTTTGAATTTTTTTTTATCAATTTTTATACTGTATTGCATTTTTTGTGAATTTCCACACTTCCCAACCAAGTTATTAACAAGGATTTAATTCCTGTCTTGTGAGGTGGATTTAATTCCCTGTAAATGATGTCACAATCTATGTCCTTAACGACCTTGCATGCAAACAAACATTGACATGCAAGAACATTCAGAAGAAGGTTTCTCTTTTAATATTTATCAAACCAAGATGACTATCTTTACTAAAAATAGATAAATTATATTATTTTAATGACATTTAGACTAGGTAGAAGACTTTTTGGCTTATTATTGTCACTGTGTAATCACAGTAATTTTGTTAATTCAGTTAGTCATTGTCTATGTGTAAAATGCAAGCAATAACAAAAATTATACCCCATGCAACAAAGTTGTGGAGAGTATATGTTCCATCTGTCTGTCAGTCCATCAGCCTGTGAGTCCTATTGTAAACTTAACTACTTAGAACCTACTGATCAGCAGTCGATTTCACAAAAACACTGTTGAATTTTATGAAAGTTGGTTGGAATGAAGGACACTATATATAGTTGAGCATATTGACAGGAAATTAATTGACAAGGATTGCCAGTTTTCCTACCAAAGGTCGGGGGTTTTCTCCAGGTACTCCGGCTTCCTCATCCAATAAAAACTGGACGCCATGAAATAGCTGAAAAATTGCTGAAAGTTGCGTTAAACACCATTCAAACACCCAAACAAACTGGAAATTATTATGGGATATTTTAGAGGAGTTATTCCCCTTCGAAGAAAAAAATTTCTCAAAATATATATATGAAACAACTTGTAAGCACTTCTCCTCTGAAACTACTTATCAGAGTTTTACGGCACTTGTGGAAACTAGCTACAATAATGTAGCTCCTTTTCTATCTAGGCAGAGCTACAAAGAGGTCCCATTACTCGTAATGGAGCACAAACACTGTTAGTATTTATACATATTTTCTGCTATTAAACTGAAGTCTTGGTTAAATGATTTTTCCTTTCTACACAGTTCAGCTAACATTTCTACAATGTCTAATTCTATAATTTTAACACTTTTTCGTAATCATGGCATTGTTGACAAAATGGAAATTGCAGAGTGTAGAATTTTGGAATCATATCTGTAAAAATGGTATACGGATAGTGCAATGAATATAACTAAATTGATCCAAAATGATTTTTTTTACCAAATTGATTCCAATGTTATGCACTTCCGGAATGCCATGATTACGAATAAACTGTTAAAACTAATGATTAAAGTGTTCTAGAAACATCAGTTGAACAGCAGATATAAAAAAAAAATGTATGAATCAAAACTGGGAAACAGTTTATAACTGTTTTGAGTAAATTTATGTATATTTTCTATCATAGGGATCTACCATTAAACCACTTGTAAATAAACTACGGGTAAAGCTGGCCGAATTTTCGGAACCAAAAATGTATGATGAACTGAATTGTAAGGTACAGTAAGATTTTATTTGTTTATCTATTTTTTACAAATATTGTGTGTGTTCATCTACACTGTTGAATCAGATCCCAGACAGCAGAAGATATGTGTGTTACAAGGACTTGTTAGTCTGTCTGGTTGTTGTTTTTTATAAAAAATAAGTCTACACAGATATTTCTCTAAAACTCTATGATATTATATGGCATTTGTCTTAGTTTGGTTGTTTAACTATTTGAAGATTGTAGTAGAATCTCGTTTTACAAATTTTATTAAGTAGTAGTTTTGTTAGGTCACACCATTTTATAAGTTGTTGAAATCATAGGAAACAATTATTACTGTTATTTCAATGGTTGTAAAGAAGAAATAGCTTTCATTCTGATTGTTTGCAATGACTGTATAAATATGTGTGATCAACTTAAATTGACTGTCTGTTACACCAGGACAGTAATATTGTCTTCATATATTGACTGCCTGTTACACCAGGACAGTAATATTGTCTACTTATATTGACTGTCTGTTACACCAGAACAATAATATTGTCTACTTATATTGACTGCCTGTTACACCAGGACAGTAATACAGTAGTCCCCCTCTTGAAAGACCACTCTATTTGCAACTGAAAAGTGGTCTAACAAAAGGGGTGGTCTCTCAAATGGAATTAGCTATGATTAGATTGTAATTACGTGTACATGTATTATTATTATAATCAGCAACTTGTTTTTATCATGTTGTGTCCAGGATGATATCTTTGTAACTAATTGTACCACATTTCACAAAATATATATATGATATTATGTGTATTAACATTTGTTTTCTTTGTAGGTACATGTGTTATCATGCTTAAGATTTATCTGTCCGCTGATGATCAATAAAGTTTCATTTATATTGGTCTTAATAAAACTGTTTTTCTTTCCCAATATCGTGCATACAATGTGTGGTGTCATGTCACAGTGAAACCTTCATTCAGACCATTCTATGATTCAGAATATTCTTGAGACACGTGCTTTAAAAATGTTTAATTTGCGTACAAATCTCAAAATTCACTGCACAAAGCTAACTAAATTATTAATTGCAAAATTTATCTGCCAAATTGATTTTTTAATTCTCAGCAAACACATTTTCAAAATGATAAACGTGTAATAAATGTAAACAGTTCGGACTACTAAATCTAAAAATAGCTCGGTATGTAAATTATCTCAACCCTATTTTTAGTCAATATTTGGCCGATTAACGCTTTCTTTCACTTGATCAAAATTAAATTATAAAAATAATTTATCAAACACATTTTCTTTACTGAAAAGACATAAAGACAGTTCATGTAACATTATTGGGTCACGAGGCCAAGATTATAATCAAAATGGCATCGTCCAAATTTTGTTTACTATCGTATGCAAATGATGTACACGTCATGTGAAGATATTGGGACATAAACATTTTTTAATTCAATACTCGATATAAAAACCACAAATAAACAACCAACACACATTCTTTTATAGTTTTATTAATACCAATACTAAACAATAGGTATTTTATTCAAAATCTTTCATCTGGTAAAAATCAATGATGAATTTCCGGTCGATTTCCCGAACTTGAAGTTGAACTTCCGGTGTCATTTCTAGTAAACATAATTTACAAATTGATAATGTGGTCGTTCATGAGGGGGGAAAACATGGTTTTTTATAGCTATAGGACGGTCGCTGGTCGGGTCAAAGGGGTGGTCCTCTAAAAGAGGTAAATTTGTACAGAAATGAGTTAATGCAAGAGGAAAGTGGTCGGGACAAAGGGGTGGTCGTTCAAACGAGGGGTCACTCGAGAGGGGGACTACTGTATTGTCTACTTATATTGATTGCCTGTTACACCAGGACAATAATATTGTCTTCATATATTGACTGTCTGTTACACCAGGACAGTAATATTGTCTACTTATATTGACTGTCTGTTACACCAGGACAATAATATTGTCTACTTATATTGACTGCCTGTTACACCAGGACAGTAATATTGTCTACTTATATTGACTGCCTGTATCACCAGGACAATAATATTGTCTACTTATATTGACTGCCTGTTACACCAGGACAATAATATTGTCTTCATATATTGACTGCCTGTTACACCAGGACAGTAATATTGTCTACTTATATTGACTGCCTGTATCACCAGGACAATAATATTGTCTACTTATATTGACTGCCTGTTACACCAGGACAGTAATATTGTCTACTTATATTGACTGCCTGTTACACCAGGACAGTAATATTGTCTACTTATATTGACTGCCTGTATCACCAGGACAATAATATTGTCTACTTATATTGACTGCATGTTACACCAGGACAATAATATTGTCTTCATATATTGACTGCCTGTTACACCAGGACAGTAATATTGTCTACTTATATTGACTGCCTGTATCACCAGGACAATAATATTGTCTACTTATATTGACTGCCTGTATCACCAGGACAATAATATTGTCTACTTATATTGACTGCCTGTATCACCAGGACAATAATATTGTCTACTTATATTTACTGCCTGTATCACCAGGACAATAATATTGTCTATGTCATCTTTACTGGATGTTAAGCAACTTTCATTTTTCAAACTTTGGTCACCATATCTTTACAGATAAATATCTGTACATTTAGTTTGCTAATGGTGCCCTTTTATGATTTTATTTTTAATTAATAATTTATAATTGGAGTATTTGTTGAAGTAGACTATGATCTAGGTGTATACCTTTTTACTTTACATTTGCCACAGAACGTTGATATTTTTACAGTTATTCTGTTCTTATTGCTTATGCAAGGTAAATTTTCTATTTTTAGATAGTGTGTTTACCATTGCATTAAATAAACATGTATTTTATAGGTAACAGATCACATGATGGCAGGAATGGAAGAAATTGTTGGACATGAAGGGAACTTTTATCTTATGGTAAACTGTCTGTATTTTATCACTGGTTTCAGTTATGTGTATTTGTTTGAATCAGGTTTATACCATTTATAGTAACAGAAAGTTTATGTAAGTAGATGTATTTCACATTAAAATGTATGGAGACAAAACAGTGTATGGTCCACATATATCTATGGTATACTATATTAATGATTGTCTAATTAATTATTAGTTCCATTAAGCATATACATACAATTAGTAAAAATATACATACAGGACAAGTACTGAAACAATTATTTGAACAATATCCCTGTATGTTAGGGTTAGTAGGCAGACAAGTTTAATTGCTCAAGGCCAACATTTTTATATTTTTTGATTTACGGGAGCGCAGACCCTAATTTCTGGCGAAATGAAATAAAAATAAAAGAAGCAAAATTTTCTTTTATTTTTCTTCTCTCCGCCGACTTGATGAATTCCCTCCCTTGAAAAATAAAATTACCCACGATCTGTAAGAGAACTATTCAGGGCTCACCACACTGTGCGAAGTGTTTGTCGCCCTACTGGGACCTGAAGTCGACCTACGGCGCCTCAAAAGCGAAGTCGAAGTCGCCCTGTTATTTCCCTAAAGTCGCCCGATGGTTCACAGTAGATACTTGCATATGATCTGGTCCAAATAATTCACCCAGACTACCAATTTATCAGTAAATGTGAAATTCCAATAAAAACAGCAAACAATATGCGTATTTAACATTTTTTCAAAGGATTTACGTCTTTCAACTGGATTACGCGCCATTTGTTTATTAACCGGATGTGACTAATTACCGGAAGTGAACAACGAAGAAAAGTAAAGTACAACGGTCCATAATGAAAAATCGTAATTTGTTTTATAAAAAAAACACTTTTAATTGGTTTCAAATGTCTTTCAAATTGTATTGTATTTTACCAATTTTCTTTGATAAACATATGAGCTGCACTTGAAAGAATACAGATGTATAGTAATTATTGACATCATGAAAAGTTCTGTAGATGGGTGCCCCATGAAGCAATTTTGATCAGCACAACTTTGTCCAAGTGGAAGGGGGCTGAACAGAAGAATTATTTCTGGGTTTAATGTTATGTTAGTTTATCTATTTTCTTTGAAAATTTTGCTCAGATAAACATGACATCTTCATAACAAATTGTTAGAAATATTATGATGTATATAAGAACTTCATAATAAAAAAAAATCATTTAGATTTAATCTTTGATTTATGATATAAAATGATATTTTAACAATGGATGTTTTTACTAACTGAACTTATGTCAATAATATTTGTGATCATAGCAATAAATTTTCTCAAAAATAAGTTTTCCGAAAAATAAAAATATGCTTACTACCAAAAAGTGGATTTTAATTTATTTTGTGCCCCCCCCCCTCCCCCCCCCCCCGACTCAATTTGTTTGAAAAAAATCCTGTAAAACAAACAATAAAAAAATGTTGGCCCAATGATCACGAGGTTGATTTTAAAGAGAACAGCCCCATATTACAAATTAAATTAACAAATACTAATTTATTTTCAGGAAAAAATTAAAAGAATCCAGGACAAGTACCTTAGGAAATTCCTACTGAAAGATCCTGATAATATAGATCAGCAAGAATTATTGCAGCATTATGAAAAACTTGTCATGAAGTTGGTATAATTTTGTCAACAGATTTAATTTTGTAAACTAATAATATTTGACATATTTTTTATTAAGTTAAACAACTTTTAACTTCAGGATAAGTTCACTTTCTGAGACTTCAGTGGCTGTGTTAGGGTAATTAGTCATCTACTATTAATCACATCTTTGTCAGCATTGAGGTTGTGAGTTCAAGCCTTACTGCAGCAGGGTGTTCTAACCATCACTGACAAGAAGTGCCAGTTTTCCTGCCAAAGGTCACAGGTTTTCAATTGGTACTACCAGTGTATAAACCTAGGTTCCATGATATACCTGAAAAATTGTTGAGAGTGACATTAAACCCCATTTTAAAATCAAATTAACATTTTCTGTTTTACAGGCAATGATTCACCATGATGACCTTTGGCCTCTCACTTAGATCTCAATACCATCTCACTGTTATCTAGTTGATTCTCATGTACTCGTAATAGATTCTAAATGTACTAATAATGGATTCTACATGTACTAGTGATTGTACTTTTGTGTACTTCATTTTGATTTAAATTTGGTAATATGTTGTGCTATTATTTAGAGTGACTCCATTATTATAATGTCTTTATTTAATAAGGTAACTGACCCTGAGGCAATGAGTGGAGCTCAGTATTAGACAGATATACACCTTTACAGCAGTAATATTTCTTAATGGTTTTTGGACATACCATTATAGTTATTTACCTATTTCATTATTTATAATTGTTTTTTAATTATAGGGAGCATTACAAAAATTTGTTTTTGTGTGGAGCTCAGAATATGACAGAAAAGGCAGATAATATGTAAGTAATAATATATGAAGACATACCGTTATTACATACAAATTTTAGCATGTTCATTTGTAGATCAGATTCAGTCCTTGATTAAGGAAACTGTTTATAATGACATTTAGCAACAAAAGCTAAGAAGACTTGGAATAATATTCCTCTAACACTAACCTCTACTTGATATCAAACGTTGATTGCTTCTAAATGCTTTAAATTACATACATTTTAAGGTCTAAGTGGTTGTTCAATTATCCTCCTTGATGGAGTGTAACTTTTTTTAAGGGGAGACAAACCACTAGTTTACACTAATACAAAGGTAATAATTTTTATATTACATCTCTTATGTTGTGTGAATATATACAAATCTGGTTTTTTTTGTTTTATTGATTATGCATAAAGTTTAACATTGGATTCAAATGTTAAGCATTTAAAAACAATTTTTAAAATTTAACTAAAGTAACAGCAATAGTTTGTGGAACTGACTTTTTGTCAGGAAAGGTATGCTGACATGGCGTTTTCTATTTCAGGCGCAAGATAGATAGTTCTGCTATTTTATTAAAGTTAGCCAGTGGTGAAGATGTAGAGGAGCCAGAAGAAGAGAGACCAGGTATAGTTCCAGAAACTTGCCAATCAAATAGATTTTTCAACATTTACTGTGTAAACTTGGCCAACTCTAAATTGAATAGCCTAAACTTTTTAGGGAGAAGTGTGATGAACATACAAACATTAGCATTGATCTGGTTTGGGTTTTCATTAAATTTTTCCTCACCTGCTCTTTGTTATGGTCTGTTTAATGTAAAGCAAAAGGAATGGATATTGTTATACCCTCCACAAACTTGTTTGGGGGGGTATATTGGAATCACCCTGTCTGTGTGCAACTCCTCCCAAACTGCTTGATGAAATTTAATGAAACTTAGCATAAAAGAAGTACATTATATGCAGATGTGCCTGAAGGATTTTTATTGACCTCGGATATCATTAAGGGGAGATAATTGGACTTAAAAGCGAAGCGGGGGTATTGCCTTGTGAGCGTGCTCACAGTCCACACTTGTTTAACACATAAGACATTAAAGGACACAAAATAATTGAAGTAACAATAACATTGCCATACAGAGTCAGATGACTTTTATCTTTCAGATGTGAGAATTAGGATTAAGTCCAAGTCTAGTGAAGAACCAACTCCATCAGAATTCAGGAGATTAATGGAGACACATGCATGTGCCAGCAGAATGGTAATTGTAATGATAGCCATTTAAATAATAATGCCACAAGCAATTATTTTCAAGTGCAGTTTTGCATTTTAACCATTCAAGTTCTTGACATTGTTTTTTGTCGTTTAAGAGAAGCAATCTCTTCTACTACAAGTTAATTCAATTTAATATTGCACACAGTTCTTCAGTTCAGCTCTTGTGAACTAACTAAAATCATATTTAGAAACAAAATGAATAATTTATATTCTTGGAATCCACAACCACTTAGTGAACAGAAAGAGAGTTTTAAATTTCGGACAATTCTTAAACTTCAAGTTATTTTTGGATATATACCAGAATTGATTAACATTCTGGGAAGGGGAGTCGGGAGGCACTTTAATAAAAATGTAGGTAAGTGTAGATATAGAACAATTGATTAAAATTTTGGGGGTTTACAAGATGTGAAGCTAGTTTTGGAGTCGTCTGAGGTGTCTATAAATATGCAATAACCCTGTCTGTTCAAAACTGCATTTAATACACATTCTATATTGATGATGAAAGTCTTACTAATTATATATTCAAACATGAACATTAAGAGTGGCTGAAGAACACTTAACCGTAAACCTGGTCTATAACATCCTCGGTTGTGCACATTTATAAGACTATGTACTTGATTGTCCTTATTTAGTAAAGGTCAAAGGTTGGATTGATTATCTTATAAGTGGATAGTGAAAGACAAAGGTAATAAGACATGATCAGAAGTTGTACATCAATGTAGAAATTAATTCCTTGAAAACAGACAAACAACAATTATTCTACACATTTGTCTAAAGATGAGCAAGTATTCAAATATCTGTCTTTGTTGAAATTAAAAATACCAGTCTAGATTAGAATTCCAGTAAATGTGTGTTATTATTGAATAAATTCTTTAAATCAGAAAGCTTGTTTGCTAAACAAATAAGAATTACAAGTAATACATGTTTATGTATGCTATAAATCTTTTAAGCCTAAAATTGAACAAGGCCAAAGGTTTTGTAGCACGGTAAGATATTTATCCCTGTAATTCTACTGTTGCATGAATATCTTGTTGTCAGTTTACAGAATGTGTTCAGTATCTCCTAGAATCCTTACTGAATAACCTTGCATTCAAATACTTAGTTTCTATTTTCCGAAAAACAGTTGTTTTCAGAAACAGTAAGTGCTTTGATTGTTTTGATTGTAGGTAAGGAATTGTTTTGCTATAGTTTATACCCCGAAACATTTCTTGGCATTTCTTTATTGTAGTCTATCTGTAGACGGTTGAGGTTCCAAGCTTCACAATTTGTCTTTATTTAGTTGACAAATTGGTTTTGATATTTACCAATTTGTTCCTGCATTATTGATGAATAGTTTTTGAAGAGGTTTCTAAACAGCTGTTATCTGTATTTAGATTTGTTTGACCAATAGTTAGAAAATAAATGACAGGTCATTATATTTTGAGTATAGTATGTTTCTGAGGACATACATTTATAAAAGGAAAAGGTTTCAAATAGTGCCAACAAATTTTTTTTGCTTTTTAATTTTTATCAGATTTAAGGGTACATCGAAAGTGTAAAAACCCCCTGAAAAGTGTAAAAACCCCGTGGAATAGTGTAAAAACCCCTATATATATGGTGAAAACCCCTCAGAAATGATAGATATTACTATATATTATGATAATAATGCAATATTTGTGAAAAAATAAGTATGCTTGATCGCACAGAATCGATTTTTGTAACCGCACGATACGTCCTATACGAGGTCAAATAGCTAGGGGAGAGCACTCTAATTCTTTGCAATAAAAGTACTACAAGTACTGTAAGTTGGAATTATATTGAAAATGTTAATACTGACAAATGATTTAATGTGTGAAATTAAAATAATGTCTATAATTTTATAATGAATTTTTTAAATAGATATGTTTTTCTTTAAAACCTTTGCATTCTTTGTATTACATGTACATGTAATTATGTGTCTGTTGTTATTAAAAGATTTTAAATATGTCATCCATTTTAGTAGCTCATATTAGACAAAGTTAGTTACAATTACAATGAATTGATTAATTGACATTTCAGTCAATCAACACATTTGTAATTATAATTATATATAATTAAGAGCCCCCACGCCAAGTCAAGGCTATGAACATCTGGGGCAGGGTAAGGGGATTTTATATATTTATTCATTTAAGTCGTTTTGTTTTATAACTAGGAGTAATAATTTTTTTTAGAAAAGTACAAATTATTATTATTATGAACTTGGTATTGTCCATAATATTGCAAAAAAAGGTTTAACTAGACCAAGGGATAGTTTTTTTGTTTTTGAAGTTAAACTACTAAGATATCCTGCCCAAGGCTTCGGACATCTGTCGTAGTCCGCGTAACAATAAGTAAGATTTTTATTTTTTTTAAATTTAAAACTACTATGACATCATGCACAAGGCTTCGGACATCTGTCGTAGTCAGCGTTGCAATTAGTTAAAATTTATTTTTCAAATTTAAAACTTCTAAGATACCTGCATACAGCTCTCTTTAATGTATCGCTGTCCGCAAACTTACTAAGTGTCTCGCCCTTGAAAAAAAAAGAGAATGAATACATTGAACAAAACATTGAAATATCACTCAGAATCTAAATCGCAATTGCGTTTAGTCGTCGACAGTTCGTTGATTTTCCTCTTCAGTTGACCTTTATTCCTTCCAAGGTTTAATGAGTCATTAGTCCGTCTGTCGAAGTAAGGGTCTTTTGGTCTGGCGGCAAGTGGTTACGGAATCTTCTAAAAAACGTTCTCTTTCCAACGGTCTTGGTCATCCACAGCGATTTCCGACACCTGAAACTGTTTAGGGCTGTCCGCTAGTCGGTACTGTCCAATTGAAATCAATAATCTTAGTAAATCCTTATATATTGGGTGTCCACAATATCTCTTGTAACCTGTACTAAATTCAATAACGGTTGTGATTTCCAGTCGATGGCTCGCTCGGGGGATTCACTATTATTATTTGTCCAACTTTTGTCAAAGTAACCAATAGGATCAACTGTTTTCCGATGTTAAATCAAAGTTGGTTTTAATTTGTTAATAAAATACCCGTGAAATTTCGAAGATAATGTCCGTGTCCTTGGTTCCATAGTGTCGCACTGGACGTCTAAACATATCGGGTCATCGGCATGGATATATCCGTCTCTACCAGAGATGTCGTTCAGTATTGAGTCTCTGTCGGCCTTGTCAATTACTAGTATGTCGCCCACTAGTTTCTGTTTTGCATTCTTAGACGTCGGGAAAGCTGATGTAATGGCGTTGACTATAGCCATTTTCCTTGTCTGATCCAAACACTAATTTTTGTGTATCAGTATCCAGGGACGGATTCAGAAAATCGAGTTAGAGGGACGAAATTTTGGCGGTTCTTGTGTGTGATGATTTATATCTGCTTGTAACTTGATGCAGTAACGCGCAAGTCCCACAAGTTGAAAGTTTTGTCAATTCTTAAAATACTGTGTCCTGAACAACATAAAGTCTTGATGTCTGTTAACTGGTCGTCTTTGTAACGAATTAAACAAGGCGCTTTTTCATTGTCGCGTATTATCGATTTCATTATGGAATCTTTGTCTGCAATCATCCTGTCTATTTCCTGTAAAGTCGGCAATATTTCCTCGTCTAAATATATGTCCCATTTCGTTTTTACGCTTCCTTTTTAGCTCACCTGACCCAAAGGGTCAGTGTGAGCTATTCTCATCACTTTGCGTCCGTCGTCGTCGTCGTCGTCGTCGTCGTCGTCGTCTTCGTCGTCGTCGGCCGTAAACTTTTTACATTTTAATCTTCTTCTCCACAACCACTTGGCCAATTGGAACCAAACTTGGCAGGAATGTTTATTGGGTGGTTCTTAACAAAGTTTGAGTTTTTGGTGCTGATCAAATATGAAACATGGCTGCCAGGGCCATTAATGCGTTCTGATTGGCTGAAATTCAAAAATCTTCTTCTCATAAACTGCTTGGCAGATTGATTTGAAATATTGCAGAAATGTACCTTAGATGGTCCTCTACAAAGTTTGAGTTTTTTGTGCCGATCCAAAATTCAAGATGGCCGCCATCGCAGGACATAGTTTAACATAGGACCCTATAGGAAAAACATATAAACAACCATTCTATGAAACTGTTCCACACAATGAAGTCAAATTAATAAGGAAATGAAGGTTGCATAATTATCTTATTGTTTTGGGTTTTTCGAGCCAATTGCAAATTCAACATGGCTTCCAGGGCCATTAATGTGTTCTGATTGGCTGAAATTCAAAAATCTTCTTCTCATAAACTGCTTGGCAGATTGATTTGAAATATTGCAGAAATGTACCTTAGATGGTCCTCTACAAAGTTTGAGTTTTTTGTGCCGATCCAAAATCCAAGATGGCCGCCATCGCAGGACATAGTTTAACATAGGACCCTATGGGAAAAACATATAAACAACTTCTTCTATGAAACTGTTCGACACAATGAAGCCAAATTAATAAGGAAATGAAGGTTGCATAATTATCTTATTGTTTTGGGTTTTTCGAGCCAATTGCAAATTTAACATGGCTTCCAGGGCCGTTAATGTGTTCTGATTGGCTGAAATTCAAAAATCTTCTTCTCATAAACTGCTTGGCAGATTGATTTGAAATATTGCAGAAATGTACCTTTGATAGTCCTCTGCAAAGTTTGAGTTTTTTGTGCCGATCCAAAATCCAAGATGGCCGCCATCGCAGGACATAGTTTAACATAGGACCCTATGGGAAAAACATATAAACAACTTCTTCTCTGAAACTGTTCCACACAATGAAGCCAAATTAATAAGGAAATGAAGGTTGCATAAAAATCTTATTATTTTGGGTTTTTCCAGCTAATTGCAAATTCAACATGGCTTCCAGGGCCATTAATGCGTTCTAATTGGCTGAAATTCAAAAATCTTCTTCTCATAAACTGCTTGGCAGATTGATTTAAAATATAGCAGAAATGTACCTTATGTGGTCCTCTACAAGGTTTGAGTTTTTTGTTCCGATCCAAAATCCAAGATGGCCACCATCACAGGACATAGTTTAACATAGGACCCTATGGGAAAAACATACAAACAACGTCTTCTCTGAAACTGTTCCACAAAAATGAAGCCAAATTATGAAGAAATGATTAATGGATATTTATCTTATTATTTTGAGTTTTTTGAGCCAATTGCAAATTGAACATGGCTTCCAGGGCAACTAATGGGTTCTAATTGGCTGAAATTTCAAAAATCTTCTTTTTACAAACCGCTTAGCAGATTGATTTGAAATATTGCAGAAATGTACCTTAGATGGTCCTCTACAAAATTTTAGTTTTTTGTGGGGATCTAAATTCCAAGAGGCCACCACGGTGGAACACAGCTTCACATAGGACTTTATGGGAAAACCATACAAACAGCTTCTTCTCTGAAACTCAGTTCCACACAATTTAACCAAATAATGCAGAAGTGATAGTAATCTTATTATTTTAAGTATGTTTCGAGCCGATAGGAAATTCAACATGGCTGCCAGAGCTGCAAATGCGTTCTGACTGGCTGAGATTTTAAAATTCGTTTTCTCACAAACAGCTTGGCAGATTTTAGGATATGTGATATTGTATGGTTCTCTACCAATTTTGAGTTGTTTGTTTCGATCCAAAATACAAGATTGCTGCCACTATGGAACATCACTTAACATACTAACCTATGAAAAAACAAAAACTGCTTCTTCTCAGAAACACTCCTACTGCTGATTGTAAATTCAACATGGCAACATTCATAGAAACAGCATCTTCACATAAACTCTTTAGCATTTAATATCAAAATTTGCAAGAAAAGTATTGTCTTAAAAAGTTTTTTTGTAAGTCAGGTGAGCGATACAGGCTCTTAAGAGCCTCTAGTTGACATTATACTTTTTGTCATATACCTGTTTTCTGCTGACTGTTCCGCTCAATTCGTCATTTTTTCACTGTCAGCCTTTTGTATACATTTGGTTTAAACATATTTTATTTCTATTCATATATCGTTATATTTACAAGAAAATACAGACAAGGATTCGGAAACAAGATACAAAGCTGATATAAATCTGTCTCCTGATAATGAAAGACGTATATCAGTTTACGTCAAAGTCCTGGAGTACATTTAGTATGAATGAATGAATGAATGAATGAATGAATGAATGAATGAATGAATGAATGAATAAATAAATAAATAAATAAATAAATAAATAAATAATAAATAAATAAATAAATAAATAAATAAATAAATAAATAAATAAATAAATAAATAAATAAATAAAAGTTTCATCGCCGTTTCAACCACTATAAAACTAGCATCCAGATTGTAGTTAGAGAAGAATAAAGGAATGTAGTATTTTTTCTTCGGTATACAATTAAAGGATTGTCTGTCTGGAGTAAATCGGACATTTCTGTCATTACAGAGGCGGGTGTTCGCATGTATTCTTTTGCTTGCTTGAAATTACAATGTGACGCCAAACCTGCGAAAGTTCCGCGGTATTCAATTTTGTTAACAAACCAACAAATTGCCTTTCTCAAGGTAACGAGAATAGCAAGATATCCATTTTCAGTGAAACGAACAACGTCTGCCGCCTCATGGCTGGCCTGTATACATTAACAGGTTTGAAAAAGTAAACAAAATAATACTGAGAGCTTAATTTCCTCTTATAAATTTAGTGTACTTCGTCTCGCCGTTTACTATATACGTCAGCCGTACAATGACGCTGCTTAGAACGTTTAAGATATCAAATAGTTTACTGCTGCAGTCGTTGCCGCCTATCTGACAGATCACCACATCAGGCAAATGATGTAGATTACATATCAGTCCACGTAAGAATACGGAAACATGCATACATGTGATGGAATGCACATGAAGGAAAAATAAAATAAAACAACATTCTAATTTATTAAAGTTCCGAATTATACGTTTATTTAACATGAATGGTTATATGAGGACATACATAACGAAGGTAATATAAATAATTACCACCGTATATAAAACTATATTCTAAAAATAAAATATAACGACCCTATCGATTGATTTGTCGGCACGTGCCAGAAGTTTGGCTACTAGGTGTTAATTGACAAGGCAAATAACAAGTGTAATCAACATTAACAATTAAATATCTACAATGTTTGCTGCAGCGAGGGTTACTTTATTAAAAAAAATTTAAGTATTCATTACAGAGTAAAGTTATTTCATCTTGTATGAAACCTTTGAAATCAAGGCTAAATCTATAAAATAGCCGTAAAAAACGAAATTTTACTGGATTTTTTAATAAATTCTAATGTTCCTGCTTGTCGTCTTTATATGTTACCAAATATAGAATAAAGTAATACATTTTTTACAACCATGATCATATATGTAAAAGGAGCATGTGATGTCATGTCCAACCTTTTTCCATGCCAATTACATTTTAATGGTGAGATCTACCGCAGCGCGGAATACTTGTATCAAAATATTAAAGCATTCTATACCGAATCCCAATATGCCGTCTCCCAACTTGCTGAGTCCAATTGGCCGATTCCCAAATTGCCGAATAAAACAAATCTATCCTAAAAAAATTTTCTTGTATTAATTACTTACAACTTATCAGAAAAAAGTTTTTAATTGACACAGAATCTACAGAGGAAATAGTCGATTTGTAAAAATTTTTAGTGTTTTTGTGAAAATTTAATAGTTGCTTTGTTATAAATCTAGGGCTTCAAATGTTAAATTAATGAAATAAATTATAGTTCTATCTAAATGTTTATTTTATTATTTAAAGTTATGAACAAAGTAAAAAATAACGTATACACGAAACAATACAGATCAGGGTGCCGTTTCATTTAAATTGCATGGTATAACGAGCACGTGAAGTATCGATAGCTTTATGAAACGGGACCCCAAAACAACATAAATACAATAAAACATTTTTTTCTAAAACCATTTATAACATATAACTTTTGATTGTCGGCAGTTTGGGAATCGGCTAACTGGATTCGGCAATCTGGGATAATACAACTCTACCACAAGCAAGCAGTCCTTGCAGCTGAAATAATACAAGCGAAGGATGCCAAGACGGCGAAAGCAATAGGCACAAAACACAAAATTACAACTCTTTCAATCTACATAGACTGAATTGTATAAAAAATTTGTTTGACAATAAGATATATGTCTCTGCAGTCTTCTGTTTTGTCTGTTCATGATAATAAAGTTCATGATAATAGGCAGTTTCTTATTGAAATTGATGAAACTTTGTTAAGTTGTCCATTCTGAAAAAAATTAAATAAACTTACTGTATTAATCTTCTCCTATTAAAATGTAGTCCAATATTAGCAATTCATATGAATCGATTATTTTTTAAACCAAATAATACTAATATTCTAAAGGTATAAATTACATTATATATTAATTTAATTCATTTATTCTTATTCAAAATCATTTTTTAAGTAACAAATTGTGTATTATAGGATCAATTTTTAATATTTGATTCCTACCTACAGTACTTAAGTACTTTTATTGCAATGAATTGGAGTGCTCTCCCCTAGCTATTTGACCTAATATGGAACGTATCGTGCGGTTACAAAAATCGATTCTTTGGGATACAGCGTATATATTTTTTCACAAATATTGGATTATTATCATTATATATGGTAATATCTACCAAGTCTGTGGGGTTTTCACCACAGATATGGGGGTTTTTACACTATTCCACGGGGTTTTTGTCTCGCCTGCGACGAAAGTCGCTGGAGGCGAGACATATGTATGGGAATCCGGCGGCGGCGGCGGCGGCGTAAACACTTGACATCTTGCTTCATATCTTTGTAAGCCCAAGCCCTAGGTCCATCAAATTTGGTCCAGAGGTAGCTTATGATGAGTACTTGCCAGTCAGTCACCTGTCACCTGACCTTGACCTCAATTTCACGGTCCAGTGACTACGTTAAAGTTTTTGGGTTACGACAGTTCCTCTGTAACTATGCATGGTAGGATGACAATATTTGGTGTATAGGTTGCTGATGACTAGTACATGACTGTCTGGTAGGTGTCACCTGACCTTGACCTCAATTTCACGGTCCAGCGACTACGTTAAAGTTTTTGGGTTACGACAGTTCCTCTGTAACTACACATGGTAGGATGACAATATTTGGTGTATAGGTTGCTGATGACTAGTACATGACTGTCTGGTAGGTGTCACCTGACCTTGACCTCAATTTCACGGTCCAGCGACTACGTTAAAGTTTTTGGGTTACGACAGTTCCTCTGTATCTACGCATGGTAGGATGACAATATTTGGTGTATAGGTTGCTGATGACTAGTACATGACTGTCTGGTAGGTGTCACCTGACCTTGACCTCAATTTCACGGTCCAGCGACTACGTTAAAGTTTTGGGGTTACGACAGTTCCTCTGTAACTACGCATGGTAGGATGACAATATTTGGTGTATAGGTTGCTGATGACTAGTACATGACTGTCTGGTAGGTGTCACCTGACCTTGACCTCAATTTCACGGTCCAGCGACAACGTTAAAGTTTTGGGGTTACGACAGTTCCTCTGTAACTATGCATGGTAGGATGACAATATTAGGTGTATAGGTTGCTGATGACTAGTACATGACTGTCTGGTAGTTGTCACCTGACCTTGACCTCAATTTCACGGTCCAGCGACTGCGTTAAAGTTTTGGGGTTACGACAGTTCCTCTGTAACTACGCATGGTAGGATGACAATATTTGGTGTATAGGTTGCTGATGACTAGTACATGACTGTCTGGTAGGTGTCACCTGATCTTGACCTCAATTTCACGGTCCAGTGACTGCGTTAAAGTTTTTGGGTTACGATAGTTCCTCTGTAACTACGCATGGTAGGATGACAATATTTGGTATATAGGTTGCTGATTAATAGTACATGACTGTCTGATAGGTTCCACCTGACCTTGACCTCAATTTCACGGTCCAGCGACTACGTTAAAGGTTTTGTATTAGGACAGTTCCTCTGTAACTATGCATAGTATGGTGACAATATTTGGTATACAGGCCGCTGCTCATAATTAATGCTATTAACGTAATGCTTATGACGAAATTTATTTTCGTTACTGATGCGGAATTCAGGCGAGACGTTTTTCTGTGTCCACACTTGTTACACTTTTCAGGGGGTTTTTACACTTTCGATGTACCGCAGATTTAATAAGGTATTTTTTCAATTCATTTTTGCAATCATAAAACTTTGCTATTTATATTCTATATTACTCCTTTAGCATTTGCAATAAATGGGTTATGAAATGTTTTGTTCGAACATTTTTGTACACAAAAAAAATTAAAAATTAATTTGGAGGGATTTTCTCATTTAAATGTCATCAGACTATTTCTTTTTTATTTGGTTTTTGAGATATATTCATTCATTCATTCATTCATTCATAACTTTATTTCCTCAAATACATGAGATATATGAAAAATTAATCAATGTATATAATGCAAATAACTAAACCTAATTACATGGAAGAGAGAAAAGTTATTAAATATTTACAGCAATCGGGTCATTTCATATAACATTTCAACCGGTGGTATTTGTATTAGTACAATCCTCAATAGGTGCTATCTCTCAGAATGAGTTTAATTTGACGGTTGTATTCTGTAGCGCATTGTACAACGTGAGCGTGGCAGAGCTTCGTGAAATTGATTGTGTCATTATCATTTCCCTATAAAGTGTTCGGAATTTTTCTAAGTAGAATATTTAAAGCGCAACCTGTGAGTACGAGTCGAGTTCGACAAAAAGTACTAAATCGAAGTTTTCGATTATCAAGTCCAACCAGATTTGTCTTAAGGTGATAGTTGCAGAGCAGGTACAAGAAAGATGTATGAAAAAGTCAACGTATTGTCGATCACAGATTGTGCATATCTTGGTTGAATTACTTGGTACATCGGTTAAAAGTTTAGTTATAAAGTATGACCTCCTAATTTCATAATTTTAGTAATTAGTTTATTTTTATCAAGTTTTGATTGATTTTTAAAATAGTATTTATTATGTGATGAGGTTATATAGTATTCCATTGGACTTAAGCTACAGGATCATTTTTGACCGGGTTGCACAAAGTGTAAGTATGGTGAAGTCGAGCAGGCAGGAGTGAAAGATAAGGGTATATATTTTGTGTACTCCTACAGTTTTCAACCCAGATCTCTGTAACATTACAGAAAGATGACACATGTATTGAAGTTGTGCACCTGCTATTATGGAATTGTTCAAGGATTTTTTTCCTGATTTTCCAGACTTAGTCATTTTTCTGAACATTTACAGAAGACGGTATATATTTTGTGTAATCTTAAGTTATATGTCAACAGATTAATGTACAGTATTTGTTTTGTTGCATGAATATAATGACAAACAAAATATTACATGTAGATCCACACTCATTTGACATACAGTGCTATTAAAATACTCCAAACTATCATATTTTGGTTTGAAATGAAATTGAAGCATATTAAACAAAATAATGGAAAAGATATTGCAATATTTTAACTAATTAATCCAAAAAATATTTCAGTAAATATCACCATCCCAACATAACCAACATTTCATTTTTTTCATTTTGAAACCTAGACTTCATCTAGATTTTTTTCACTGTTACTAAAAATAGAATTATGTTTACAATGACTTTATTTTTCACCAAAGTTGAGAAGGATTTGAACTGTTTTATGAGAATTGGCTTTTTAACATACCGGTATATTGTAACACATGATATTTCTCCAAGTCTACATTATGAGACTGGACCCTATTGTGTGCAAGATTTCATAATTTTGTGTAAAATTTTAAACTAATCTTTGTTTTTATGATTATTTGTGTTTTCATACTTTGACCTCATCATTTGTCTCATTTATATTTTGCTTTGCATCATTTTGGTAACAGGTAATACAAGTGAGGAATCTCATGTTGTTTGTGCTTTGATGTATTGTCAGGTTAAATATTAGAACCCTTCATAGAATTGTCTAATCGTTAGAAGCATTTGTTTGCACTTCTTTTTTCATTTACTTAAACTTCAAGGCTAGGCAATAGCTAACTGAAGAATCGTGTAAAAGCAGAAGTTTAATAAATGCATGACTTTATATATTTGATTACCTTCAACTTAGAGTTGGCAGTTGTCAGGTCTTAAGCTTACCATGTATCAAGAAAACATGATTAGTCCACAAATATTTGTAGCCTTGACATTTACCATGTATTGTTGTTGTTCTGTGGAAATCTGATTTTTCAATGCATTGTCTATATTTTCTACCATAGCATGGACATTACATAGACCAGGTAAAAACTGAAGATTCTGCTTAGCAGATACCAACATATTGATAAAGCGCTTTTATTAGCTCACCTGACCCAAAGGGTCATGTGAGCTATTGTTATCACTTTCGTCGTCGTCGTCGTCGTCGGCGTCTGTAAACTTTTTAGGTTTTAATCTTCTTCTCTGAAACCACTTGGCCAATTGAAACCAAACTTGGCCTTAATGTTCATTGGATGGACCTTTACAAAGTTTGTGTTTTTTATTTTGATTGGTAAACCAATATGGCCGCCACACCAAGACTTAGTTTAACATAGGACCCTATGGGAAAAAAGTTAAAAAGGGCTTCTTCTCTGAAACCGTTTAACCAATCAAAACAAAACCTACTAGCAATATTGTTGAGATGGTCCTCTATAAAGTTTGTGTTTTAGATGGGAATTGGAAATTCAAAATGGCCGCCACTGCAGGACTTAGTTTAACACAGGACCCTATGGGAAAAAGTTTGAAAGGCTTCTTTTCTGAAACCAGCCAACCAATGGAAACAAAACTTACTAGCAATATTGTTTGGATGGCCCTCTATAAAGTTAATGTTTTTTATCCCAATCTGATATTCAAAATGGCCACCACCGCAGGACTTAGTTTAACATTGGACCCTATGGGAAAAAGGTTAAAAAGGGCTTCTTCTCTGAAACCGGTTAACCAATCAAAACAAAACTTACTAGCAATATTGTTTGGATGGTCCTTTATAAAGTTTATGATTTTTATGCCAATTGGAAATTCAAAATGGCCGCTACCACAGGACTTAGTTTAACATACGACCCTATGGGAAAAAGTTTTAAAAGGCTTCTTCTCTGAAACCGGTTAATCAGTGGAAACAAAAACTTACTAGCAATATTGTTTGGATGGTCCTCTATAAAGTTTTTTTTTTTTTATGGCAATTGGAAATTCAAAATGGCCGCTACCTCAAGACTTAGTTTAACATACGACCCTATGGGAAAAAGTTTTTAAAAGCTTCTTCTCTTAAACCGGTTAATCAATGGAAACAAAAACTTACTAGCAATATTGTTTGGATGGTCCTTTATAAAGTTTATGTTTTTATGGCAATTGGAAATTCAAAATGGCCACCTCCCCGGCAGGACTTAGTTTAACATTGGACCCTATGGGCAAATAAAAAAAATCTTCTCTATACAACTGGTTAACCAATGAAACAAAGCTTTCTAGTAATATTGTTTGGATGGTCCTATTTAAAGTTTATTGAAAATTACAGGACTTACTTTATCATCAGGGAAATGCCATCTTCATTGCCTATAAAATCAGGTGAGCGATACAGGCTCTTAAGAGCCTCTGGTTATTGTAGCGTGTCATTAAATCAGAAATATTTTAAGGGTTGTTTCTCTTCACAGAAGGACACAACCATTTGTTAATTTTTCATTGCAAAATTAACAAAACAATAATGCTTTAGTGTTAATATATACAAGGAAAGATCAGCTACAGTTTTATTATTTTGTCTAATTAACATTCATGGGTGAAAATTTTTGTTGAATTTCGCAGCTTTCGAAATGTTTCACAATTTTTCTATAAAGAATGCCTTGCAAATATTCATGTTTTTCTCTATTTCTAAAACTACATGCAGCTTTGTTCAGTATTAGTACAGAATTTATATGCAATATACTGGAACAAGCTTGCAAGGGAAATAACTCACAGAAAATAACATGTATATTTTAAAACAGAATCTGTCATTATAAAACATAATAATTGACTAAACTTCATGCCTCATTTTCATGAAAAGTCATAAGATGTACTACCAGTAGTAAATCTGATACAAACATTACAGTGTATGACTGATTGTTACCTGTATGACCTTATGTAAAATTGGGCCAAGAGTGTATAAGATATAAGGCATGTTTAGAAGAAAAAATATACAAATAGATAAATATAGATTTACAGACATTTGTAATGAAAAATTAAAATGTCACAATGGCTTGAGCTTACAGACATTACTTTATGTTCAAAACACAAGATTTGTACAATTAATTATCACATTGCTGGTAAATACATGTATAATAGTGTTTCATCAAGACTTGTACTTCTCATGTAACAATTAATGGCTGTCTCAGTTACCAGTACTTCTCATGTAACAATTGATGGTTGTCTCAGTTACCAGTACTTCTCACGTAACAATTGCAGGTTGTCTCAATTACCAGTACTTCTCATGTAACAATTGATAGTTTCTCAGTTACCAGTACTTCTCATGTAACAAGTGATGTTTGTCTCCATTACCAGTACTTCTAATGTAATAATGATGGTGTCTCATTTACCAGGAACTTCTCATGTAATAATGATGGTGTCTCAGTTACCAGGAACTTCTAATGTAATAATGATGGTGTCTCAGTTACCAGGAACTTCTCATGTAATAATGATGGTGTCTCAGTTACCAGTACTTCTCATGTAATAATGATGGTGTCTCAGTTACCAGTACTTCTCATGTAATAATAATGGCTGTCTCAGTTACCAGTACTTCTCATGTAACAAGTGATGGTTGTCTCAGTTATCAGTACTTCTCATGTAATAATAATGGCTGTCTCAGTTACCAGTACTTCTCATGTAATAATAATGGCTGTCTCAGTTACCAGTACTTCTCATGTAATAATGATGGCTGTCTCAGTTACCAGTACTTCTCATGTAACAAGTGATGGTTGTCTCAGTTACCAGTACTTCTCATGTAACAAGTGATGGCTGTTTCAGTTACCAGTACTTCTCATGTAATAATGATGGTTGTCTTAGTTACCATTACTTCTCATGTAACAAGTGATGTTTGTCTCTGTTACCAATACTTCTTTAATTATATAAACTGTGCAGCAGTTGTTTGATAATCTAGTTAATAAGTTGAGTTGCAACTTTGCAACTATTGATGTGAGTTCATAAAATTTATATAATAGCAATTGTTACACAGTGCAGTAACTAAATCACTTTATGATACAAATGCTATCTAGACGCTTACCTTGTACTTTATTTGCACTAATAACCATGCAATTTTTTAATTTGTTTTATGAGCTTTGACATATCATTAAACATTATTATTTATTTGTCCAGATTGTCACCTCATCAAACATGTAGGTATGTTTGAATGTTTCATGAGTACGTAAACCAGTCTAAGCTGAATGGGTTGACAAGGATTGCCAGTTTTCTTACCGCAGGTCGGGGGTTTTCTCCAGGTACTCTGGCTTCCTCCCCCAATAAAAACTGGACGCCATGATTTAGCTGAAAAATTGATGAAAGTGGTGTTAAACATCATCAAACAAACTAAGCTGAATGGGGGATAAATCTGAATTCTGACAAGTTTTATATTCACATTATTTGAAGTCTTGTCGAATTTAAAAAAAATCCCTAAACAACCAAAACTGTGAGTCCCAAGGGTTTGATATATACTGGTATAATTGTAGTGCTTATGTCATAAATAAATTATGTCTTGGACTAAACATTTTTTTTAATGTATTAGTAGATATAAAGTACCAGTAAATATACAAATATATTATAAAAACAATAACTTTATTGCTGAATTTATCACATACTTATTGTCCATCTTACCGTGGTTTTTCTTATCATCCGAGTTATCATTGACCCTTATAATCTAAGTGTTGACGTGTAAGTGATCAAAGATATGACATACTAGATCATGGCCTCTCTGCTGCCATACATGGAAAATATTGACTTAATCAGACCTGATAAAACAAACCTGCTCAGGAAAATACAATGAGAAGTTTGATTTTGAAGATCAGAACTCCTGATTTGATTTATGCACTATGCTTTGAATTACTTTTTTCTTGTTCAGGTGCAAATACAAATTTTATTTTCCTTCACTGACATTGCTTGCAGGATAATGTAAAATACAAAATTCAGAAAATAAAATTTATTTACATACAGTCAAAAAACTTACAAAAATGACAATGATTGAGGTAGTCAAGGTAGTCAATGAGGATGTAATTAGTTCCCATCAAACCTTGGGCAAGCTGTGTCAGACTGCAGTGTTAATTTTCAAGGATTGTTCTCAAACATTTTTCTTTTGATTTGTTTATTATTAGCAGGTTTATGAATCCATAAGTTATTAATATTGTTTTGTCTCTCAGTTTTTCATCCTAAATAATTGTTATATCATATTGTGCATAGATAATTGATTTTTTGGGGGGTTTTTTGTTTGAATATTGTTTATTTAACAGCACTTTCAGCAATTTTTCAGCTATATCATGGCATCCAGTTTTTATTGGGGGAGGAAGCCAGAGAAAACCCCAGACCTTCGATAGGAAAACTGACAATCTTTGTCAGTTAAGAATGGAGTCGAGTACACCCTGCCTGCAGTGAGAATCTAACCAGCAATCTCAGCTATGTGATCAATAGTAGACAAACTACCTTAACCACTGAGGCCACACATAGATGATTGAAATTAATACACATAAAGTTTTAGGACTGAAAATGCTTGTTGCTTCAGAGCAGTATATTTAGTAATTTTGTGTATTTTCAGATTCCCCAAGGAATGTTTGACAGAGACATGGCACGACATTCCCAGTTTTCCTTGATGCAGCATCTCCAGAATAAACGCACCAGTAACATGCGACTGCAGAAGATGAAATCTCTGTGTAGCCCTCTTCAAAGAGCTTCATCTTGGTCAGAGGATAATTCAGCCCTGTGCATAAAGAGAGGTAGTGAGAAGAATTTGCAGGCAAGATTTAGGGCGCAAACAGTAGACATCTCACCGGGTGAGAATGGGACGTCCTTTGATTCTCAGTTGATGGATACAGTGTTTGAAGAAGATGAAACACAGGTCAATCATCCTTTACTGATAACATTAAAGGGAGAGAATAAGGTTTCATCATCCAGTGAACCTAAGAATGGAAGGTCAGGCATAACAGTGATGACACATGACACAGATGGAGACACAATCTGTTTTGAAAACAAGTTTATTCCTTCAGATCAACGAACAAATGAAAATTCATATGACTCTACTGATAGTGCTATTGATGAAGAGCCTAAAGATTCAAAGTTAGACAGAACGGTATCACATAAAAATAGCCATATTTTAATGCGACAAGGTGCAATGGATGATATTCCAATGAAACGGATAAAAAAAATGAATTCTCAGTAACATACAGGTATTTTTGAAAAATTCATTTTTGGCTTAGTTGCCAGTAGCACGGAAAATGTACGGTACATAATATTTGTAATAACTCCTGCTTTTGTTTTCAACCCTGAAACATCAAACATGTTGGTATGTTTACATATTGTATCTATGCACCTCCTGAATACATTTAAACATTTTTCCTGAATGTCCACTTTGTAGAATTTAGTCAGACTTAAACATTCTAAAACAAGGGTGCCAATTTTGTGTAATCAACTCCTCATACAGTTTTTACGACTTAACAATAAACAACTGTATCTTCACGTTCTTACTTTCAGTAATCCAGCCATTTGATTTATTAAAGCCATTTTTGTCTTCAATACAGTTAACAATTCTTAATCACTGAAAATATACTTGTTATAAAATATATAGTTTCTTTATGTTAGAGACTTAGAAAATGTTTTGTTTTGGTATATTGTGTTTATCCTCCAATTACATCACCATTTTTGAATTTCAGATCACTCTGTCATAATTAAAAATACAGAGTGGTGACATCCTTGATTCATTTTTATTATGCATTGTCTTTGACCAATAAGCTCTTTTGTGCATCATTTTTTCTGAAGCAGTTATTACAGTTGGGTAACTTTGACCAATCTCTTTGATATTTGAATATAGTGTTATTTACACCTTTTTGATCCTATTACAAATGCAGTTGTTCTTACTACTAATAAAACTAAATACTGCTGTGTGTTGGTTAATCAGACACCAGATCCTGATTATCAACCACTTAATTGTGTGACATCACAGGAACAGCAGTACTTTCTACAGTGCTGGGTACAACAAGACTTATTGAATATTTTCTGTGAGACCTTGTTATCCTTCCACGGAAAAAAATATTTTTTGTTGTAAATACTTTTAAATAAATTCTAACATGAAAATAAACACAAAAATTTTATTTGTGTAATTGACATTTTTGGAGGAAAAAATCAATGCACAAAATGTAAGATTCCTGCCGAGTTTAATATGATTTCTAAGGGTGCGTGTCTTCATAACGATTTTTTTGCATTTGCTGAATAAAAATTTTTCCAGCCAATGAGAAGTCAGCATTCTTATACAAATTTATATATTCCAGTATATCTACAATATATATTGAATATTTTGTTACATTTTAAGACAAGCAAGTTGTACGCAGTAGGTGTATAAAAAGGTGTCAAAATTTACACTCGCAAAAGTACACAAAATTTGGATGAATATTGACTGAATGTTTATTTGTTTTTTTAACAAGTACATTTTGTATCTGCAGGTATACTTTTATTTTAGTTTTTTTTTTTTAATTAGACAGTTTGACAGTGTGTGGTGTAAAGAAGGGAATTTATCATTTTTAGGGAGTCTTTTCTATATCATTGTATGCAAGTGTAATTCTAAAGTACCTTTAGAATATGTATTTGTTTGTATTTGTCTGTAACTTAATTTAGAATGATATGGCATATTTACAGCACACTCTAGGAACCATACCTTAATTAGTTATATTGTTTGTGAATTTAAGTTATTGATATAACCTCTTTCATAAGTAAGTTGTGTGTAATTTGCAGTCTCTTTGGATTGTGTATAAAGTCATTCACCAAAGAACTAATCTTATTATAAGAAGATATTTAAACATATAGCAGAAATAAACTTCTAACAAACTTATCAAATGTATGCAAATTATGATTAGTAGATGTAGTATGTTTCTCCCAAAACCCACATAAGAGTCAAAACTAAATCAATTTTTTTTTCAATTAAAATAGCCTATATTGACATCAAAACAATTACATTTACCCTCTGCCACACTCTGGGAAACTAAAAGTCCTAGTAGTTCTGCAACTTTAATGACCAGAACTAAAAACCCATAAGCAGTTGAGTCCTATGTTCACACTTAACATTAACTTCAAAACATGGTCATTTTTTATCTGTTATTTTTTTGACTGTTATAAATCTGTTACAGAAATATTGCACCAAAATATGGCATTTATTTACTCAATATATTTAGATTTAACGAGAATATAAACATTCCATTTCTGTGCAATGAAGTCCTGATATTATATGTCTTATTTTATGTTTTTTATGTAATTTTATTGATCATGTTACATCAATAAATGAAATCCACTTTATATACCTCTATTTTGATATGTTTACTGTGGTATTAGTAGATAAGTTATACCTGTAGTTTCTTTAGCTTTTTTGCACATTTCTTGTGGTATATTGGCTTTCATTTACTTAATATACAAACATCCATGTTTACTTGTTTGTGCTACTTTAGTTTTTAGCTTTTGCTGTTTTATTACTATTTCTTTTATATACACTATGTTTAATGTGCTTATTGTATACATTCATATAAGACATGTTAGTTTTTATCATTTAATATTGTTCTTTTTCTGCAATGATATTAATGGCAGAAATAGTATTCTTATATGGAATCATGGGGCCAAGGTTTTGTTTAAAAATCTCATTTGCAATCATCAAGGAAAGTTTCCTTTATAACTACACTCAAAAAGATATCTTAAAATTTAAATAAATTTAATTTCCTGTTAATGATTACTAATTTTTTAAAGTAAAATCCACACAATCCACCACAAGAAAATTTTGATTAAAGCTTTATTGAGCTAGTTGTTAAGACCATATATCAGCACTCAAGAGGCATAGAACTAACACTGAAATAATGTTTCCATGTGGAATTGGATTGGAAAGATAAGAAAAAAGCCCAATCAGCTGGAAAATTGTGTTAAGTGAAATTTCCAAAATTTTGTTATAATGTCAAACCAATGGTTTAACATTTTAGATAAAGATAAAATAAAAGGGGTCCCTGAGTTAAATGTTGCTCTATGAGAAAATTATAGTCAAAAAGTAGAAGAAAAATTATCTCCCTTGTTCAAACTAACCAGTGATATGTGGATATAAGTGTAAAGATAAAAATCTCATTTTGATATGACATGCCTAAACATCCTCGAGTATACTTGCGGTAAAATAAATATTTACTCCTAATTCTCAATCAACGTCATAAACAATCAATACTCTTTGGCGTTGTCATAGCAAGATTGTTCACTTATTTTAATGATGGCACATTCACCTTTGTGTCCTCAATGGCTATCAAGACCTGCAACTCATATATTACATTAATTAAAGTTAATATATATGTCCTATTAGAATCTAAATAATTCTTTGGTATATTAAACAATGATGGGCAAATTTATCCTTGGCACTCTTCATGATATAACACTGTTTACATGATATTTTATGGAATAAATAATTGAGCTGGTGTACAAAGGGCACCTGTTTAGTAACAAGGTTTGAGCTTGACCAAATAGTTTATACCAGAATATTCTTGTTAAGATTGCCATGTTTGAATATTTTAGATCTAGATAAACTTTTATAAAATTACTTAAATTGACATAGTTTGTAAATATGTTTTTTTTTATTATTTGTTTGAAAAGGTTTACAAATATACATTTTGTGTGAAAAGTTATTAGAAATTTTTTTAAATAGAATAGATTGGAATTTTGAAATTCTATGTCAATGAGAGACATAGTCACTTATAATTTAGTTAGAATATAATTATAGCTAACAGAAGTACGAGAACTTTATTATACCCTCACTGGAAAGAAACTTTTTGAATATAGTTTCATATTAGGTGGATCAAAAGCCTATCCATTTTGCGTGAAATTCGTTCAAATTTTAAGGTCACAGTTGCCAAAAAAATGTTAAACATTTTACAAGAAACAACTGTTTCTAGAAATAACTTCAAAAAATTTGCTTATTATTTCAATGAAACTTTAAGATACTATTACATATCAGGTTGGTAAGACAACTATTAATGCTGGGGGTAATTTCATCAATTATCAAGGTCACTAGTAGACAAAAAATGTTTACAATTTTTCCAAAAAAGTTCTGCAAAATTTAAGTCGGGGTACAGTGATCGCTAGATCAACTTTGTTTTGTTTGAATATTGAAACACAACTTAGCATATCATATATTTTATAGAAGCTATTGTTTTTTATTTAATATGTCACATATAAAATGTTTGTTATAACTCGGTTTTAGTTGTTACATTGTTATCAAATCATGTCTTCACCATATATTTAAAACTATGGCACTGTAGGTAAATTTTGTATACTTTGTAATAAAGTTAACACCATACATGAAATTAACTTTTTGTGTTTTAAACAAATAATCCTAAAATGAATACATACATAACATAAACAAATATATATATATTAATTTTCTCAGTACCCTGTAAAATTTGGGGGAAAAAAAATTAAATCATGAGCTGACTTAAAAATGCAACAAGTATTTTGTCTGAACATTTACTATCAGATGATGACATTTTAGGTACCTATCTTGTTTTTGATTAGTCAAAATAACTTGAATTAGTGGCTTACATTACAAAAAATACACCATTTGAATGACAATCATAAAGCATGTGTTCCTTACTTAATAGTTGATCTTCATTGGTAGCATATAGTTAGAGACATGTAAAATGGTTTACATGGTCTCTGATATAGTCAGACTCTAAATTATGTAGCAGGATAATTGAGTAATATAAAAAACAATTTTATAAAATACACCATGTACCATAAACGGGTCAACATGTGTTCATTAGAAAAGAACTTTTAATAGCCTGTAGTGACACTGCTCACTTTGGTCAGTAGCACATTTTAGTAAATCAGTCCAATACGAAGGTCATGCAAAATCACTTCTTGTTGTTCTTATATTTCGCCTTACTAATAGTAAGGATGGTTAATATTACTGAGAACAAAATTTAGTTCCATTGTATTGTACAAAAGAACAAAACAATGAATAAGCATGCATGCAAGTAAACACTTGTCTTAGATATAAAAGTGTATTGTGTACAATTCAGATCACAATCAAGATCAATATCTCAAAAAATTATTGTTTAATAAATTACTGTTATATTGCTTATTTCTGTTCACTGTATGATGTAAACTTGTTATAGATGTATGAGGAAATTTTAATGTGGACTAAATCCATGGTGGCATTAAGAACTATCTAGTTTTAAGGTTCTTAAGTAGTCACCAAGGTCCTACAAAACACTCGTTTTGGTCCCACACCAGTATTGATTCATACACTTTTTCTTTCACCGATGTCAAAATGTCTAAAACAGGGTAAGGTGACTATGAACTGTTGAAAGAAAAGGTTGTAGTTTTTCTACCTTACAACTATATGAGATTAGATCCAGGTCCATATAACACCATATGGTCTTTGTATCATGAATTATTTGGAATATTATACTGTCATTTACTCCTATCCATAGACTATGTAACTCAAAATAATAAAATAATGTATGCTGAGGGTTTCATAAAAAAGAGAATTTTATAAACGCATGTACATTCAAAACTTTCCGTCACATAATAAAAGAAATATTTAAAGGTTTTCGGTATTTTATTGAAAAAAACGTTTGGAAAGCTTAACAAAGCAAAATATAAAAAAAACAGACAAAGAAATTTCTGAGTAACCCCAAGTGAAGTAGTGGGCCTGGAGCTCCGTTCATATACACAAATTTTGATTTGGAACAATTACAAAGACAGAGAATGAAGGAAATGTGTAAAGTAGTATAATATTATATGTTATGTTTATTTCTTGATTTTGTTCTACCTATTTTGTTTCTCTTTAGTATATAGATATTTTTATGTATAACACCTACGTAAATGTTATGTTTGTTGGTTTTGTTGAACATGCATTATCAGTATAAAACTGACATGGTTAGTTATTTATAAGTTGTAGTGTATAACATAGGTTTATTTTAATAAAAAAACCACTTGCATTGGTTGCTTCAATATTTGCAAATTCCAACACAAATTGGAACAGGGTTATGTATGAACTGACACCATTCATACCATGCAAGCCTGCTACATTAGAGCATAATCGGTCCTCCGTCTTGTGATAATGCGCACTGCTAATGTCATTTTTGGAACCAGTTGCTGAGGCCTAGTCCCTTATAATGCCAAGATGAATGGCAGTTTCTGAGGTACAAATGTAGACAGCTGTTTTCGTTAAGTGTCTATGTGTTTTTTAGCCGACTTGCAACGAAGTTGAACTCGGCTATTGTTATGATGATGGCGGGCGGGCCGGTGGGCGGGCGGGTGGGCATCAACAATTGGTTTCCGGACCATAGCTCAAAAAGTTGTAAACCGATTTTAATGAAACTTTAGGATATCGTTACATACCATAAGAGGAGGAACCCTATTGATTTTGGGGTAAATCCGTTCACGGTCAAGGTCACAGCGACAGAAAAACGTTAGAAAATTTCTTGAATTAGTGGTTTCCGGACCATAACTCGAAAAGTTCTCAACCAATTTTATTGAAACTTTGGGATATTGTTACATACCATAAGAGGAGGGAGGAACCCTATTGATTTTGGGGGTAAATCCGTTCAAGGTCAAGGTCACAGCGACAGAAAAACGTTAGAAAATTTCTTGAATTAGTGGTTTCCGGACCATAACTAAAAAAGTTCTCAACAGATTTTAATAAAACTTTGGTATATTGTTACATACCATAAGAGGAGGAACCTTATTGATTTTGGGGTAAATCCGCTTACGGTCAAGGTCACAGTGACAGAAAAAAATAAAAAAATTTCTTGAATTAGTGGTTTCCGGACCATAACTAAAAACGTTTTGGTTAATAAAATACGGCAACTTGGCTTTTGCACCCCTGTGCAAATCGATTTTATCATTATCATTAAATTCTAGAATGGTAGACTTCAGTTTACTTATCAAATATCGCTGTTTATTAGCGTGATCCGCCTGTACTAGCATAGGTTTTAATTCTGAAGGGTGTATTCTATAAAGGCACTCAGCTGATTTTTCTGGAATCTATCCAACAAATTATTTATGAAAATCTTGTAGGCACTAGGCGACCATACTCCTTGACATACTCCTTGTGTCAGATAATGTCATTCCATTGATCTTAGATGATAAGATTGCTATACCATCTCTTAAAAATAGCCAGTTGTTTCCACTTACATTTGACGGAACACATAACATAAAAGCTTTTTGTCCATCCATTATGGCTACATACAAGGTTGACCTAGACTTATTAGCCTCTTCACTGATTTTAGTAAAAATTTATGCAGCTTATAAATGGTATTTCAACCTTTGGAAAATTCCTTTTGCAGTTTACTTTGCTTTGTTCGACTTGTTGTTGGTAGAGCCATCTATCCAATCACATTTTTGATTGTAATTGTTCTATATAGTTTGGATCAGATTTAAACTTCCCTTTCTCTAACACAGTACAGGTATTGCATTATTTTGGTAAAAAGGCTAATCTGAATCTCGCACCATAGTTTAGATGTTCACTAATATTTCCTTCATCAGCTGACTTAACATTTTTAAAGGAAAATATTTTCTTACAAATTCGGTCCTCAGTAAAACACGGCATAACATCGGTGGTGATTTGAGTAAATATTGTTATAAGATTGACTTTATCTATTTTAACATTTTCTAAGTAGTCAAAGTAAAATTCTCAAAAGATTTAGCAAGCTCTTGAATGTAACACTCCTAACCCTCTTTAATTGTGTCGTTAATCATTACAAGAGTATCAATAAATACTATCGCAGTACTTGTGGACTCGCTATGCTTTCTCTGTTTTCAAATTAGTATGTAGAATACAAAATATTCATTTGATTCGTTTAGCTTCAAGTTTTCTATGAACCGAGCGGTGTAGAGGATTGATTATGTTACGTTTGTACTTGAATTCCAATTGCTTTTCATAACACATGTGTCCTATTGCTTTCCTTGGTAGCTTGATCTAGATCTGATGCATCCTCACAAATCATGGTTTCTGTGTCCTCGTGTGTCCACGAAACCCTGAAAAACTTAGCTAGGAAATTTCCGGGCTAAAAGTCACTATTTTGATTGGCTACATTTTACATGCATGTAGCCAATCAAAAGCTTGCTTTCATTCAAGATTTGGTTAGGGGATATTCCGATGTCGATTGTAAATAAACAGAACGGATGTGTTGACCACTTGAAATTTAGTGTATTTTGTACAGTAGTGTTAATAGTTTGTTATTACTGCGTTACGTTTTCTTTACACTTCAGAATAAATTAGAATGACTACTGCCAAACACTTGCTTCTTTCAAGCTATTTCATTTGTTGATATTTTGAAGGTTTGACGTCATATGAAAATCTTCTAGCCCGGGAATTTCCTAGCTAAGTTTGTCAGGGTTTCGTAGACACATGTGGACACAGAAACCCTGACTTGTGAGGGTGGATCCGATGTCCACTGTAACAAGCTTTTTAACTGGTTTTCGTTTTTTCTTGCTCTTTAGAACTTTTGGATTACTAACTAACAAATCAAATGTATGCAAATTATGGTTAGTACATGTAGCATGCTTCATCCGAAACACACATTAGTTAGAGTCCTTGTATTTCTGTAACTTTAATGACCAGAACTCAACCCCTATAAGCCGTCTTGGCCTATTTCACACTTCAGAATCACATGGTCATTTGTTTATCAGTTATTTTGTTGATAGTAATAAATCTGTTACTTAAATATTGCAATAGAATATGGCATTTTATTTACTCAATATATTTCACTAAAGGAAATTTACTATCTATACCTCTGTTTTGATATGTTTAATGTGGTACTAGTAGAGAACCATTATTTCTTTAGTTTTTTTTGCACATTTCCTGTGGTATTTTGGCTTTCATTTACTTAGTATTTGTATTTATGTGCTACTTTAGTTTTTAACTTTTGCTGTTGTTTTTAATTGCTATTTGTTTTATAGCCATTACGTTTTAAAAAAAATATGCTGTATTTTTATTATAGTGTTGCTGTTATCATTTCTTTATTGTTCTTTTTCTGCAATGATATTATTGGCACAAATAGTATTCTTATATGGAATCATGGGGCCAAGGTTTTGTTTAAAACTCTCATTTGCAATTATCAAGAAAAGTTTCCTTTCTAACTACGCACACATGGATATCTCAACATTTAAATAACATTTTAATTACTGTTATTGGTTTATTTTCTATTTAAAGCAAAAAACCACAAACTCCATGAATATGTTGATTACAGCATACTTATATTGAGGTAAATGTATATATTCGCATTCACGATGAATAAACACTGAAATAATGTTGCCATGTAAAAAGTCAGATTCTATATTTTCAAAAAGTAATCTGAGAGCTAAATTTAGCGATTTTTGGAATAGGAAAATTTGGTCTTCTAATCTCTCCCAATCACAATTTAATTAGAAAATTTTGTTCAATGAAATGTATAAAATTTGTTAAAATGTCTAGCTCGTGGTAAACAATTTAGATGAAGAAGTTAATCTCTGAGTTAAATGTTGTTTATTGACAAATTAACAATAGTGACAACCTTTAAGAAAAAAATATTTTTTTAATGAAATTACTTCCCTTGCTCTAAGTTTCATGCCTATACTTGACAGGTTTTTCTTTCAACTTTTAAATTAAAATCAGTAATGTTGATTTTATAAGGTTTTGTTGATGTACCGATAAATCGATGATAACGGTGTTCAATCCGTTAGTTCTTTAAAATTGCATTATGAACTTAATTTGCCCAAGATTATCTCAGTCTTAACCTGACGTAAGAATATTTTGATGAATATTTTGATGATTTATGTACACATTGTTATTTTAAACCACCTTCTAATTTGAATAAAAATTAACCTATAACTGTCTTAACATAGACCTATAACATTTTCTCCTGGAACGACTACAGAAAAGTTTTAAATTTAAAAGAAAATTATTAATCTCATTTGTTCAAACAAAGAAATTGTGATTTTATCGCCGTAGATATTGATTGCCGTTATCTTTGTTTACAATGAAAGTAGGTCCTAAAATAAATTTTGTAATCTTTATTTTAAAAAAATAAATTTTGTTGAAAACTTATACCGGAAATAATCTAGGTTAAGCAAATAAACATATTTTTTAATATGCAAATCATATTAGAATTAAAAAAGTATTGAAAAAAATCTTATAATAAATTTTCTGAAATTTAGATAATAAACAAAAACAGAAAAAGAACTTAATTCTACCATCAGTATGAGTCTCAATGAAAAATGTCTTTACCACTGTACATGATATAACACTGTTTACATTATATTTTACTGAATAAATAATTAAACTGGTATACAATATTTTATACTAGAATATTCTTGATAAGATAGCCATGTTTGAATATTTTAAATATAGATATGATCATTACATTACCTAAATTGAGATCGTTTGGTAAAACACATAAGAAAAGCAGCAGAACTTACACTTAAACTGAACTCCGTTATTCTTTTTCCAGCATCGGGAGTCAATTTTAATATTGGAATAAATTTTATGTTATCTTCCCCAGCATATCGTTTTCGTCGTTCTGTTGGCTTAGAAAATATGTCATCGTCAAAACCGCGTGAAGGCGTTAAAAATATCTTCAAGTCTGTGTAGCCAAAGCTATGTAGCCAATGTTTTTGAAGCATAGTGATATCGGTGCGTCTAGATATGTTCTACAAATTGGATTTTATTGCTAGTTCAATACTGGCTGACAATGAGTCTGGCATGAAGCGAGACGTGTGAAACGAGGGAATGTATATTTTCATGACCTGAGCTACATTTTGAGCCAAGTGAGTTGATACAAATGTTAATCCCTTAAACCCTCCCCGAAAAAATAAAATTAAAATTGTATTAAAAACGAAGCAAAAACAAAAAAGTTACATTGCACAAATTTTGCTTATGTCAGATATAGTTTTAAGATTCTGTCGTACTGAACATGCTGAATTGTCTTGCACAAGATTCCAAACATTAAAAATACCTCGATCGCTATACAACTGAAAATGCTTTAAGATCCGGCCACCCAAAATCATTCACATCGAATCTTAGTGGCGTAGCCAGGCGGAACCCAACTGCTTCCACGTCGTTTTTTTTTGGCAAAGATCGGCCCTACAGTCCACACCCCTCTATCAAGACAACGGCTTCCACGCCACAATTCAGACTCTAGCAAGATATAATATAAATGATTAGGAAACAATGAAATCACCTTTCATTTATAAGAATGATTCAAAAACACATGGCAAAAAAAGAAAAATACCGTTTCTTGCTGAGCCTTTTTTTTATTGTTAAGAAAAAACACTGACCACATTACATATTTTGGTTCTTAACCTATTCCGTTGATCTAATCTACGGTTTTCCGGTAATCAAGGACAGTCACAGCCGTTCTGTAATTGGGACAATTATAAAATTACTTTAAATTACATACTCACGTAAGAAATGACAAGATTGAACATTTTTTCCCTCGAATTTTTGCCTCCATGATCTGCAAATTAGGTGTGTCATCAAAATGAAGCGAAATTACGTAATCAGGTTAACTTCTACTAAATAGCCAATCAGTTGATGCCGTAGTAGTGCTTAAGGAACCAAAGTAATTCTATTTTGACTGTGCATAAAAATTGTAATTCTGAATGAACCTGTTCAAAATTAAGTGTATATGATGCACAAATATTTTAGAAATGAAATGAATCAAAATTTATTAATTTCAATCAAGTATTAGATTTTGTATAAAAACTTAGACTGGCACCTGTTTCTATTCATCTGACAACTGAAACTAGCTCTATTTGTGACGTCATTTCGTAAACTTTACAAAACATTCTTATAAAACTTTAATATTGATGTGCCGGTCGGATATTTTTTAGCGAAGAGATGGTATTTTGAGAAAAGAAGGTTGTCACTAATAGTGAACTTTAGGTAAATTCAGTATTCTATAAAATGTTACAATGGTCGCCTATGTAAATCTATTTAGTAGAAGTTAACCTTCAGCAATTGAACACAAATCCGATTGGTTAATCAATGATACGGAAACTGCCAATTCTAAAGTAAAGAAAATTTGAATAATGTTGGTTACATATCACAAGTGTCCTTGACTTTTGCTACTGGAATTTTTTTTATTGTAAGTTAGCAATGTTTTGTTTCTGTCGATAACGAAGGTTCATCTGCTTTTGTAACGTTCTATGGTATGTGGGCATACCGCGAGGCTTTCTCGCCTGAACCGCAAACGATATTTCCAGAAATATTTCGAACAGACAACAATCGACTGCTCGTAACTTACATTTCCGTTCTAATTTAGGTCACAATTTGCCCTGCAAAATCCTCCTAAGTAAACAAAACCGTCGCATTTTTAAACTCTTTTTAACTGGAAAATAATTGTTGATTTCAATTTGCATTTTTGACTTTCCAAACGAGCATAATTTCGATCAAACTAAACAGGTTTTTTCATGTGGACTTTATCAAGTTTTACTATATTATATATCTTTCGCGGAGGGTAAGCAAAAAATTTGACAGTATTAAAATATAAGTTTAATACTGTTGGGCTTAATTTACAGACGTATAGAAATATTGTTTTAACCCTGTATTTCTGATGCCTAAGAAATCCACTGGATAGATGTATTATATTGATGTCACAATATTTAGACGTTTGTTTATAATTTACTTACTGTGACGGTATGACCAGTAACTTTGTCATCCTATATAATATTTACAAAAAAATGCTGAGTTAGATTACTGCCAGATTAATACGTATTGGCTACGAAAAATCCCATCCTCACATGTACTATGCTCTAGCATTCACTTAATGAAGCTATACTTTTATATGGCGGATTTGGTCACTGGGTCTAGAGCGCCAGACATAATGCAGGCGAATAGCTGCCACAGTTATACAACGGAGTGATTTCGAATCACGCTGAGAGTAATCAAAACATTTGACAGTATGAAAATCTAATTCTAGCAGTTTTTGGCTTTATTTATAGACGTATATAAATATTTGGTATTAACTCTGTATTTCTGATGCTTCCGAAATCCGCTTGATAGATATTTTGTATGGTTGTCACAATACTTACACGTATAATTGTCATAAATATACAAAACAAAATTATTCCGAATATAATTATATTAATTTTAATTATAAATGAATACAAAGTTTAGTCATCTTCCCAAGTCTGTGGTCCTGTTTCCACGTTTGTTCGAACATGGAATAAGAACCCCGACTCGGGAGGACGAATTTAGTAGAATGATATTCAATTTTAGAAATATTTACAATGAATTTAGCCCAACATTCAGAAATTTTTGTTCACATTCTACTTTATGATCCTTTATTTTACTTAAAAGCATAATGTGAAAACTAATGCATGGAGTCGATCCTGGCAATTTTGGAGAGTCCATTATTATGGTTATTTATAATTCATATTGTTTTTTAAGCAAAATATATCAGTTAAATCATTTGTAAATGTGGTTTTCAAACATGTCCTAGAATCTTGCTATAGATATTTACCAAGTTTCGAACTATTATAGATTAAATCTAAAATTCTGTCATTTACTTCCTTGTTCCTCAATTAAGTCATAAATTAAAAATATACCATAGCAAAGATATCGTATATATTTAAACACATTGCGTATAGAACATTTTTAGCTTCAGGATTGTTCAGATATGCTTGACACTATAAAAACATGATTAGTCATATCGTATAAAGGATTTTGCAGACATGCTTAACACTGTAAAAACATTGGTCATATCTTATGACTGTTTGTTTTACTTGTTAATAGTTACATCAGTTTATTTAGTTTTCTACAAAGATGATATTGTTTTGGGAAATAAAATGTCCATTGACAGAATAGATCCCAATTTTATGACCAAAAAGGAACTGTTTTCACTTTTGGATAAACGGGGCGAAGTGTACTCGAAAAAGGCCGATAAAAGTCAACTTGTTACTTTAGCCAAAACTAGAGGTGAGTAGGTGTTATTGCGTAAATTTTGACAAGCATCTACATGCACCAATACTAAAGAAGTACTCGAATTTATTTTAAATGTACATTTGGTTGATAAATTGATAAATGGAAAATACCATTAATGGTTTACATATTTTCCCGTTTAGATAATACTGGTAACTTCAAGTACAATGATCTCTGTTACATGCAACCCGAAATAATGCATCTATTTTCTAGATTCACAAAAACATTCACCTGAAGATTGTAATGATACATGAAAGCGCTTGTGAAAATAGAAATGTAAATTCTGGTTACGTTGGACTTTTTATGTTTAATATATACTTCTGTATACAAGATTACGAACTGATTAATTATATATATATATATATAACGATATTTGAAAGAAATAAATATATACAAAAGATTAGCATGTAATAACTGGAATGAACCTTTACTAAAATGTTATACCCTCGCTATTTTGTTTGGGCATTGTGCCGTATCGCGAACTATTTAACACAATTAATTTGTTCAGTCATAACATTTATTCTCACGTCAACTATTATCTATTATAAGATTTTCGTATTAAAGCAAAAAAGAAATCGCTCCAGGAAGAATGTATATTTTTTCAGGCATGTGTAAGCAAGCGTTCGGTATTAGTTTATTTGTATAAAGTACCAAACGCTGTTATGGTTGCTGTGAATTATTTCTTGAACACTTTCATTATTATCGAATATGTTGTTGTCCTACATCCGTTCATTGTTTATACTTGAATAATTAATATGTCAGTGCGATATATTATTTATGGATCAGTGCAAAATCGGACAAATAATTATTTCACATACAGACACAGCGCATAACAAGTTCAACATGTTCAACATGTCACAATATAACATGCCACTATTTCTAGGATCGGAGTTCGTTAAGATCAATAAATCGCGTAGTTTTTGGAAAAAATATAAACCTGTGTAAACATTCAACAGACAGGAACACAAATCCACCGAGGAAATTTCACAGCTTATCCATCTTACAACCTTCTTATGTCTGTAATAAGCAATATGACGACCGCATGTGCGACAACGCCTCCGTATGCAATAGAAAGATTAAAGGCAATATCTTTAGTCAATGCAGTGTTATGCTACTGACAGCTTGCTGGAGGTTCTGGACGCGCAGAAATGGCTTTCTATATCTTGCCATTGGCATGTTTAGTAACATTCAAGAGTAGTGAAAGACTTAGCCATAAATAGTTTTATTTTCCACAAACTCAGTGACTTGTCAAGCTCTGTGCTGATGAGCCTTGTCCTCCATTAAAGTATAGATTTTGCCAAAAGCACCAGTATAAGGTCTAACAATCGGGTTTACTATATCATCTGAATCTGGTATATAAGTTGTGAAATTTACAAACCATACTGTAAGGTTAGGGAATAAAACATCATCAATATAGCGGAATGTGAAATAAAAGGTATCGATTCTTTTCTCCGCAGACGTTATATGAACTCATTCTTATAAGAGTACAAAAAGAGAAGAGGAGGACAATTAAAATTCTCATTGAAATACCAACATTTTGCTGAAAAACATCTCCTCCAAACATGACAAATACAATGTCAATAAGAAAATTCAACATTTTACAGAGTTAGTTTGCAGTATATGTATTATTTGATGAGTAAGTTTTGTTATTCCTTTGCTCTTTAACAGCAGCTTGTAATAAGATCTTCAAGCCCGGTTTTAAGCTGCATATGAGGGATAGCCGTGTAGAGTATCGAAAAATCAAAGCTTTTTATCAGGTCTTTTGAATTTTTAAGTATCCACATTTCATTTAAGATCCTTCTATGAAACGCTGTTTGTATTGATTTTAGTGAGTATTTAGTATCCAATATAAAGAGGGTAGATTACAATCTTTGACTTTGATATGTAGACCCAAGGATGACAACACTGGATTTGTGATTGTAAATATTATTTTGGGTACAAGCGCCCCTGTTGAGTCTTGATTAGACGAAACGCGCGTCTGGAGAAGTAAATTCGGAGGTTTTCGATCCCCTTTGTATATATTATTTTCTATATTACAGTCACTGTAGAAGAAAGCGACCCACCAATGCCCTTTGACTTAAAGAAGTTGTCAATAACTGAGTTAAAGCACTTGTTAGACCAAAGGGGTTTGATGTATTATCACAGCACATCAAAGGAGGACCTGGTTTATGCCGTAAACATATCAGGTACAGGCTAGTTCAGTTCACATCAGTAAGAGAGCAAGGGTTACCAGGTGCACGCTTGTTACAGATCACATAAGTGAGAAAGCGCGGCGTATCAAGTACAAGCTAATTACATATCACATCAGCGAGGATGATATTTATTATTGACATTTACACTTTGTTTTGTGGTTATCTGTTGTGATATTTACAAACAATGATTCAATGTAAGCTTTAAATCATCAGTTTGGTCATAACGAGGCCGGAACATTAGACTCAAACTTAACTGAGGAAAAATGGTAATTACCGAACACGAGACCTTTGTTTGAGTGTCCCTATTTGTTGCTTATTGTTATGTATATCACGGAGGTCGACGAAATCAACTCATGTTTCTATACCAAGGAAAAAAATCGACAAAAAAAATCAATAGTCAATTTTAGTAAAAATATAAATATATGAAATTACAAAAATATTTAAGACGACAAAAGACAGAAATAATCTTTCATTTTTCAAGTTAACATTTGTATTCGTTTATTTACAGAATAAAACTTAAAGTAATCTCTATAAAGATGTAATGTGTAATATTTATCTAAATAAAAGTTAGTCTAAAATCCGTTTTCGGTGTATATCATTACCTAAAAATGACAACAAAAACCTTCAAAATAATAATATAGCTACATTTATTAGGTCCAGTATCTCCAGAAGCAATCGACCATATGAACCGTATAGGGGAACCACCTATGGGAGATTTATACGAGTTTAACGCTTTTAACATTGATCGAACATTAGAACAACATAATGAGAGTATATTCTTGATCAACATTTTGCCTCCAAACCGGAAATATTCTTACTTTAATGAGTCTTCATGGAAGGCTCTTAGAAGGAAACTAACGTATGTGGGGTTTAAATTTGGCGAACTCGATTGCGATTTTGAAAGAAGGTAAGAAGCAGATAAAAAGATAATTCGACATTTAAAAACACCATGTAAGAACACAAAAATGCTTTTTATAACTAATTGGATTGCAAGAAGAAACAGATAGAGCATGAGTCAAAAACATATATGGTAGTGATAATTCTCGTAAAAATCAGTAAATGCCTTTTGGTGAGAAGCAACAATCGGTTATTTTTTCCGTAAATCTACCGATTTTGGTTTTAGATGAGATCACGCGCTCAGTTGTTCTAATTGTATATTAACCCATGGAGGATCTAAAGGATATCGTGAATCATAATTGTTGTTTTAGAGAAGAAATATGTAATTTCATGCGTTTTGGGGAAAGACGTGATTTAATAAATAATAAATCAATATAACAGACAAATACGTGTCCAGACAAAATAAAAGTAATAGCAAAACACCAAGGAAGCAGTCAAAACAGACAATCCACAAATCAAAGTCCAAGAAACCGACAAAGTAGAGAACCAAAGAAAAACAACTATCGATTTAATATGACGTCATAATTTCAAAATATCAACTAATCACATTACTAAGAAAAAAGTTTACATGAAATATATCAGAGGGCTACCCAATTAGTGTAAGAAAGCGAGTTTTTAATTGCCTATTTGCCCGTATAATGTAGTCCGGGAAGTTCTTAATTGTCGTGGTTTCACGGACACAGAAACCCTGACTTGTGAGGGTAAACAACAATTGACCTAACCAAACATGAAAATTATTCTGCGGATATACTAAATCTGAAAGTAACTTCAGTCGCTCCTTAAAGATAAGCAGTTCCTGCTCTACACGTGATACTCTAGGAATACCTCAATGTAATGGTCACAACGATTAAAACTCAGAACCAAAGGGATTATTCTTTTTGTTATTTTCAGTATTTGTCTACGACTCAAATGGAATGCCTCGGTCCTTTATCTTTATGTTCCCGGAGATAAAGAGAAAACCCAGTATAACATAGAAGAAGATTATAGCATTCACTTTATATTTTCTAGCATACAAAGTAAAATCGGTTCTAGAATTACGCATATTTCTTCGTGGGATACATTCACGTCATCTCAATGGGCATTTTATTCCGGTCCAACAGATAAAAAAAGTGTCAGGGTCATCTTATTTACTAATATGACAGCACCACCTCTGTTTTTGTCTGCTCTGGCTGTTAAATACAGAGATAAAGTGAACTTTGGAATGGTAAATATGGCATCTAGAAAAGGCAGGTCCGTTCTTAGGAGGATAAAGCAAACACATTGGCCTCTTTGCCTGATTGTGACAAAGCATGGAATATTAGCATATGGTGCATTACCAAAGGAATATTTTACATATCGCGAACTTGACATTTTCTTAGATAGTCTATTAAAAGATTTTAAACCGGTAAATAAGTGGCATTATAAATTATTTTATCCTTTTGACGCATCGTGGATAGGACGGAATCCATTTTGGATTTGTCTTATTGTCATTAGATTTGTTTTAAGATTTATTCTCAACCAGCATTCCGACTGCAATAGACCATGTGAACAAGAGCAAAATGAACGCGATGTAAATGAACCAGATAAAAACACTGAAAACAACGGATGTGAAGAAGAACGAACAAAACAAGATGTAAATGAACCAGATAATGACACTGAAAACAATGACTCCGCAAGTAAAGGAAATGACAATTCAAGATACAGGCGAAAAACTCACCATATATATGTAGATTCAAAAGCTGTTGAGTTAATATTGACTCAACTTCTGCGTCGGAGAAATGTTCAAAATGACCAGAACATATAATTATAAGTTTTGAATCTCATGCTGTCTTATGAAGTATCCCAATTTTGGTGTCTTTTTTCATTATAAATAAATATATCGAAATGTATTTTGGAGAAATAATAATAAATTTGTGCAGTTGTACTTTGTTCATAAAATTACAGCATTTATAATTAGTACACACCTTAAAAGATACAGAACAGTTAGATGTACGATGTTACTATACACAGCATATAATAATGTATCCCGATCTATTAATCTCTTTTATATATTGTGTTAAATATCGTTTTTGCTGTTGGCAGTTGAATTTGAGTAGCACTGTGTTAAAAAAAATACGACACACTATACAGCATAATATACGTAATAGCGGTCGTAAACTTAAATGAAAAGGCGATCATGTTGCCCAAAAAAAAAACAACAAAAATAGACAAAGACAATAAGGCTGTATGTAGACATATATCAAATAGAAATATGTCCTCTATTGTAACCATGGAAAGTCAATAGATATACCCAATTCTATGACATTGAACCTATCAAGTCCTAGATATGTAAATGTAATGAGTATTTGACGATAATCATAGACAAAAATGTAGTCGTCGTAATCTTCGTTATAAATCTCCTCCCTTAATGATGTATCCATGAGCAATCTGTTGCCGTTTCTCCAGAAACCTTTAGGTGCATCACAATCTCACTAAACTGTATTCTTTACCACTTAACACAGTTTATCCCCTTTACAAAATAAATGTCTCCATTTTCCTTTCACGGAAACTGACATCTCTCTGTAGCGGTAGTAGGAATTATGTTGGAAATCACAGAATGTTCAGACTAGTATATATACACAAAAGTAGGGATTTATTGTTTTTCCTATCCTTTTTCAAAAACATATTTTGGATGCCATTAATCTTAGATGTAGTACATCGTAAGTCTGTTGCATCTAACTTTTAAAATTTTAACTTTAACGTGTATTGCAAGATCTTTTTTCTCGATGATCTAAATCCAGAGGCAAACACTGATTGATTTTGCCACAATTCTCATTACAGTTCATGAGTTCAGAACATAGCCGAAAATTTGAACATTATCAATAATAGCATGTTCCATTGGACGAAGAAACGTGACCCAACCACAAATTATTGATGCGCGATGCCAGAAAAGGGGTAAATTGTCGGTATAGATCAATTTGGATTTGTCTTTTTTTAAAATTAGAATGTCATATAACATAAGATAAGGTAAGGTTAGTATTTTTCTATGCAAAGAGCATATATAGAATCTTTGATACATAAATTAGTTATCAATAGTTAAGGCAATTCCTTTAACACACTAAGCTTTCTCACATTCTTGCACTGGATAACTAAATTAAACACAGTTCAACAGCGTTAAAATTCAGGATCAATCTGCAAGGTGTACTGCTAAACCTATTCTTTAACTCCTGACAGCAATACATACAATTATGAAACATATTTTCAAAATACTGTGATAAGTGATATTTCAGGAAAAGCATTCATAAAATGTGGAAACTTAAAATTCAAAAAACCTAGTAGACAGTTTTAGGTCTGTCTTTCCGGTTAACACACACAAAGATGAAGAAGAGCCTCGTTCCTTTCTTTCTTTACTTTTTGCTAACAAAGGCATAGATGCTATTAATCTTGCACCACAAGTCTGTTACTTCAAAAATTCCAACATACTTCAAAAACAAATCCGTTCCTATTATATCTTATACTATACTACCCCCGATGCACCCAGAATTTTCAATTACAAGCGTGTATTGCAGGATCTTTTGATCAAGGACTTCAAAACCAAAACCCCTGCTCTTGCCACAATTCCCCGGTCACGTGATAACTGGAGATCTTAATATTGTTGACAATAAAAGACTCCGCAATATTTTGTCCGAAGGACCTAAGTACCGTGAGCCTAAGTCCATCAACTGGAAGTATAACTTTAAATTATTGATGGATTCAATATAGGACTATGCCAGAAAATGGGCAAAGCAAGAGGACCAGGAGTTTGATACCTTGTCAGAGTGGGTAAAGGCCTTGAGGTCATTGATTCAAATAAGAATAAGTCGTTTAAGAAGGTCTATGAGTACTAAAGCATCATCAATCTTCAGAAATCTTGATGCTCTTAAAACTTTGTCCGACATTCATGACAAATATGTTGTTGTGTCAGCAGATAAGGCCCCTAACAATATTATTTTTATCTGCAAAAAACATTACATGGAGTGTTTGAATAATGAGTTAGGCATCGACAGTTCACTTGGCTATCCTACTTACACATTCACTGCGCTTTCAAAAGAGGAGATTATTGAAAATCACAAATCGGTATTGGCATCCTTTGGTCTCAAAATCAAAGTCGAAGATTGTGATCTCCCCTTATTGTATTGGATACCAAAACTTCACAAAAATCCAAACAAACAGCGTTTTATAGCAGGATCGTCTAAGTGTACTACCAAAACACTATCGCAACTCCTGACCACTATTTTAACAACAGTATAAACATGACTTCAAAAATACAGCGACACTTTCTACTCCAGGAGTGGAATAAATGAAATGTGGATATTAAAAAATTCAAAAGACCTCTTGAGATCTGGAACTCTTTCCCATTGTAACAGCATTAAAACATTTGATTTTTCGACACTCTATACAGCCATCCCTCATATTCAGCTTAAAACTAGGCTTCAAGATCTTATAAAACGCTGCTTTTTCAAGAAAAACGGAAAGAGACGATATAAATACCTAGTAATTAGTCATGACAGAACTTAATTCGTCATCAAGGACTCTAAATCTAATACTAAATATACTGAAGACCAAATCTGTCAGATGTTAGATTTTCTGATTGACAACATATTCGTCATGTTTGGAGGACAGGTTTTTCAACCGACTGTTTGTATTCCAATGGGTACTAATTGTGCTCCTCTCCTCGCCGACCTGTTTTTGTACTTTTATGAGGCTGAATTCCTAGAAGGCCTGCTGACGAAGAAAGAAAAGACACTGGTCCAGACCTTTAATTTAACATTCCGCTATATTGATGATGTTTTGTCCCTCAACAATGCTAAATTTGGTGACTATTTACATTCAATTTACCCTAGCGAGCTTGAAATTAAAGACACAACCAATACACTAAGGTCAGCCTCTTACTTAGACCTACTTCTAGAAATTGACTCAGGAAAACTACAAACTAGACTCTACGACAAACGTGATGACTTCAACCTTGCAATTGTCAACTTCCCGTTCATCGACAGCAACATTCCAGCAGCTCCAGCGTATGGTGTGTACATTTCACAACTTATACGTTATTCTAGATCCTGCGATCGGTATTCCGATTTTCTAGACCGATCACTGCTGTTGACTGCTAAACTACTCAAGCAAGGGTTTGTTGCACCTAGGCTGATGTTATCTCTCCAGAAGTTCTATGGTCGTCACCATGACTTAATTGATCGTTATGGGAAATCAGTGTCTCAAATACGATCCGACATTTTAGCTGAGTCATAGGTAGTGATTCCTAATTAGAGGTTTTCTCGATCGCAGCACTGTGTTCACATTGGAAATACTTATTACACTCAGTAGGATGTGGGTGAAAGTCACCTCCACTTATGTAACATGGCTGCCAAGCAAATACTGTCAAAACAAATAATCACAATTAGTACCGAAACTGCTAGTTAGTGAATATGTCTTTAACTTTATCTGACATCAACGAACTAATAGTCTGCATTAATCTGAATATTCTTGCAATCATAGGTTTGCAAAAAAATGTAATCACAGTACATTTTAAAAGTTTAATAAATTATTATTGCATATACAATCAAATAATCATATAGCCAACAGTTAATCCTTATCACTTGTTTATCTCATTTTTGTGGTGTTTGTAGTAAGTCAAAAATACTTTTTTGCGACTGAAAAAAAAGTTTTATTTTCAATAACTTACGTATGTTAATGATATGGCAGATGTATCAACTATTGTTGTTACTTCTATTGAGGTGGTTGCTTTTATTTTTGTTGTGGGCTTTGGAGTTGTTGATGTTGTGGTAGTGGTCGTAGTAGTAGACGTCGTCGTCGTTGTTATAATTTTATTAAAATTCACCAGAGTTCTTTCGTGTTCAGTTTTAATTTTAGCATTTTCAAGTTCTATTTCAAATTATCAACAAGAGCCAACGTGGCATCATTTTGTTGTACTTCGGGTGCCGATGTCAAATAATGTCGTTTTTTGAAGCAGAATTTTCAATAAAAAATAAAGTAAAGTTGATGTGTTCATTCCTGCAAGAAAAACAAACACTCCCAAATAAAACCTATATCTTGTACTTTTCACCAATAAGGCTAGTTTTTGCCAAATAATTTACAAGCAATACTATTTTAATAACAATACTCATTATTTGCTAGAGTAAAATGTCAATAAGACCTAATTCAATATACACTGATAATATAAATGAGATATTAATTTAAAATTGTTGTGTTAAAACAATAACATAAATGATTGGATATACGAAGCAATTTTAAAAGAACGCAAATGTTAAACTAAAAACCAAAAAATGATGAACAAAGAAACTTTTAATAAAGAAAAATGTATTTAACAGGTATTTATAAACTCCCAGATGACTGATACGCAAGCCTTTATGTTATATAAAAATCTACTGTGATTATTTATGCTTATGTGGTCTTCTACACGTACATTTTTTTTAATCCAATCTAAAATACGAGATTATCTGTCTCAATGGCTGCCATACTGTAGAGATGATGTACGTGTACCTTGCATTGAAGTCTAAGCAAAAAGAAAAACACCAGGTTAGAAACGTTTTATTATCACTCTGCAGATGTACGACCTCGACGAGAGGACATAGTTTGGAAACGCTTCTACCCATGTGGGGTACTGAAGTAGGCCAACATTACATCAGAGAAGCCAGGCCGCTAGGAGGACATATGCTGCCGAATTCTTAGACCAGGTATCCCGAAGGCCTGGTATGAAAGGCCGTTCATGTCAAAAACGCTATAAACTAACGCGTTAAAATTTAACGCGTTAAAATCAGTTTTAACGCGTTAATACAATAATTTATCGCGTTAGTGGAAAATAAACTTTTACGCGATAAAATTAGTGATGAAATTTATCCCGTAAGTGCAATTTAACGTTTATCGTATTAAAAAAGAACACTTCTATGGCCACGGATGTCATAATTAAAATATTTAACGCGTTAATGAAAGCTACTAGCATTTTGTTTTTAACGCGTAAAAATTGATTTTAACGCGTTTAAAGTGGGTTTTATTGTAAATGTATATATACATGTATAACGCGATAAAACTACTTTTAACGCGTTAAAACTACTTTTAACGCGTTAAAATGTGGTAGAGTTATATAAGAGAAAAACCGGATTCATCAAAAAGGGCAATAACTCAAAAACCTTTCAACTGGCCATTGATCGAATTGATCACTTATATTGATGATTTTCAATCTACTAGGTAATCAATTATTACAAAGTTCACCTCGTTTTTCTATCAAGCGGAAAACTCTGAGTCACAATGACCTAATTCCACCTGAATGCCGACTTACCATCCCTAATGCATCCATATACAATGTTTGATTACCCTACCATGTATAGTTGTTGAGTTGAACATTCAGTATCATCTTGCAACATTTCAGGTGTACTCTTTCTAAAAGAGAATTGTTACCTGCACCCCAAACCTCACACTCATATACTATAAATGAATCGGTTGAACAGCTTGGTCAAGTAGATCTAGTTACGATTTAATAGATATATATATACATAAATTATGTAATCTTCCAGTTTTTAATACATCATGCATAGTCCATGTTGCTGTATCCGCATTAGAGTTTTTCTTTAAAGAAACTGTCTGTCCTCGAGAATAAAACTACTAAATGTGTAAAAATGTTGTAAAGTCTTGTTGTCATTCCTAAAAACTAGATTATTAGGTGGTCTGTCTCCTAAAAAATCATGCTATTTTTAGAGTGACACATGTTGTTATACAGTATCAGTGAAACGAAACATTTGGAAAATCTATTTCTCTAATGAAATCAAATATTTTTATCAGTCATAAATGAGGGGGCATAAGCAATGTTTTGTCTCTTCGGATTCGTCACCTGCTAATCTCAGATTATTTTAAACAACGTGACAAATGACATACATGTAAACGACAGACAGACATCGTTCACTCTTAGGACTACCTACATGCGCTTTTGCTCCAGTTGTGTCCATGGTGTCTGATTTTGTTAAATGGGACGTGTAGAAGATGCATGTCTATTGCATTATGTCATATTCTGATTTGCTGGTATACAGGTACATTGTATAGACACGTAGTTTTTGCGCCCTTTCTGAAAGTTTGAATTAAAAAAAACACATGTTCGTGTATATGGGTTAATATTTCATTATTAAATAAGAAGAGTGTGTAGTGAATGAATTACACCCTATGGGAATCTGTACATCGGGGTTGGCGGGTTGCGATCAACTGTACGGAGACTAGAGACCACAGGTAAGACATGTGACGTGTTTTCGGTTATAATATTGTGTATGTTATAATTTTGTAATGTCGTTTTCCTTTAAATTGTTGATATATACAATCACTGTCAAGTTCTTACCATTCACTTAGCATGTTATTTTCGCAATAGACATCAGTATGTGGTTATTATTTAATGAAATAATTGTTTGTACGCATTTTGAGCGGGTAGCGGGCCGTGTTCTACAGGTAAAACTTGTTTGGAGTTTTTTTTACGTACGTGGTTAGAAACACAGTGGTGGATCCAGCGGGTCGGACCTTCCCCCGTTTCGTTGGACAATTTTGCGATTTTCATGCAAAATTTGGGCAAAAATCATCAAATGATAGTCGTTAACCCCCCTTCCTCCATGGACCCCTTTAAAAAAAATCCTTGGTCCGTACCTGGAAAATAAAGTAGATATATGTCTAAAACATATAGCTAACATACGTCAGATGTACGTTGGATACATGTCTTAATTTTGCCTTTGTATGATCATAATAAATGCATGTCATATTTCTTGAAAAAAAAATTCTGTTACCAGTGATAGAATGATATATTATTATTAATAAGGATAAGCTTAGGACCGATCATTGAACCTGAAGCGAGGGCTTGGTTTTTTCTTTAAAAATACTGTTTTGAATCTGATTGGAAAAAATTACACGAAAATGAAAGATTATCTCAAAATTACCGAAGAACCAGCTACATTTGTATTGGATTAATATTCTAATTCTAATTCTTTATTAACCAAATGCTTATAGCATATAGGTACAAATGCATATAAAGACAGAAGCGGACACATTAAATGCAAATATACATATACATGTATATATATATATATTATATAATGTTATAATATAATATGTTATACAGTATCATTTCTGAGCTTGGAGGCTCTAAATAAGAATTTGCCCAAGTTACACAGTTGTTTGATACTATTAGAATTAAATAACTGAATCAATTTAAACATAGAAGGACGCCTCCAAAAATAAGGCTTGATCAGTGCCTGACGTATATTTTGATAAATCGGACATATGAAAACAAAATGCATTTCATCCTCTATATCATTTACACAATAGTGACAAAATCTCATATTTCGGTCGACATTATAGAATCTACCGTTTTCAATTGCGAGTCTATGTGAAGATAATCTAAACTTTGTGATATATGCTATATACGTTTGAGGTATGGATTTACATAAATATGGCTGTATACAAAATGTAGATACAAGATGTTTATACATATTACATTTACTTGAATTGTTCACTACAGTTGTAATTTCTTGAATAGCTGTATCAATAAGTCTTTGCTTGATATTATAAAAATATTTCATACATAAGCTCTGCTGTAAAAGCCATAAATCGTTTAAACCAAGTTTGTATAGTTCATTTCGAACACAATTAGCCCAATTACTTAAGTCATTTGGAAATTTTAAAGCTTGTTCATAAAGATACACATAACAGTTTTTCAAAATACAATTATCACTATTTAGTAACTTCAGCCAGTATTTGAAGATACGTAACTTGCGGTATACAATCAGTGGATATCGTCCAAGTTCGAAATATACCATGGCATTTGTTGTGCTAGTTTTAACATTTAATATCCTCTTACAAAAGTCTAAATGTATTCTTTCTATGTCTTGCGCTTTGTGGAAGCCCCAAACTTCACACCCATAACAAAGTACACTATTAACATAAGTATCAAATAGATTTAATAAAGTCCAATAATTAAAAGAATAAGATTTAACCTTTCTCATCAAAGCAAACATACATTTTCTGCCTTGATCTGCAAACTTTTTCTGTGTAGTACTAAACTTCCCGTTGAAATTTAAGACAACACCAAGGTACGTAAATTGATCAACAATATCTATCTCCATATTATTAAAATACCATTTTTCATCATCTCTTACTTTACCACCCTTTCTAAATACTACCATTTTAGTCTTTGAAGTGTTTACATACAACTTCCATTTATCAGTATACATTTTTAGTGTATCTAACATATGTTGCATATTATCAATAGACTCAGAAAAAATCACCATGTCATCTGCATACATTAGCAGGAAAAGACTTAGTTCTCTAAATTGAACATCTTTACAATTATTAGTTATAAAATCCATTTCACAATCATTAACGTATAAGGAAAATAATATCGGCGAAAGAACCTCCCCTTGCATTAAACCGATATTGTTGTCAAAAAAATCAGTATAAAACCCGTTTACCAAAATACAGGATCTTACATTAACATACATTGATTTGATGACATTTAACAATTTACCACGGATACCAATTCTAGAAAGTTTGTACCATAGATTCATACGATTTACGGTATCGAAAGCTTTGGTATAATCGACGAAACAACAATATAGTCTCTTTCCATCGGATAGAGTTTTGGAGATTAAAGTTTGTAGTGCAAAAATAGCATCCACGGTAGATAATCCGTTTCTTAAGCCAAACTGAGCGTCGGTAATAGTGTCGTTGACATTTGCCCAAGTAGTGAGTCTACTGTTAATTATACTTGTAAACAATTTAGCAAAACAGCTAACTAAAAACTTATGGCTCGAAAGTTATTAGGATCCTTCCTGTCGCCTCGTTTGTACACAGGCACCATTATAGCAACGGACCATGATTCCGGGAAAAAACCTGAAACTAAAATTCCATTAAACATTTTAAGTAGTACAGGGATAAGCAAATTCTTGCATTCAATAAAATACTCATTTAATAGGCCATCTAAGCCATGACTTTTATTTCGAATTTCGAAATGGCTTTTACTATCTCCTCTTCGGTTATAGAATAATCCAACTCGCTATACGCAGGAATAGAGTCATCCAAATCACTCGCGAAGTTACCCTCATTACTAAGAATTGTACTATTGATACCTTCCTAAAATATTCGAGAAATTCCTCAGATGAGACATCAGGTTCCACATTCCTTTTCTTATTAGCAAATTTTTTGTAAAACACTTTTGGATTAGATCTTTTCAAGTATTCCAACATATTACCTTGATGACGTTTATACTCGCGTTTAAGTCTCGACTCTACACTCTTGTAAAAGCGTTTATCACGGGTAAGTTTTGCATGGTTCTCTTTTGATTTGACCCTATTAAAACTTCGCAGTGATGCTATGTAGACATTGTATGCCCTCTTGCATTCGCCATTAAACCAGGGCTTGTCTTCACAAACGTCAACGTTTGACGATTTGACTGTAGTCTTCGCTTGCACTTTCTTCCCTACGCTAAAGTATGGAGACCACAAGTTATTTAAAAAATTGGCTAATTTCATCGACGGATGCGTTCACATCATTTTGAGAGTCAAATTTCATAGAATTTGATATTACATTCAAGTTTTCAAGATTTTGTTCTAATACTTGTCTGCAATGATTAGAAAAATTATCGTCCCACCTAAACGTTTTTCGTACATCGTCACGTGATTCACAAGATTGACTGTTCGCAACGATGGTATAATTAGATACAATTTTTAATTCAATATGTAAACACGCATGGTCGGAATACTGGTTAAAGTCAGAAATAATAAACTTATCAACATATTCAAAGAGCTCAAGTTCAGTCAATACGTAATCGACAACTGAGAGAGAATTTGGTCCGCAGTATGTAAAATCGTTTGCAAAACCTGCAGGGTGTCGACCATTAAGAATCCGTAGTCCAGTTGATTTACACATTTTTAGTAGTTTAGTTCCGTGATCATTCATTATTTTATCCGGATTGATTATCTTCTTTAAGTTTGTGTCAGTAACATAAGAAAATAAGTTGTCCAAATGCTCCAGTAAATTTGTACTGATACAGTCATCGGTAATAAAATCGTCTTTGTCTGAAGTCCGACTATTAATATGACCTATTAGAGCTTACGGCTATATTATAGCTTAAATCTAATATAAATCTTATATAATCTTATATAAATAAAAAAACGACATCGAAATCCAAATGGATGCTGGACGTATGATTGTGTATTATAAATCGTAAAAAACCGTAATAATAGATCAAATAATAGAAGGAACGCATCATATTCAGTACATTAAAAATAAACTACCCGCCGTACCGATTGCTCGCAATTTTTTGTACTCGACTCGCTACCCGCTGTTTTAGCGTACAAATATTACTTTTGTCCCTTATATAGTCAATTTTGAAATTTTTTTTCGTAAAAAAGCAACATGGTATCTTTAATTACTATCCTTATCGTAAATTCATTTTAATGTTGCATACGACATTACTAAATAGGTTTTTGTACACATTTTCCTAAATCATGATGACGTTTTATTTTTACCTGTGCTCTCTATATAAGCCGCCGTACAGCTGCTCGGAACCCGCCAACCCGATGCACAGATTCCCATAGGGTGAATTAAGTGTCATTATTCTGTACATGAACATTCTGGATAAGAGACAATTAAAGTTTTTAACGCGTTAAAAGTGTGTTTAAACAATTAACGCGTTAAAAATTATTTTAAGGCGTTAAAAGTTACTTTTAATGGATAAAATAGTGTTTGCTGACCATCAATAGTACATAATGTTTAACGCGTTAAATGCTCTTTTATCGCGTTAAATTTCAAGTATATGACACTTCTGGCCAACTAAATCTTCAACTTACGGGTAAAATACGACTTAAATTTCGTTTATGTCGAATGTTATATTATTTTCTTTGATTCTGTTTGGTGTTATATTTATCGCGTTAAAAATAATTTTAACGCGTTAATACATGCAGTAGTTTTTACGCGTTAAAAGAACATTTAACGCGTTAATATTACTTTTAACGCGTTTAATGTTAACGCGTTAGTTTATAGCGTTTTTGACATGAACGGCCTTTCATGCGGCCGGGCTTCAAGCAAACCACCATGGTGGAGTACATAGACTACTAAGTAACAACCGTCCGACCGAGGTTATTAATTTATCAGTGTAGGACGTTAAAAGCCCTCAATCGAATCGAACCGTTTTATTATAATTCAGCCTCTAAACCAATCATTAAAAGTACAGCAAATGACATTTTGGGTCTGAAATACACGCAGTTCATGTATGATTTGAACAAAACACACAACGTGTGTTTGTGTATTGTACTGTTTATTACTTTATTACGCGTATTATGGGTTTAGGGTAGTGGTGGATGTTAATTTACACATGTATCACTGTATTACTTGTATTAAGGGTTGGCTTAGCTGATGGATGCAACTGTATGTCGCTGCATAGGCCGAATTTTACTGTCGTTATAATGCTATGTTAGTTTTGTGATTTGCCGGATTAACCTTGCCAAAAACAAACAAAAGCAAGGGTACGATTATTCGTTGTAGTCGCTGCATTGCGTGTATTGTGTGTTTGGCTTGGTGGAGTGGTGGTGGATGTTACTGTATATCGCTGAATTAAGTGGGTTTTTTGTTTTTCTGGTGCTACATGTTAATGTATATCAGAGTATTTCGTGTTACATGTATATGGGTTTGGCCTGGTGGTGCATGTTTATGTACATAACTGTATTGTAGGTTAGGCCTGGTGGATAATAATGTGTATTGCTCCAGTACGTGTATTTTTGATTTGGCCTGGTGGTGGCTGTAAATATATATCACATAATTAGGCGTATTATCGATTTTGGCATGGTGGTAGATGTTAATGTATATCACAGTATTTCGTGTATTATGGTTTAGCCTTGTCGTGGATACCACTGTTTATCACTTAATTGGGCGTATTAGATTTGGCCTGGTGGTGGATGTTAATGTATACAAGTACTAGCTTTCCTAAAAAGCTAGCCGTCTCTCAGCTTTATTTTTCTTTGTGGACAAAAATACGTACTGTTTTTTAATGTTAAATGGCAATATGTATTGTTATTATTTACATCACTTTATTATAAGTACACAATGTTTAGATAGCCAAATCAGTAAACCGCAAAATATAGGTCAGAGGCAGCAATTGAAGCATGCACTAGATGCATCATACGTGGTAAGATAGTTGATGTGAACCTTGTCAGTAAGCAGTAAAAGAATTAAAATTTTATGATACATTTTATGATAAACATACACAATTCAATGCCACTTTACTTTTAAGACAGTTCCCATTATCTTGCATATTTTCCCCTTTTTCATCGTAACCGATTCGTGATCATGCAGGGTTTTCATCCACAACAGCTCTGCTTATTTGTTGGCGAATCGGCAGCAATCTCCCGATTTGGCAGCCAATCAAGACACAGCATCGTTAATCTGATATCCTTGAGTACGACTGGTTTCCGCAGTTTACCTTTTGATTATTTATCCCGTCTCGCATCGGCAGCAATATCCCGATTTAGCAGCCAATCAAGACACAGCATTGTTTAACTGTTATCCTTGAGTACGACTGGTTTCCGCAGTTTAGCTTTTGATTATTTATCCCGTCTCGCATGACTTAATTAGGCTTATTATTGATTTGGCCTGGTGGTAGATGTAAATGTATATCACAGTATTTCGTGTATTATGGTTTAGGCTGGTGGTGGATGCCACTGTATGTCACTTTATTACGTGTATCATGGGTTTGGTCTGGTGGTGGTTGTTAATGTATACCACAGAATTACGTGAATTTGGGTTGGTGGTGGATATTACTTTTTTAGCAGCCACTTCCATTCCGGGATTAAGACCAATCAGTTTGAGGACAGTGCATAAGTGATTAGGAGAGCACAATATCCGTCAAAGAAGACCAGCGATACGTCCTGTCATAAAGTGGCTCGACTTGCAGGGGCTAGGCGACATTTACGCAAAGCTTTCCTGATTGGAACAACGTTATGTCCTCTTAAGAGTTTCGTTTCCGCCTAGACAAGAGCGACTGGGGAAGTGAAATGGTTTGGGGAGGCCAAATTGACCAAAAGTGAGACGAATTGGCACAAAAGTGGGTATATTGGTTGGGACAAATTTGACTTGGGACGAAGTGGTCAGACACCTTGTACGCTATAGGGACGAAATCCTTCAAAGGCATATCATTCCATTTATACAGAACCATTTAAGGTACACACAAAATTTTTCAACAATATAACGCATGACCGCATGTTGCTCTTGTTGACGAACATTCTTTGAACAACAAAACTAGTGTCCCTGTGTAAGACTTGGCGCCTATATCTATAGAACATGGGAAGAATCGGACAGTATACTACGTCGTATATCAAATACACCCGTTACGTTGCCCGAAATGTTGTCTTAAAATAAAAAAAAAATGAAAGATCACATTTGCACGCGGGGGTGGGCTGTATTGTGTCTTCATCACCTTCACAACTAATTTAAATATTGACAAGCTTTCAAATTTGAAAATGATTGGAAATGAAGTAATCATTTTAGGACAGTAGTGTTTTATATTGCTAAATGAACATTTTACCTATACACCTACTAAATTAATAAATATCAAATTGTGGAGATTTCGGCTTTTATATCATCTCTACCTCTTAGACCTGGTGTATTTTGGACAGCTATATTCAGAGTGAGAATAAGTTTAAAAACAACTATTCCTTTCGAATTGTTCAAACATAGAAGAGGGTAAATTGAGTAAACCAACTTAACAAACAAGTGAGTACATCAGTCAATGCCATAGTGCAACAGGTTACGTACGGTCCAGTCGTAAAAGTGTTTGCTTTGACAGTTCTTTTATATCAAAGGAAGGTGTAATCCTTATTAAGGCCTAATGGACCTATGAGCATTATTTGATATATCACCGGTATGCAGCATACCATGTCGTGTACATGTGTACTAGAGCCGTAAACATTCAACTGATTGTAAATGCATGATGTTATAAACAATGGAATAATCCGTATCGCATCCATTTGATACGATAGATTTTCCAGAATGTTATAATTATTATGGCTGCTTCTACCCTCTCAATGTATTTATTGTTTTATTGTGGATAGTGAAACTATATATTATATTTTATAGCTGGGACCATTAATACTGGAAGGCTTCCCAGTGCTCGATCCACAGAGTAGCCCAGCCAGTCCCTAGAGACCCTCTAGTTGAAGAGGTTAATAATATAATGTAAATGACTGGCTGTTGCTCTATTGGCCATTGTATTGAATCAATGTTGGCTATTTTGGTCCCGAGACCCGTAGGGTCAATAAGGGACAAGACAGAATCGGGCAGTTTGTAACACTTTTATTAAATAATTCAAACAGTCCACATGGCTGCTCACCGTTGGACTGTATAGAAATCAATATTGCCAACATGAGTTTCCATATTGCCATTTGGGCAGAAAGAAAAATGTGATTAACTAGGTAACCTTTTAAATTCATTCAGTAATCAATATATTGGTCATGCCGATTTTAGCATATTAGGGATTATTATAACGAATGATTTAATAGCAAGTTAAGCACGGCCGCGGACCAATAGGTAGCGTGTTTTGCACTATAAAGTCCACTTATGTCTAGACAAAAACAAAAGTAGACATTTTGTGGCCGCCTATAATCTGTTACTAATACTTATACTATTCTAGTGTCGATCTTTGTTTTTGTGGGTTCATCAATTTACCATATTGATTGTTTGTAAATTTGTTCATGTCGTGAATATACTGAAATATTGCTCTCTGGAGTAAACCAATCAATCAATATATTTTGAAGTGGTATAAAATATACACATGATAGCTATAGGAATTCCTTTAAGCCCTTTGACAAGAAAACGACTACAAACAGCAAACTATAGTTCCTGTATCTGGTATGATGCACACCAATCTTAGATTCGTCGTTTAAAAGGATTGCAAACAATTAATATAATATCACTTATTTGTGCGTCTTTAATTAAATTGCTCAAAATGTAAAAGCCGTTTTGAGATCATTTAGTAATAATATTAAACGATGCCAGCTTCATAAATCTCGGCTTAAAATTCCATACATTTGTGCGCCAAAACCGCACTAGTATTTAAGACAAACAAGTGAGGACAGCTCCAATAATAATACATGGACAAATACGGAAAATTCTTCACCGTTGCGTAAATCCCGTAGAAATATAAAACGTCCATCAATTTTCAATGATTATGTAAACCTAGATTACGTTCTTGGTACATCATCCGTATCATCTATGATGAAAATCAATGTCACAAAATAAAACGAGTTTTAGCGAAGAAAATCGATTGCGAAATCCATTTGCTTCAATAAGCTGAACCAGCTCAAAATTCGATCAGGGTAACCGAAAATGATTTGCCACCAAAAGTCAGACAGCAAATTTTTACCAACCCATCAGCCTTGGTACAATAAGTGCGAAATATTACCTCAGAAAAATATGAAGAGAAATTTAATATTTTTCTGAGGGATAAATTTGACATATTTCGATATGAGACACGTGGGGGTGTGTGTGTGTTTGATTGGGGTGGGGGTGCAAGATCTTTTCTGTTAATGTGTTTTGAATAATTTTTACACGTTAACTGTTTTTTATATAATTAAACCAACTGTTAACTGTTTTTCAACCGTTAGCTGTTATCTGTTTTCTAAAAATTGACGTTGTTGTTAACTGTTATAATGAAAATAAAAACCCAGTTTTCTGTTATTTAACAGTCAGAACACTGTTAACTGTTTTACAGATTTTTCTGTTATTCCCTCTAAATTTCTCAATTCTGCTGTTATCTGTTTTTCAATTTTTTGAATTCCCTGTTTTCTGTTTTCTCATTTAAATTGCTGTTTTTTTTACATTTACTATTATCTGTGTAATAGTGTTCCTGGGCTCAAAACAAAGCCAGTATCATATAGGGTTCTTTATTCAGATGTTGTATAATACATTCAAAATACCCTGTAATAACAATTGCAACATTTAACATATAATCTATATTTAACAATATTAAAGATAAAATATTATGCAGACACAATTAAGGAAAGTTTATACTTCTCCTTAGGCTTTTAAAATAACGTATACGATATAGCTGTCATTCATACAAATATATCATATTAAATCTTAGTTCAATATAAATGTTATTATATACAAAGTTTAGATTCCTATATGCACTTGTAAAATATGCATATACTAAATGCTTTCACAACTATTTGGTTGTGCAATACAATATTAATCAAAAAGTAGTAAATAAAACAATTGCAAGCAATATTGTTAATGCGCACAAGACATTAGATGTTATTATACATTAAAAATCTAATAAACGCTACAATTAAGCAAAACAAACAAACATACCTCACATGTAGTGTAAAGGCTGTTTTTTTCTACTCAGTCTACTTCATTTAAAATTATTCAATACCTGAAGTACAATATTTACTTTCATAAATATTTGAGATATATATAAAATAAAAATACGTAGTGCTGCTAGAATATAGTTATCTCCCTTTAATTAGCGATATTTTCAATATGTTTTACCATTGACTTTATTTAACTTTAAAATCAAACTCTCACACTTATACGTTCTATTAAAATACGATCTTTATATTAAATTGATATTTGAACTGTTTTATATAATTTTATCAGTATTGTATGCAAATCAACTTTATTTAGTTCACTTCTACATATTAAACTGATATTATCATAAGTTTAAATAAAATTTACCAATATTTACATTTCATTCATATCAATCACACACTGATTAAACTTTATCATTCATTTACACACCCATGTAACAATCGCACATCTAAGTCATTCTAAAATGTTATTTAATGAAATATTAATGTAATTAAGTAAATTAGTAAGAAACTGACCTTTGAAATAGAAACAGGATTTTCCCAACAAACAGGTAAATTTACTTCAAAGTTGAAAATATGACCAAGACCATAAATATGTCTGCCAACATGAAGAACAACTAGTCAAACATACCCAAAGAACAATAGATTCCCGCCAAAGTTACTGACCAATTAAATGACCACATGACCAATAGTAAAAATAAGATACAGTTACGCCTGAGTAAACTAGCAGACTACAAATATACTGTTAATAAAATATATTAGTCAGGTACTGAAAACAAATAAATAAAAGCATTTTATTACGCTGAAAATAGAACATGAGTATAATTATCAATACTGTAAATAAATAAACTACTTATCATAAAAATATAGCTCTACCACAATCTGTTTGGGGAAAAATAAAAAAAATGTTAATCTGTTAATGGACACCCCCCCCCCCCCCAAACCCACCACCACCACGTCAGGCTGGGTACCAAACCAGTGTATTCACACTGCAAAGTAACTTACTAAACTTATAAGCATTTTCATTCCATTAAAAAATCATCGTGATCGCAAGTGCCTGCATGTGTATGCAAATATTCATACTCATTCTGATGTCATTTGCTAAATGCGTTCTATGTTTTAGCTGATCATGGATGTAAAGGGAAGTAATGTAATGTTCTCATCTTATTGATCTAACGCATTTAATTCTCAAGGCGGAGATGTTGATGTAAAAACAGAAAACAAGACACGAGTAAATGTAAGTTTTAAATAATATTGTGCTTGGTTCCAATACTAAATTTAAGAATAAAAGAGGAAAATTCTGACAGCATTGCAATTTGATTGATCTCACAGATACGATATGAGGCACACACAAATGCTCCGGATTCAAGACATTTTGTTTTAACTCGCCATAATACTGTTGATTAAGGTATCCATGGCAGCCATCCATCATTAACTCGAAAATGTTACAAATAGTGTATGGAGAATAAAAGATTACATTAGCTACAAATAATGTAGCACTGTGTGTAATTTAGTCCTTGGATGATTTTGTTTTCTTTGACCGAGCAGCAAAGGGCTCCCCCTATTAATAATGATTTATCGTTTGTTAACTTGTTATAGTCCTGAATACAGCTGAAATACAATCAATCCAATCAATCAAATCAATCAATCAATCAATCAATCAATCAATCATCAATCAATCAATCAAAATCAATCAATCATCTTTTGTTATGTAAAGTACTATGACCATTTGAATCTTTTTCCCTGTTGAATAGAAATAAACTCTGTGATGGTACTGTTGTAAGAACACTATACTGCTTTATACTATGTAAATTTATACTTATATATATTGCTACTTGTTTTATTTATATAAACAAGCAAAGCGGCATATTTGCTAGCCAAGCGCCCCCATTCTGAATAGAAGATTTAATTCCCATCTGGAGGGGCCTCGGTGGCCGAGTGGACAAGGTAGTTCGTCTACTATTGATCACGTGGTCTGTCAACACTGAGATTGCGGGTTCGATTCTCACTGCAGGCAGGGTGTACTCGACTCCAATCTTAATTGACAAGGATTGCCAGTTTTCCTACCGCAGGTCGGGGGTTCTCTGCGGGTACTCCGGCTTCCTCCCCCAATAGAAACTGGACGCCATGAAATAGCTGAAAAATTGCTGAAAGTGGCGTTAAAACACCATTCAAACAAACAAACAAACAAACAAATTCCCATCTGGAAGACAAATGTATTGCAATTTAATACTTGGCTGTAAATGTTGATTTGTTTATAGATCTGTTTTCCTTTAATATAAAAAAAAGTAAAAATTAAAGGGCAGATGCCGCCGCATGCGATGTAGGATTTTCAGTTAGAGAGGGCGCACCAAAGGGGCGAGGGGTCTGGGGGCTCTCTACAGTGCCCTGGTAGGGGACCCAAGGGGCGAAGTCCACCGGAAACTATAAAGAGATAGCTTCTAATGGGTCATTTTAGATAGTGTTGGGGCGAGTATTATTTCTTGGCAGATATATGCTTATTGTTTGAACATTTTACGCTTTAATATGACAGAAATTCCAGGTATGTTTTGGACATTATGGTAATCAAACTCTGTAGGGCATAAACCATTATGACCTTTGACCTACATGAAATTTGTTGTGTATATGCAAAGAAGTGCTGTATTCTTCAGATACTGGTATGTAGACATACATGTATATTGTGTAATAATAATGTAAAAATCAGCATTTTGTTAAGATTTAGTTTTTTCTTGTTAAGGATTTTTTGGCATAAACTAAATATAACATCTTGTTATGTAAGTTGTCTTAAAGCAGGGCAAGGTCACTGCATTTAAATAACTGTAACTACTACTGGGTTACTGTACTTCCCTATGATATTTGTTCAAGATCGAGGTTGCAGGTTCAAATCACTCATTGCCCGAGTGCCAGTTTCTCTAGTTACTCTGGCTTCCTTCCCCGAGGAAAACTGGACGTCATGATATAGCCGAAAAACTGCATTCAAACATACAAAAAAAAAAAAAAAGAAATTAAGTATTGAACTAGTTGATTGAGTTAAATGGATAGATCTTCTCATACTGCTTTCAAGGACAAGAAGACATTAATTTACAGAAATATAAATTTCAGAATTCATATACGTTTGCAAAAAACATTATTGATGAACCAAGAAACCAGTGCATTCAATTATTCAATAATGTGCCAGGGTACAGTACATAAACTGGGAAAGTATGCCCCTGCATCTGAGAATTATTATATCCCGTTTTAGTGGGGGTGGGGGGGAGGGGGGGATGGTGTTTATAGTGACACTGTCTCTGCTCACACTAATGGAACTTGATGAAACTTATACAGAATCTTTGTCACATAGTGCCATTGTGACTGATATTTAAGGTTTTGATAATGATATTTGGGGTTTCCCATAGATAATTATGGACTTTGTCGTTAAAAAAAGGGGATACCCATTTCTTATGCACAACCCCTACACTACTGAATGGAATTTGATGAAACTTTCACAGAATCTTTGTCACATGGTGTCATTGTGCACCTGATGTTTAACATTTTATTCAGAATGGTATTTGGGGTTTCCCATAGAAAAACATGGAATTTGTCATTGACATAACGTGAACCCATCTCTTATGCGCAACTCCACATAAAACCACTGAATGGGATTAAATGAAACTTTCACAGAATCTTTGTTACTTAGTGCCATTGTGCAATTGATATTTAACATTTAGATCAGAATGATATTTGGGGTTTCTCATAGAAAAACATGGGTATAATTACACAGGGGAGCAGATTGGGGGGGGGGGGGGGGGGGGCGTTGAAGCTACAGTGTTTATATGTGGTAGATTATTTGAATAGGTGTAAAAGACCAAAGGATTTAGATTTTTGTGAAAAAATTCTACAACTAGAGGCTCCCAGGAGCCTGTATCGCTCACCTGAACCTGAAACCAAACAACCCTTTGTTATCCAGCTTTTCTTTTCTATAAGGAATTTCCCAACACTTCTGCAAAAGTCATTAATTTTGACCTTTTAAGGGAAATAACTCCTATCAGGAGGAGCTTTTGATGCTTAGAGGGAGAAGGGAGGTTCACTTCAAATTTGCTGTACCTTTTATACTTTTTTAACTATCAGATGAAAACTTTCTTGACCCCCCCCTTTTTATAAGCTCACCTGACCCGAAGGGTCATGTGAGCTATTGCCATCACTTGGCGTCCGTCGTCGTCCGTCGTCGTCGTCGTCGTCGTCGTCGTTAACTTTTCTTCAAAAATCTTCTCCTCCAAAACCACTGAAGGGATTGCTTTGAAACTTTGCATACATCATCAGTAAAATGTCCTCTACCAAGTTTGCCCAAATCATGGCCTCAGACCAACAACATGGCCGCCATGGCTAAAAATAGAACAGAGGGGTCAAAATACAGTTTTTTACTTATAGTTCAAAAAGTATAACAGATACAGGAAAACCGAAGAGACCTTCCTTCTTCAGCATCTAAAGCTCTACAAAACACTCCATTGGGTCAAAGTTGTATGATAACTCCTTGTAGGAGTTATTGCCCTTTAATTGTCACAATTGATGATTTTTGCCATTTTTGCCTCAAAATCTTGAAAATTATTAGAACTAGAGAAAAAGTTAGCATTGCTTAATTGTTCTGCTCTATGAGGGCTACAAAAATGACTTAAGGGTCAAGATTGTCTGATTAACCGTTTAAGAGTTATTCCCCTTGAACTGTTTTTTTTAATCGGTTTTAATTGATTTTTTAAAATCTTCTCCTCTGAAACAACTGAAAGTACTGCTTTGAAACTTTGTACACATCATCTGTCAAATGTCCTCAATGAAGTTTGCACCTACCATGGCTGCAGATTAACCAACATGGCCACCATGGCTAAAAATAGGATGGGGGGGGGGGGGCGGTAAAATACAGTTTTTGGCTTATATTTAAAAAAGTGTAACAGATACAGGAAAACCGAAGAGACAGGCCTTCATCTGCATCAAAAGCTCTACGAAACACTCCATTGGGTTGAAGTTGTATGACGACTCCTTATAGGAGTTATTGCCCTTTAATTGTCTAAATTGATTATTTTTGACATTTTTGCCTCAAAATCTTGAAAATTATTAGAACTAGAGAAAAAGTTAGCATTGCTTAATTGTTCTGCTCTATGAGGGCTACAAAAATGACTTTAGGGTCAAGATTGTCTGATGAACCGTTTAGGAATTATTCTCCTTGAACATTTTTTTAATCAATTTTACTTGATTTTAAAAAATCTTCTCCTCTTAAACCAATGAAAGGACTGCTTTGAAACATTGCACACATCATCTTTAGGATGTCCTCTACCAAAATTGTGCAAATCATGACACCTGACTACCTACATAGCTACATTGGATTAAAATAGAAAAAATGAAAAAGGGGGGGGGGGTTGAGAGAGTTTTCGACTGATAGTTAAAAAAGTATAACAGGTACAGCAAATTGAAGTGAACCTCCCTTCTCCCTCTAACCATCAAAAGATCCTCCTTATAGGAGTTATTTCCCTTAAAAGGTCAAAATTAAGGATTTTTGCAGAAGTGTTGGGCAATTCCTTATAGCAAAGAAAAGCTGGATAAAAAAGGGTTGTTTGGTTTCAGGTTCAGGTGAGCGATACAGGCTCCTGGGAGCCTCTAGTTTAAAGCCAACGTAGCTATGTAGGTAGTCAGCTGTCATGATTTGCACAATTTTGGTAGAGGACATCCTAAAGATGATGCGTGCAATGTTTCAAAGGAGTCCTTTCATTGGTTAAAGAGGAGAAGATTTTTTAAAATCAATTAAAATTGATTAAAAAAATGTTCAAGGAGAATAATTCCTATATGGTTCATCAGACAATCTAGACCCTAAAGTCATTTTTGTAGCCCTCATAGAGCAGAACAATTAAGCAATGCTAACTTTTTCTCTAGTTCTAATAATTGTCAAGATTTTGAGGCAAAGATGTCAAAAATAATCAATTTCGACAATTAAAAGCAATTACTCCTATAAGGAATCATCACACAACTTCGACCCAATGGAGTGTTTCGTAGAGCTTTCGATGCTGATGAAGGCATGTCTCTTCAGTTTTCCTGTATCTGTAACATGTATACTTTTTGAACTATAAGCCAAAAACTGTATTCTGACCCCCCCATTCTATTTTTAGCCATGGTGGCCATGTTAGTTAATCTGCGGCCATGGTTTGTGCAAACTTGGTTTTGGACATTTGACAGATGATGTGTACAAAGATTCAAAGCAGTACTTTCAGTGGTTTTAGAGGAGAAGATTTTTAAAAATCAATTAAAACCAATTAAAAAAAACAGTTCAAGAAGATTAACTCTTAAACAGTTAATCAGACAATATTGACTCTAAGCTATCTTTGTAGCTCTCATAGAGCAGAACATTAGCAATGCTAACTTTTTCTCTAGTTCTAATAATTTTCAAGATTTTGAGGCAAAAATGGCAAAAATCATCAATTTCGACAATTAAAGGACAATAACTCCTACAAGGAGTTGTCATACAACTTTGACCCAATGGAGTGTTGTGTAGAGCTTTTGATGCTGAAGAAGGAAGGTCTCTTCGGTTTTCCTGTACATCTGTTATACTTTTTGAACTATAAGCCAAAAACTGTATTTTGATCCCCATGTTCTATTCTTAGCCATGGCAGCCATGTTGGTTGGTCTGAGGCCATGATTTGTGCAAACTTGGTAGAGGACATTTTACTGATGATGTGTGCAAAGTTTCAAAGCAATCCCTTCTGTGGCTTTGGAGAAGAAGATTTTTAAAGAAAAGTTAACGACGACAGACGACGACGACGGATGCCAAGTAATGGCAATAGTTCACATGACCCTTCGGGTCAGGTGAGCTAATAAGAGATAGGGGTACATGTTTTGTCTGGATATATTATCATACAGCTAAGCTAACAGTATTTATATTTGGTACCTATTTAAACACCAATTACAGCAACTTGTATTTAATTCCTCCACCATCATTCGGCAAAACAAGAATAAAATTGTATTGGAAGACTCAAACACTATGCAAGCTCAAGCTAATTGCAGTGCTCATGTATGAGTGAATTTAAGTGGTATATATTACATTCGTATTTATTAGCTGTACTATACGGTCATTTGAGCTACTGTCATCACTTTGCATACAGCAGCTGTGTTAAGTTGTCTTTAAACGTTAACATTTCAACTTCTCTGAAACCACTGTACAAATCGAAACCAATTTTGGTCTGACAGAATGTCTGACTTCTCAAAAGTTGAAAATCTCTGCCTGATTGTCATGCATATAAAACTGACCAAACAAAGTTTGCTGAACACTACTGCAATGTATTAACATTTTTGTGCCAGACATTCTATCAGACAACTTAAAAAATTAGCCTGTCAGATCCCATGGTCATGCTCATTTTGGGAAGACTGCTATAGATGGTCTTTTAAGTTTGTTTTTTTATTCTGATCAGAAGTTAAAAAATGACTAATTTACCACAAGACTTCTTTAACATAGAAGCCTGCATCCTCACAAGTCAGGGTGACACATGTGGACACAGAAGCACTGACTTGTGAGGATGAGAAGCCTGTGGGACTAATGTTTGAATGGCTTCTTCTAATGCAGAATCTGCAAAGTTGATTTAAGCTATATTGTATGCAAATGTTTATTGAACTAGCTGTCCTTAAACAAAGCTTTTTGTTCTGATTTTACATAAAAAGCTAAGGGAATTGTTTTAAAACATGGCCTATTTTCTGTTGAAACAAAACTTAACAGCAGTGTTTGTTGGATGGTCCTCAAGTTTATGTTTTTAATCCCAATCAGAAAATATCAAAATTGCAACCACAGCAAGACAAATAGTTTGACTTAGTACACTATGGGAAAATGTTAAAATGCCTTCATACAAACTGATTGAAGTCATACTTTATATGAATGTTTATGTTGTCATTTTCTGAAATCTACAATCAATTCACTCATGTATATATTGCAGTTGCAAAAATATTTTTCTGATATCATATAACATTCTATTAAGTAGTTTGAAGCAAATTGAATAGATTATTAATTATGGTTGAAGCAGTTCGTTTACTTATCCTTTAGTTACATATCCATTCATCAGGGGAGTTATTCTGGTATTTCTATTATCCTGTGACTTTAATTGACTCATCATTAGCTCATTGAGAACTACCATATTTCACCTAATAAACACCCCTCCTTCATTAATGCCCTCCCCCTTTTACTAAAAAAAAAACAAAAAACCTTTAAAAAATCATACATATATATACATACATATACTACAGTAATTATATTGAATTGTTTCATTGCATAACACTTCTCCATTATTCTTTTGTTTTTTACTGAAGTAACTTACTAGTAAGCAATATGCACTCAGATAGAGCAACCGAACAATTTTATTTTTAGATATTTAATTAAATTGTTACAGTTTTACAGTTTTTTTTATGAAATATAGTTTGTTTCACATACCTTATGGTATCTTTATTTTATATTGAAATTTTTTATTACTTAATAAGACGCCCTCTTTACAAAAATGCAATGCCCTGGGACATTTATTAGGTCAGATACGATAATTTAACTAACATTTGACATAAATAACCGGTTTTCAGAAATAAAACATTTGACTATTTTGTGCAATAGGCAATTAAGTGGAAATAAAAGTGACCTTTTGTGAAAACAATTATTCTCTTAGTAACAAATTTGCAAATTCGTTTTATTATTTTATTATTCTTTTGAGTTTGATATGTTTGTAGGCAGACCAGTGCATTAGGTGTAGATGCATTAACCACTTAAAAACTTAAGTGATGAATCTACATACATACTAGTAATTATATTGAATTGTTACATGCTGTATATAGCATAATATGGTGAATTTTGTACATGTCATACTTAAATACTTCATACTTCCTTACATTGTAAAAATACAGTACGCCCAGAGAGGCAGGTCACTTTAACACTCAAATGAGATTAATTTCTTGGTGTTACAAGGTGTGACACCCAAACTTTCACAGAAAATCACAGTTATCTAAGAGTTTTTTTCAATTACCAAGAAATTAGAAATTAATCCCATTAATCCAAGCTTATGTATCCCTCCCCCTCCTGCATAAAAGGCAAAACTCTAGGTGGATCTCTATGTCCCTTTGCAATAGAGTAAGGAAAGAATTAAAACTAAATAAATTAGATAAAATTCAAAAAGTAAAACACAATCCTCCTACTCTTCCACCCTGGATTATAAAAAACGCAAATTCATAGTGTGAATTAAACAATAAAATAGATAAGAGATGACCCTAATGTAACAATACAATAACCCTAGAATACATAGATAGTAAATATAAAACTTCGAAAAAATTTATAACGATGGCTCAAAGGACCCAATCATAGGTAAAAACCACTGTGCCTTTATCCTACCAAAAGCAAAATATGTATTCCATAAAACATTAAAATGGATAGTGGACACTGACTATCCATATCAAAAGGTTGTCATACTAACAGATTCACTGAGGGCCACCCAATCAATTGATAATAACCAATCGAGTAGACCGTATATCTTAGAGGCTATTCAAATGATAGCATTTAAAATAAGAAATACACAAATCAAATTAATAATAAAATGGATACCATCCAGGAGATCACCATAATGTAATAATACAATAACCCTAGAATACATAGATAGTAAATATAAAACTTCGAAAAAATTTATCACGATGGCTCAAAGGACCCAATCATAGGTAAAAACCACTTACCACATTTCAAAAGGTTTTCACACTAACAGACTCACTCAATTGATCCATTTCAAAAGGTTTTCATACTAACAGACTCACTGAGTGCCACCCAATCAATTGATCCATTTCAAAAGGTTTTCATACTAACAGATTCACTGAGTGCCACCTAATCAATTGATAATAACAAATCGAGGAGACCGGATATTTTAGAGGCTATTCAAATGATAGCATTTAAAATAAGAAATAAACAAATCAAATTAATAATAGAATGGATACCAGCCTACGTAGGTATCTTAGGAAATGAACAGATAAACTTGCAAAAGCAGCTTTAAAACAAGAAAACAACTATAAACATAGCCAATAGTACATCAGAATTCTACGCGATCGTCAAAAATATATTTAAAAAGAAACGGTAAGATATTTGGGACACACATGGAAATTCATGGTACTACCAGCTAAGTCAATTCAAAGCTATTTTTCTATTTAGGAAATCGAAACCATGCAAAAACTATAACTGGGCTCAGGCTTGGCACCACCCTTCTAATGGGTCAAATGGGGCAACACATAAAAAATATATCCCTGCTCTGCAGTGCATGCAGCACCAAAGAAAACATCGAACATGTCATTCTGCACTGTGTAGTTCATAACAATGCAAGAATAAAACTTGAAGCAACGCTTACTAAATTTAACATCAATACCATCAATATCAAGATCTTGTTATACCCTCCTAAAGTATTTACAAACCAGATATATAAAGAACTCGTCGATTTTATTACAGAAATTGACTATCACAAATGTATAAAAATATCTATTTTTTTGTTTTAAACCAATTACTTCAATTTTTTAGCTCACCTGGACCGAAGGTCCATGTGAGCTATTGCTATCACTTGGCGTCCGTCGTCCGTCGTCCGTCGTCTGTCGTCCGTCGTCCGGCGTCCGTCGTCCGTCGTCCGTCGTCCGTCGTCTGTCGTCCGTCGTCCGTCGTCCGTCGTCCGTCGTAAACTTTTTCAAAAATCTTCTCCTTTGAAACCACTGGGCCAATTTTTTTCAAACTTGGCCACAATCATCCTTAGGGTTCCTAGTTTCAAGTTTGTACCCAGGGTGTTGATCAACAGACAAATATGGCCGCTGTTACTAAAAATAGAACATGGGGGTCAACACAGGTTTTTGATCATTATCTAAAAAACTATAATAGCTATAGAGAAAACCGTTACTTCAAATTGATCAGCACATTAAGGTCTACAATAGTTGCTATTAGTGCGAAGTTGTGTATTGGCTTCTTGTAGGAGTTATTGCCCTTTTTTGACGATTTTTGACAAATTTTTTGGTATTTACAATATAACCTGAAAAATATACGAGGTAGAGTGAAAGTGTAAATGGCAAAAATGATCAGCAATAAAAGCCCTACAATTCACTTGATTGGTCTGAAATTGTCAGATGACTCTTTATATGAGTTATTGCCCTTAAATGGTAATTTTTTATGAAATTTTCCGTTTTTGTCCTGTAACTTTAAAACTATAACAGCTAGAGTAAAACTGTTAATAGCAAAAATGATCAACAATACAAGCCCTACAATTCACTGTATTAGTCTGAAATTGTCAGATGACTCCTTATAGGAGTTATTGCCCTTAAATGGCAATTTTTTATGAAATTTTCCGTTTTTGTCCTGTAACTTGAAAACTATAGCAGCTAGATTGAAACTGTAAATTGCACAAATGATCAGCAATAAAGACCCTACAATTCACTTGATTGGTCTGAAATTGTCAGATGACTCCTTATATGAGTTATTGCCCTTAAAAGGTAATTTTTTATGAAATTTTCCGTTTTTGTCCTGTAACTTAAAAACTATAACAGCTAGAGTAAAACTGTAAATAGCAAAAATGATCAACAATACAAGCCCTACAATTCACTGTATTAGTCTGAAATTGTCAGATGACTCCTTATAGGAGTTATTGCCCTTAAATGGCAATTTTTTTATGAAATTTTCCATTTTTGTCCTGTAACTTGAAAACTATAGCAGCTAGATTGAAACTGTAAATTGCACAAATGATCAGCAATAAAGACCCTACAATTCACTTGATTGGTCTGAAATTGTCAGATGACTCCTTATATGAGTTATTGCCCTTAAATGGTAATTTTTTATGAAATTTTCCGTTTTTGTCCTGTAACTTTAAAACTATAACAGCTAGAGTAAAACTGTAAATAGCAAAAATGATCAACAATACAAGCCCTACAATTCACTGTATTAGTCTGAAATTGTCAGATGACTCCTTATAGGAGTTATTGCCCTTAAATGGCAATTTTTTATGAAATTTTCCGTTTTTGTCCTGTAACTTGAAAACTATAGCAGCTAGATTGAAACTGTAAATTGCACAAATGATCAGCAATAAAGACCCTACAATTCACTTGATTGGTCTGAAATTGTCAGATGACTCCTTATAGGAGTTATTGCCCTTAAATTGCAATTTTTTATGAAATTTTTCGTTTTTGTCCTGTAACTTAAAAACCATAGCAGCTAGAGTGAAATAATAAATTGCAAAAATGATCAGCAAAAAAGCCCTACAATTCATTTAATTGGTCTGAAATTGTCAGATGACTCCTTATAGGGGTTATTGCCCTTAAATGACAATTTTGTTAAGAAATTTTCCATTTTTGTCCTGTAACTTGAAAACTATAGTAGCTAGATTAAAACTGTAAATTGCACAAATGATCAGCAATAGAAGCCCTACAAATGATTGCTTAGTCCAAAAATTGCAAGATGACTCTTTATAGGAGTTATTGCCCTTTCATTATGAATTTGGACATATGAACAGTTTTTTAATTATAAATTAGTCTATAACACACCTATTAGTAGAGTAAAACTGTAAATTTCTAAAGTACCCTAAAGGACAATGCCTAAAAACCATTTAATTTTCAGAAATTGTGGATGGCACCTTATAGGAGTTATTGTATTTAACAAATTTTTTGAAGAAATGTTAAGTTTTTGCACAGTAACTTAAAAGCTATAACAACTAGACTGAAACTGTTAATTTAAAAAATTTTAATATAGTTTAAGTCATTTGGATTCCAGGTGAGCGATTACAGGCTCCTGGGAGCCTCTAGTTTTATACAGCACTTACTTAGGTGTCTTCTGCGATGATCACGCCCTATAATGATCTTATAAGTAAAAGTAAAATCCTCGGTAGAGTAAGCCAAGATCTTAGTCTCGGGCAACCCCGAAATTCCAAAATAACCAATCCCTATAACTTATTTAACAAACCTACTCCTCAGTAAGGTAAGCCATTGAAGAGCCTCGTCTCGGGCACCTTATGAGGAACACACGTAATAACAGCAATAATAATAATGAAAAATTTAAAATTACACCTAAGTAGGTTATGCCAAGAGCATCGTCTCAGGCAAGTACTTCGGACTACAATTTTAAAAGACAAATCCTCTGTAGAGAAAGCCAAGAACATATTTTTCATGCTTATCTTATAATTTACAAAAATATTGTACATAAAACACACCAAGTGAAAACTAACAAAAAATATATTACTATTATTTTTCTTCTGTCAGATGACACGTAAAACTGATGCCTCATGTACAGTATTCCATCAGCTAGCACGTTAAATATCCCATTGGCAGTATTCGATAAGAATAGGCGCTCGCACTGCTTCCATGCCACATACCGTACAGACTGATGGCTGTCTTGGATCTCTAGTTGGCGGCGGCTTGACAAGTCTACTTCCACTAAGACTTTTTGGTTGCAGCATCTCTGACTACTTACATGCAGGCCTGGGTTTTTGAAAAATATTTTTTTTTAATTTATTATTTATTTTTCTTTCTTTTTAATTATTTATTTTAAATTTATTTCAATTATTTATTTATTTGCTATATTTTATCATTTTGCTTTATATTATTTATGGCTTCGCAATTTTTACTCTATTTTTTTTCTAAATCTCCCAAAAAGTACAAATAAATAGGTAAATTTTAATAAAAGCCATTACGCAATAAGTCCATGTGAGACCATTTTGGTCAAGGACGTTCAAAATCACCATAAATAAGTAAGGATCTCTATGTATACCAATACCAATGCCAATATTTTTATTCCAATTAAGGTCCCTCAAGGTGCAATGACAAAAATTTACATATCTGATTTAGGAACAGTGCACTTTACAATTTAAGCAGAATATGGAATAGTTCAGTTAAAAAAAAAGCAACCAGGTGATGGTGCTTAAGAATTCTTTTGAATTCTCCTCGTGCCTTATCCAGGATAGAGAGTGTTTTACACCAGAAGATTTTATGTTTATTTTATAGTGGTAGTAGTGCCATTATCTTTCTGGGAGAGACACCAGCTAGGGGATGGTACTTTTAAGAGTCATGGTAGGCTTGTTACCCCGTGTCTAACCCAGAAAGGCAAGGATTTGTTTGTCACAGAGAGGAAAATAAGATTACCTTACTGGAAAAGACACCAGGGGACAGTGCTTAATCTTTTAGATTCTCCCTGTGCCTTGCCCAGAAATGTAAGCAGCATTTATTTTTTGTAATAAATATGTGAATTTCTACAAAATTTATTAATAAAGTAACATAATTCTTTAAGTATGTTTTTGTCTTCACAGTTCATTATCCAGTGAAATTTTTCCTGCACAGTTATTTAAGAGAGATGTTGTTACATGTTAAAGAAACAATGTTTAGTAATGTTTGTCAGAGATCTGCAAATTTGCTGCAGACAAGTAAAAAATGGATTTCATCTTCAATTTCTCTCGAGTCACACTGAGCACACAAACTTTTGTGAGGAGGTATACCCTGATATCTACCTGATTCAATATTAACGCTGAGGTTCTTAGTTTTGTTAAACTCTTCCTATGCTCATAGTTTTTGATTGATTGATTGTATGTCTGCTTTACATCCAGCGAGCAGTATTTCAGCTAAATTCAGGACGGGAACAAGTTAACAAACAATAAATCAACGGAAAAAGGGTGTGGGATAGGTGAAAGGGAATACAATTTTGACTGCCACTGGAAAAATATGGAGTTTTGGATAGGGGCGGAAAATTTAGCTTTTGTAGCAGCTACAATGAGCGTACACTTTTTCGAAATCTACAAAAGGGGTCTTTATCGTGCAAGGAGCGTGGCACTCTCCAAACACATTACCCACTATGGTCCGTGGTCAGGCTTTCCATATTATGACCTGACAACTCCCAACGAGAGGGTCTCCCCTATCCGCCACCTGGGGACGCACTGTGCTGCTCTGTGGGTCTAGCACTGGGAACCCTCCTACTACAAGTGCGCAATTTTCCATCAGAAAAATGGGCCCTTTGATTAATCCATAGTTCCAAGAATCTCTCTCTTATAAGTTTATTGAGTTTAGTTTTAGAGGTCCTTTTATTTTTCAGTTGATAGTTGATTAATTATAGGAAAATTTTGCAGTATACACTGAAGTGATCCATACCATGAAGAATTTTTTTGTTCATAAAGAAGTTTAATTGTTCATAGGCCTTCTGTAATAAAGGAAATTTTTCTAAGTTTGCAAGGTGTTGCTAGTAGTGCAAGATGCCTTTAATTATATCATAATGGAGTGGAAAACATCCAAGCTCTGACAACATAGCAAAAATTTGTTGTTTTTCTTTGGACTCCTGATGTGAATTTTTGAGTGTAATTTTTCACATATAATATTAGAGAAAATTGTATCTTGTGTTAAAGAGCCATTTCTAAATTGGGCTGTATTTGCATCAAAAGTTCCCCAAATTTCACAACCATAAAGTAAGATTGGCTTGACCGTATGGTAGAAAATACAGACACTCGTTTTTGGATCTAGATTAATGCAGAGAAAATCTTTTCTATAGTTTAAAGTAGGCCTTTAGGCTTTTTTATAGAGTTCATCTTGAGCATAGGTGAAGTTTCTATAGGCACTAAAGTGCACACCTAAGTAATTACAGTTTTGAACAGATGCATTCTATCACATTATCTTTGTAATTAAATTTATGTTGGAGGTGTATGCCTGCTTTGTTGAAGATCAAAACTTTAATCAGTTGTGGGACATATTATTAATGGCATGATAGGGTAGAGCAAGCCATGTTGACCTCTAACCTTGTAAGCCTATTCGTGCAATTTAGAAAAAGTCCCATAAGTTGTCTGTATGTAATATTCAGAATTTGGTGAGAAAACTTCAACACTAAATAAGGAACTAAAATGAGACAAGTCAGGTTTGGACAAATTCAACCACAGTTTAAATGATTAGATAAAAATGCAAACATATTACGGAACAGTTCAGGGTATGTAAAGTTACAAAAATGAATATGTACTACTGTGGTGCTCCCACAATGGCAACGATACATACATAAACAGAACAAAGTTTACAATAACAAAACTGAGCTGAGAAAGAAAATGCTAACTCCATAACTACAAACAAAATACCCTCCTTCCAAAGAAAATTCCATGTACATTGTATATTAAATACCCTTTAGCAAAATAGGGTGTGGTGGGCAGGAAAATATCTGGATGCAAGATCAAATGTGACTGTCAATCTGAACTCTCAGTTTAAAACTAACTGGCTGCAAAAATGTTGGAAGCAGCACAAAGGGGCCAAAAAATTGTGACTACCAATCCTCTAACTTCCCTTTTTCTTTTTGTTTTGATGCATTAATGGCATATGCATAATAATAATTGGCGGTCAGTTTATCTATTTGTCCATCTTTATTTCAGATGAATTATAGGATACGTCTGGTAATGCATGAGTTAATTTAATAATAACAAATTGAATAAACAGTTATGTTTTGCAATTTGGGTACAGAATCTGTGGGTCCTCAGTCCACACTCAAAATTTTAAGTGTAACACTGTAACACACTTCACCATGTAGAGTGTTTGAGTGCCCATACTCTCTGGGTATACTGTATATTCTACTATACACTTTGATGCTGTACTGTATAGTTTTGTTTATAGGTACCTTATTATTATAATATTCTTTCCAAGACGTATGTTATTTTGTAGTCTTAAACTGTTCAGTGATGAGCACTACTAACCAATGAAATTGTTTTTATTCCATTAGGAACACAGCTATAATTGGTGGCAGACTTAATATCAGGTATAGACTTTAATTATAGAATCTTATTATAATTGCTTTAAACAACAATGAATGTAAAGTTACATAAAAAAGTTCTGATGCTTTGATACAATGAATGTTTCAGTACATTAGGAAATACAGAAGCAAAAGTATAAAACCCACGTACAGTCATGGCATAGTACCACAAACAAGTAAGCAACACAAACCCTTCTGAACAAATGGGCAATATCCAAAAAGGGGAGCAAATCCTGCTTAACATGTTACTTCAGGTCAGAATGCATGTACGCTCCAAACACTTTCAGCAATGTTTGAGTTATTTTACAGTTAACTATTCAAGACATTAGTATGTGGAAGAGCTATGAATAACTGTGATATATATAGACCATACATTACAAAGTAATTGTACAGCTTTGCGACTTTTTGGACACAATTGTTACCAAAATCTTAAGTGACCATTGAATATGTCTTAGAAGTAACATATTTAGAGGCTTTTTGTAAGTTTAATTCCTTTGAAGAAACATAACATTACAATTATTCAGCTAATGCTTTATATGTGATTTGTGTTAAATAATTATGTCTTATGCTATAAATAATTGCACATAGCATTTATTCTTTATTTACTTGTAGAACAATTGAAGTAAAGTAGAATTTTTCAAAGCCCTTCTGTTCGGACTTCATCTACTATATAGCTTGTTTAATTTCCTGCAAGGCCGCTGCTTGGCCACATGTGTTTGCTTTGCTAAACCCCTCCCACTCACACCAATAGATTATTGACTGGTTGCATTTATATTGCTCATGATATATAATTATTGACACTCTGTCTTTTGCACTATATACAATAAATCATGCTAAATGCTGTCATGCTTATATCTTTTTTCTTTTGTATATGTTGTGATATATATGTTTATGGTGTATTTCATAATATTTTGTTTTTTGTGCTTTAATAATTATTCAGCTAATGCTTTATATGTGATTTGTGTTTAATAATTATGTCTTATGCTATAAATAATTGCACACAGCTTTTATTCTTTATTTAATTGTCGAACAATGGAAGTAAATCAGTTACTTCATTAAATATAAAACGGAATTTGACATGTATAAAGCAAAGAATACAGGATATAATAATAATAATAATTAAAGAAACACAACTAATCTTTTAGTGACAAATGAATTTGGGCTTTTTAAGTACATTTGTACTTTAAAAATATTATACAGTACAACTACAGGACCAATAGATAAAATCACAAAATTAATCTCCTGCAGACAGAAATTAAGCCGTCTGCTTTGTTTGTTTACAAGTTTTCCCCCAAATTACAATTTAAATCTTCTGTTTAGTTAGGTCCTCCTATCAATAACATTATAACTTGATACATTGTAACTTCTTTGTTGACTTGGATTTCTTGTTTTTAGAATTCCAGAAGTACAATGACAGAAGAAAAGATATTTTTAGCGTGATACAACAACCATGGTTTTGAAACTTACAGTGAAATTTGTGTTGTTGTTGTGGGTATGTGTATTTGTACACTCAGAGACCCAAGTCCACTATCAAACTATATCACAAAATGATACATATCTCAATCATACTAAACATGAAGACAACCACACTAATGGACATGAGGAAATTTGTGGTGTGGCAATAGCAGGATGGAAGTTTCCTCAGTTACGGGAACACTTTATTTTTACCATAGTTGTTTTGATAGCTGGTTTAAGTAAAGTAGGTAAGTATGATAAACTATTTGTAGATAAGTTTCACTGCATAAGAGTTAAGTATATATACATGTGTATTAGAGGGTCATATTGAATGTATGGATCTGATCATAACTCATGTATGGATCAGTTCATTACACATGTATATAGCAGGTTGATGATATATAAGTGTTGATTATATCATTATAATTTAATTTTCTTTGTAAGCTGAAATCTGATTGGACAATTCAAATGGAGTAACACAGGTTATACAAAATGACTTGCATTGGTCACATGACCTATACTTATGCTGTTAAAATTAAAATAGTTCCATGATGTCATCCTTGTTTTTAACGAAAAATTTGTCAAGTAATATCTATATTCTATGACCTGTCCTGAAATTAGAAATATTCCTTTATTATATGTATTAGGTCAGGTTTATTGTACATAATACATATCTTTTTTATGCCCCTGCGACGGCATGTCGGGGGCATTGTCCATGGACTATGTGTAGAAGTTCATTTATAAGGTATTCCCTCAAATGACTTGAGATTTTTTTACATTTATGCTATTTAAGCTATAACAGAAAGGCTAAACAGCAAAAATGATGTGCAAGATTTACATATACATCTGTTAGGCAATGTTTAATCAGATATCCCCAGGCCATCTTTTGAAGATAGTTGAAGTCATATATCTTCCAGGTGAGATATATTGCTGGCTTCTGAGAACCTCTGGTTTAAATAAAAAATTACACTGAAAACTTTTTTTTATTCCAGATCCAATTAACATTGATATTATTAGGGCCCCAGACTAAGTGCAGGATGCCCTGTAATAATCAGTCTTGTCCATCCATCCTTCCATCTGTCTTTCTGCCCGTCTATCTTGCCATCCCAAATTGTGTTGGGCCTATGACTTTTTTATCTATTGAGGTAGACTTTTGATATTTGGTATGTGGTTAGGTGGATAATTTCAAGGTGTTGTGTCTCATAAAATAGTTGATGACCTTGGACCTTGAACATTGACTTCAAGGTGACATTACTGCTTTCTGAATGATAAATTTCTGTCTGGGCTGTAACTTTTTTCTCTTTTGAGGTAGGTTTTTGATATTTGGCATGTTGGTAGATCATTTGAAGGGGATGTGTTGCAGTAACCTCGAGGTTGCATTATTGCTTTTGTCTGAAATCGTGTCAAGCCTGTAACTTTATTGTCTTTTGAGGTATGCTTTTGATATTTTGTATGTTGTTGGATACAATAATTTCAAGGCAGTGTCACTGTGTGTCACATACCATGTTTGGTGACCCTTGACATCAATTTCGCATTATTCCTTTCTGAATGACAAACTTGTGTCAGGGCTGTAACTTTTGCCTCTTTAGAGCTAGGCTTTTGATATTTGGCATGTGGTAGATCTTTTCAAGGCAGCATGTTTAGACCATGGTTGGTGACCATTGACCTTGAACTTTGACCTCAAGGTCACATTATTTTATGAACGTCAAATTCCTCAGTCCGGGCTTTAACTTTTTTTACCTCACCTTACCAAATCTCTGAAACCACATGGTCAATTAAAACCAAACTTGGCCATAATGTTCCTTGGCTGGACCTTTAGAAAGTTTGTGTTTTTTCCAAATGCTAATGCTTTTAATTTAGACTTTACTGCGGACAGGTGTGTAATACTGTACCCTTTCGCTTGTGAAAATAGTTCAGATGTGACCGATTAGGGTTCAGTGTACAGTATTAATCTTGAACATCTCTTCTATGCAACCCCTTTCTCATTTACTGTAACTAATAACATTGTTACATTGATTATAGAAAAAAAAACATTTTTTTTAATTTTTAGAGGAAATTGTCTTAAACAGTTACATTAAGGTTACAAATCATTATGAAGGAGTTACAAATTAGGCACACTGTACAGAAAAAAATAATTTAAATTTCTAGGGGGACGAAATGGTTATATTAAGGTCATCATTATAAAAATTACAAAAAATGTACAACTTAATTTGTAGAAAAGACTTTATATTTTTAGGTGGACATTTTCTAAATTACATTTAGGTTACATCATTATAAAAGAGTTACAAATGTATAAATTGTGGACTAATTTCTTACAATATCTATAACTAGGAGCAAGCCATTATTGTTTGTTCCAAAACTCTTTGGGTAAAGTCGTTAGCGGTTTATGCGCAAATACCCTAGAACGTTCCGAAAGCTGGAGATGTTATGTAAACAGCTTATTAGACCCTTGTTGAAAACAAAAAGTGTCTGATTCTGTAGCAAAAGTTAAGGACATGTAAACAACAAGGGCATAGTATGGAATATGTGCAGTGGGAATTTTTATTGGATTTTCAAAATAAAAAGGTACAATATTGCAATATTGAATTTGTTTGAATGGTGTTTAATGCCTCTTTCAGCAATTTTTAAGCTATATTGGCCGCATCATGTTTTTATTGGGGGAGGAAGCCGGGTTGTGGGAAGCTTTTAATATGCTCGTGCAACCATAAGTAGGCCAGACATCAGAACTGATTTCATACGTATTTATTAAAATGCCCAAGTAAACCCTCAATGTTTTCGTGTGTTCCTTCTAAATAAAAAGTCGCTCTTAGAACAAACTTTCAGAATCTTTGTTTACTCATCCATTGCAAATGGCGTTGACCATGTGACATAAAGTCGGTCACATGTTAAAAATAGCTTGTAGGCCTAGCAAATAATAATGTAGCCTGTGAATTTTGAAGCACGTATAGTAATAGACATATTTTAATCTAGATCATGTATGTAAATGCATAAAGCAGTTAGAAAGTATAATGGAAAACATCACACTTTGGCAATTAAACATTTGAGCCAAGTAGTAGCAATTAATTTACCAGAAAAAGGCAAGGACCAGTTGATTTTCAGGTATGGGTTATGGACTTTTTAAAGAAATTGTAAATAAATGTTTACTGCATTTACTGTGTAAAACATGGAAATTATCTTGTCAAGCTTGGTAATAAACAAAAGCTACGTTGACACAATTAGTGTATTTGTTTTAGTTAGACAAGAATAAATTCTGATGTTGTATTAAACATTCTATGAACTTTCAACACAGTGCACACATAAAAACTTGCAACCCCTTCTGATCACTCCCACATTTTTACAAATGATTAAATTGTCATATGTCCACAATTATCACATTGAGCCCAATTCACAATTTTTATTGACAAACTTTTCATCACTTCTTCAGTGGTAAATTGACCACACACACAACATTTCTCTTCGTCTCTAATTTCAGACCCACTATCATCAGTATCAACTTCCATGTCTGAATCCTCAACATAAATGCTACTAGTTCAGGTTCTTGGGACAGCCTAAAATATTTTCATTTGCACATCATTCTTTTGTTGGTTTTGTTCCCTGCAACCTTTTTCCCTTCTTTCCACATCTTCCTCATCTTGATTTGGCTTTACTAGGTTTTCCGGATGTCACAGCAGGTAGAATAGAAATCTGTACTTGCAACAATACAAGGATGACTATGGTTCAGCTGGATACTTTTCTCATCAACATTAAATATTATATCTGTTAAATATTATCTGTTAAAACGTACTTCTTTAAAACACCCTCTAACTCTGTGAAGTACGTGTTGACAACATCTTTATTTCCTCCTTTTGCCCTGGCTATCTCATCAACATTAAATATAATGGTTTCAGTACCTTCAAATCAGGCCACCTTTTCATGAAAGAATAGAACCAGGGAAGACTGAAGGGATTTTCTGATGTTCTGATAATTGTCAATCAAGATTGAAGTTGAGCACATCCTGGCAACAGTAAGACTCAATCTGTAACTAAAGTGTTGACATGCACGTTATCAATAGTAGATCACTAACTCTGCCAATGAAGCCCCAGAGTCTTACAGAAAGAAATTATTAAAGATTTTAAACTTTTAGAGGCTTATGTCATCCATTATATTTATAGGGAGACATTTACAAATATATATGTAAATGTATTTGATTAAAGTTATATGCCAACATTATAACATGTGCTATTTTTATGTCTGAAATGGGCAAACTGAGCAATTTTGTCTTATTACCGGGGTAATTAATATATTTATTAATTTATTATTTCACTGTTTCTATGTAGGTCCTTATAAGCATTTATTAGACATAGGATTGTATTTTTATGCCCCACTTGAAAATGGGGGATAAGGTGATGGTGGTGTCTGTCTTTCCATTTGTTACACTTGGGGGTACCCATCTCTTATTCTACTCTCCACATCAGCACTGAATGGATTTTGATGAAATTCTAATGGAATCTTATTCACATAGTGCCATTGTACACCTGATATTTTATATTTTGATTGGAATATTATTTTAAATTTTTAATAGCATCCTGGTATTTTCAGTTTTCACAATAGCATCATTTGCTTTGAAATTATAGCATCACATTTCTTATGAAATATATTAAGGATATTTTCAGAAAGCATCATATATGAACCAGATAGCATCACATTGCCAGGATGCTAAAAGGGCCTGGGGAGAACACTGAATAATATTTGGGATTTCCCATAGGGAAACATGGACTTTCTTTGAAGTGAGGGATACCTATCCCTTATCCACAACTACTTGCACCACTGAATTGGATTTGATGAAACTTTCGCAGAATCCTTTGTCACATTGTGCAATTGTGACCTGATATTTTACATTCTGACCAGAATGATTTTTGGAGTTTCCAACAACAAAGCTCTGGACATTGCCATTATAGACATAGGAGAGCTGGGGTTATAAATTATGAGGATTTCAAAGTGTTTTTTTCAGTCTTTTAAAAAAAATTTGTTTCTTTATTTTCCTGATTAATTTTGCATTGGTTTGTTTTATTTCTCATTGATGCATATGCCAGTGAAATGTTTTTACTTGGGTTATAATCAAACATGAGGCAGGGACCTCATTTAATACCAGCAACCTTTCCTTCAGTGCAGTCAGCACTTTCATTATTTGGATGGGAAAACTAATATGGCCCCTACTGCAGGACTTATAGTTTAACATAGGTAAACAAATCAAAACAAAAGTTACTGGCAGTGTTGTTCTTCTTTAAAGTTTATGTTTTTTATTGCTAATTGGAAATTCAAAATGGCTGCCACCACAGGACTTAGTTTAACATAGGGGTCCTGTGTTAAACTAAGTCCTGTGGTGGCAGCCATTTTAAGGAATTCTGGGAAAACCTTTTTAGCTCACCTGACACAAAGGGTCAGTGTGAGCTATTCTCATCACTTGGCGTCTGTCATCAGCCTTAAACTTTTCACATTTCAATCTTCTCCAAAACCACTTGGCCAATTAGAACCAAACTTGGCAGGAATGTTTATTGGGTGGTTCTTTACAAAGTTTGAGTTTTTGGTGCTGATTTAATTATTAAACATGGCTACAAGGGCCATTAATGTGTTCTGATTGGATGAATTTAAAAAATCTTGTTCTCATAAACCACTTGACAGATTGATTTATAAAATGGCAGAAATGTACCTCCTTAGATGGTACTCTATAAAGTGATTTTTTGTGCCGATCCAAAATCCAAGATGGCCACCTTCACAGGACTTAACGTAGGACTGTAGGGGAAAAACATTCAAACAACTTCTTCTCAGAAACTGTTCCACACCATGAAGCCAAATTATCAAGAAATTAAGGTTGGATTTTTATCTTATTAATTTGAGTTTTTCGAGCCAATTGCAAATTCAACATGGCCTCTAGAGCCACTAATGCATTCTGATAGGCTGAAATTTTAAAAATCTTCTTCTTATAAACCGCATTGCAGATTGATTTGATATATTGCATGAATGTACCTTAGATGGCCCTTTTGAGCTTTGTGTGCCAATTCAAAATCCAAGATGGCCACCACCATAGAACACAACTTAACATAGGACCCTATGGGAAAACCATACAAACCGCTTCTTCTCCAAAACTTTTCCAAACAATTAAACCAAATAATACAAAAATGAACTCTGGATGGTAATCTTATTATTTAGAGTTTTTCAAGTCGATAGGAAATTCAACGTGGCTGCCAGAGCTGCAAATGCATTCTGATTGGCTGAAATTTCTTAATTTGTTTCCACACAAACCACTTGGCATAAGGAATTGGGATATTGTTGAAATGTACCTCAGATGGTCCTAAAATAATTTTGAGATTTTTTATTTCAATCCAAAATACAAGATTGCTGCCACCATGGAACACCACTTAACATTGTAACCTATGAAAAAAAAAACATAAAACAGCTTCTTCTCAGAGACTGTCCTACAAATTACTGCGGATTGTAAATTCAGTATGGCACCATTCATAGAAACAGCATCTTCACATAAACTCTTTAGCATTTGATATCAAAATGTGCAGGAAAGTCATGTCTCTTAAAAAATGACAAATTCCTATATGGGCATATGTTGTTTTGTTCTTACAATTTTTTAATCACAACATATATTGTCAGTAGGCCCACAGAGATGGATACCATCTCATTGATATCTAGTTGACATTGTCTACAAGATTTTGTATAATTAATATTACAATTTCATATGAAATGAGATGCCCTTTGTTGTCCTATACAATCATTTACAAATGTACCTGTTAACAACATAAGTTAACATATTAAAGCAAACTGTATAAGTCAATAGATCCCCTTTTTGAGCCTCCCATCCATAACATCTGATAGAAAATGCAGGAAGATTCTTTACTACGAAAGCTTCTTTAGGACCTACATTTTTTAAAATAATTTTGTTTTGTTTGTTTGAATGGTGTTTTAACGCCACTTTCAGCAATTTTTCAGCTATTTCATGGCGTCCAGTTTTTATTGGGGGAGGAAGCCGGAGAGAACCCCCAACCTGCGGTAGGAAAACTGGCAATCCTTGTCAATGAGATATATGCCCTTTGTTGTCCTATACAATCATTTACAAATGTACCTGTTAACAACATACTATTAAAGCAAACTGTATAAGTCAATAGATCCCCTTTTTGAGCCTCCCATCCATAACATCTGATAGAAAATGCAGGAAGATTCTTTACTACGAAAGCTTCTTTAGGACCTACATTTTTTAAAATAATTTTGTGATCACAAATTTTATTTGTTATCATGAATTTCAGAATTCCTTTTTACGGATTCCATAATTTGTGATCAGAGATTTTTTTATTCGTTATAATGAATTCCAGAATTCTCTGAATACATAAGAAATTTATTGTGAAATACTAATCTGACCTTGATGACAAAGGGACAGTCAAAACATGCTTAGGTTCTAGTACTGTCTTGATCCAATAACATTCTGCATATGTAGCTGTGCTAAAGCCTGCAAAAGAAAGTATTATTATGGAATGAATTTGGTCTAACTAATCATGGCTCAGCTAGTGTGTGGCAGATAATGTTTGATTCTCTATTGGGTCTAACCAATCATGGCTCAGCTAGTGTGTGGCAGATGATTCTCTATTGGGTCTAACCAATCATGGCTCAGCTAGTGTGTGTCAGATAGTGTTTGATCCTCTATTGGGTCTAACCATTCATTGCTCAGCTAGTGTATGGCAGGTAGTGTTTGATCCTCTATTGGGTCTAACCAATCATAGCTCAGCTAGTGTGTAGCAAATAGTGTTTGATCCTCTATTGGGTCTAACCAATCATTGCTCAGCACCTGTGTGGCAGATAGTGTTTGATCCTCTATTGGGTCTAACCAACAATGGCTCAGCTAGTGTGTGGCAGATGATTCTCTATTGGGTCTACCCAATCATGGCTCAGCTAGTGTGTGGCAGATAGTGTTTGATCCTCTATTGGGTCTACCCAATCATGGCTCAGCTAGTGGGTGGCAGGTAGTGTTTGATCCTCTATTGGGTCTAACCATTCATTGCTCAGCTAGTGTGTAGCAAATAGTGTTTGATCCTCTATTGGGTCTAACCAATCATTGCTCAGCACCTGTATGGCAGATAGTGTTTGATCCTCTATTGGGTCTAACCAACAATGGCTCAGCTAGTGTGTGGCAGATGATTCTCTATTGGGTCTATCCAATCATGGCTCAGCTAGTGTGTGGCAGATAATGTTTGATCCTCTATTAGGTCTAACCATTCATTACTCAGCTAGTGTGTAGCAAATAGTGTTTGATCCTCTATTGGGTCTAACCAACAATGGCTCAGCTAGTGTGTGGCAGATGATTCTCTATTGGGTCTAACCAATCATTGCTCAGCACCTGTGTGGTAGATAGTGTTTGATCCTCTATTAGGTCTAGCCACTCATTGCTCAGCTAGTGTGTAGCAAATAGTGTTTGATCCTCTATTGGGTCTAACCAATCATTCCTCAGCTAGTGTGTGGCAGATAGTGTTTGATCCTCTATTGGGTCTAACCAATCATGACTTAGCTAGTGTGTGGCAGGTAGTGTTTGATCCTCTATTGGGTCTAACCAATCATGGCTCAGCTAGTGTGTGGCAGATAGTGTTTGATCCTCTATTGGGTCTAACCATTCATTGCTCAGCTAGTGTATGGCAGATAGTGTTTGATCCTCTATTGGGTCTAACCAATCATAGCTCAGCTAGTGTGTGGCAGATAATGTTTGATCCTCTATTAGGTCTAACCATTCATTGCTCAGCTAGTGTGTGGCAGGTAGTGTTTGATCCTCTATTGGGTCTAACCATTCATTGCTCAGCTAGTGGGTGGCAGGTAGTGTTTGATCCTCTATTAGGTCTAACCATTCATTGCTCAGCTAGTGTGTGGCAGGTAGTGTTTGATCCTCTATTAGGTCTAACCAATCATGGCTCAGCTAGTGTGTGGCAGATAATGTTTGATCGTCTATTAGGTCTAACCATTCATTGCTCAGCACCTGTGTGGCAGATAGTGTTTGATCCTCTAATGGGTCTAACCAATCATGGCTCAGCTAGTGTGTGGCAGATAGTGTTTGATCCTTTATTGGGTCTAACCATTCGTTGCTAGGCTGGTGTGTAGCAAATAGTGTTTGATCCTCTATTGGGTCTAACCAATCATTGCTCAGCACCTGTGTGGACGATAGTGTTCGATCCTCTATTGGGTCTAACCAATCATGACTCAGCTAGTGTGTGGTAGATAGTGTTCGATCCTCTATTGGGTCTAACCAATCATGACTCAGCTAGTGTGTGGTAGATAGTGTTTGATCCTCTATTGGGTCTAACCAATCATGGCTCAGCTAGTGTGTGGCAGATAGTGTTTGATCCTCTATTGGGTCTAACCAATCATGACTCAGCTAGTGTGTTGTAGATAGTGTTTGATCCTCTATTGGGTCTAACCATTCATTGCTCAGCACCTGTGTGGACGATAGTGTTTGATCCTCTATTGGGTCTAACCAATCATGGCTCAGCTAGTGTGTGGCAGATAATGTTTGATCCTTTATTGGGTCTAACCATTCGTTGCTAGGCTGGTGTGTAGCAAATAGTGTTTGATCCTCTATTGGGTCTAACCATTCATTGCTCAGCACCTGTGTGGACGATAGTGTTTGATCCTCTATTGGGTCTAACCAATCATGGCTCAGCTAGTGTGTGGCAGATAATGTTTGATCCTCTATTAGGTCTAACCATTCATTGCTCAGCTAGTGTGTGGCAGGTAGTGTTTGATCCTCTATTGGGTCAACCATCAATTGCTCAGCTAGTGTGAGGCAGATGATTCTCTATTGGGTCTAACCAATCATGGCTCAGCTAGTGTGTGGCAGATAGTGTTTGATCCTCTATTGGGTCTAACCAATCATGGCTCAGCTGGTGTGTGGCAGATAATGTTTGATCTTGTATTAGGTCTATCCAATCATTGCTCAGCTAGTGTGTGGCAGATAGTGTTTGATCCTCTATTGGGTCAACCAACAATGGCTCAGCTAGTGTGTGGCAGATAATGTTTGATCCTCTATTGGGTCTAACCAATCATGGCTCAGCTAGTGTGAGGCAGATAATGTTTGATCCTCTATTAGGTCTAACCATTCATTACTCAGCTAGTGTGTAGCAAATAGTGTTTGATCCTCTATTGGGTCTAACCAATCATTGCTCAGCTAGTGTGTGGCAGATAATGTTTGATCCTCTATTAGGTCTAACCATTCATTACTCAGCTAGTGTGTAGCAAATAGTGTTTGATCCTCTATTGGGTCTAACCAATCATTGCTCAGCACCTGTGTGGCAGATAGTGTTTGATCCTCTATTAGGTCTAACCACTCATTGCTCAGCTAGTGTGTAGCAAATAGTGTTTGATCCTCTATTGGGTCTAACCAATCATTGCTCAGCTAGTGTGTGGCAGATAGTGTTTGATCCTCTATTGGGTCTAACCAATCATGACTTAGCTAGTGTGTGGCAGGTAGTGTTTGATCCTCTATTGGGTCTAACCAAACATGGATCAGCTAGTGTGTGGCAGATAATGTTTGATCCTCTATTAGGTCTAACCATTCATTACATAGCTAGTGTGTGGCAGGTAGTGTTTGATCCTCTATTGGGTCTAACCAATCATGGCTCAGCTAGTGTGTGGCAGATAGTGTTTGATCCTCTATTGGGTCTAACCAATCATGACTCAGCTAGTGTGTGGCAGATAATGTTTGATCCTCTATTGGGTCTAACCAATCATGGCTCAGCTAGTGTGTGGCAGATAGTGTTTGATCCTCTATTGGGTCTAACCAATCATGACTCAGCTAGTGTGTGGCAGGTAGTGTTTGATCCTCTATTGGGTCTAACCAATCATGGCTCAGCTAGTGTGTGGCAGATTTTGTTAGATCCTCTATTAGGTCTAACCAATCATGACTTAGCTAGTGTGTGGCAGATAATGTTTGATCCTCTATTAGGTCTAACCAATCATGGCTCAGCTGGTGTGTGGCAGATAATGTTTGATCCTCTATTAGGTCTAACCATTCATTACTCAGCTAGTGTGTAGCAAATAGTGTTTGATCCTCTATTGGGTCTAACCAATCATTGCTCAGCACCTGTGTGGCAGATAGTGTTTGATCCTCTATTAGGTCTAACCACTCATTGCTCAGCTAGTGTGTAGCAAATAGTGTTTGATCCTCTATTGGGTCTAACCAATCATTGCTCAGCTAGTTTGTGACAGATAGTGTTTGATCCTCTATTGGGTCTAACCAATCATGACTTAGCTAGTGTGTGGCAGGTAGTGTTTGATCCTCTATTGGGTCTAACCAATCATGGCTCAGCTAGTGTGTGGCAGATAGTGTTTGATCCTCTATTGGGTCTAACCATTCATTGCTCAGCTAGTGTATGGCAGGTAGTGTTTGATCCTCTATTGGGTCTAACCAATCATGACTTAGCTAGTGTGTGGCAGGTAGTGTTTGATCCTCTATTGGGTCTAACCAATCATGGCTCAGCTAGTGTGTGGCAGATAGTGTTTGATCCTCTATTGGGTCTAACCATTCATTGCTCAGCTAGTGTATGGCAGGTAGTGTTTGATCCTCTATTGGGTCTAACCAATCATAGCTCAGCTAGTGTGTGGCAGATAATGTTTGATCCTCTATTAGGTCTAACCATTCATTGCTCAGCTAGTGTGTGGCAGGTAGTGTTTGATCCTCTATTGGGTCTAACCATTCATTGCTCAGCTAGTGGGTGGCAGGTAGTGTTTGATCCTCTATTAGGTCTAACCATTCATTGCTCAGCTAGTGTGTGGCAGGTAGTGTTTGATCCTCTATTAGGTCTAACCAATCATGGCTCAGCTAGTGTGTGGCAGATAATGTTTGATCGTCTATTAGGTCTAACCATTCATTGCTCAGCACCTGTGTGGCAGATAGTGTTTGATCCTCTAATGGGTCTAACCAATCATGGCTCAGCTAGTGTCTGGCAGATAGTGTTTGATCCTTTATTGGGTCTAACCATTCGTTGCTGGGCTGGTGTGTAGCAAATAGTGTTTGATCCTCTATTGGGTCTAACCAATCATTGCTCAGCACCTGTATGGCAGATAGTGTTTGATCCTCTATTGGGTCTAACCAACAATGGCTCAGCTAGTGTGTGGCAGATGATTCTCTATTGGGTCTATCCAATCATGGCTCTGCTAGTGTGTGGCAGATAATGTTTGATCCTCTATTAGGTCTAACCATTCATTACTCAGCTAGTGTGTAGCAAATAGTGTTTGATCCTCTATTGGGTCTAACCAACAATGGCTCAGCTAGTGTGTGGCAGATGATTCTCTATTGGGTCTAACCAATCATTGCTCAGCACCTGTGTGGTAGATAGTGTTTGATCCTCTATTAGGTCTAGCCACTCATTGCTCAGCTAGTGTGTAGCAAATAGTGTTTGATCCTCTATTGGGTCTAACCAATCATTCCTCAGCTAGTGTGTGGCAGATAGTGTTTGATCCTCTATTGGGTCTAACCAATCATGACTTAGCTAGTGTGTGGCAGGTAGTGTTTGATCCTCTATTGGGTCTAACCAATCATGGCTCAGCTAGTGTGTGGCAGATAGTGTTTGATCCTCTATTGGGTCTAACCATTCATTGCTCAGCTAGTGTATGGCAGGTAGTGTTTGATCCTCTATTGGGTCTAACCAATCATAGCTCAGCTAGTGTGTGGCAGATAATGTTTGATCCTCTATTAGGTCTAACCATTCATTGCTCAGCTAGTGTGTGGCAGGTAGTGTTTGATCCTCTATTGGGTCTAACCATTCATTGCTCAGCTAGTGGGTGGCAGGTAGTGTTTGATCCTCTATTAGGTCTAACCATTCATTGCTCAGCTAGTGTGTGGCAGGTAGTGTTTGATCCTCTATTAGGTCTAACCAATCATGGCTCAGCTAGTGTGTGGCAGATAATGTTTGATCCTCTATTAGGTCTAACCATTCATTGCTCAGCACCTGTGTGGCAGATAGTGTTTGATCCTCTAATGGGTCTAACCAATCATGGCTCAGCTAGTGTGTGGCAGATAGTGTTTGATCCTTTATTGGGTCTAACCATTCGTTGCTAGGCTGGTGTGTAGCAAATAGTGTTTGATCCTCTATTGGGTCTAACCAATCATTGCTCAGCACCTGTGTGGACGATAGTGTTCGATCCTCTATTGGGTCTAACCAATCATGACTCAGCTAGTGTGTTGTAGATAGTGTTTGATCCTCTATTGGGTCTAACCAATCATGACTCAGCTAGTGTGTGGCAGATAGTGTTTGATCCTCTATTGGGTCTAACCAATCATGGCTCAGCTAGTGTGTGGCAGATAATGTTTGATCCTCTATTAGGTCTAACCATTCATTGCTCAGCTAGTGTGTGGCAGGTAGTGTTTGATCCTCTATTGGGTCAACCATCAATGGCTCAGCTAGTGTGAGGCAGATGATTCTCTATTGGGTCTAACCAATCATGGCTCAGCTAGTGTGTGGCAGATAGTGTTTGATCCTCTATTGGGTCTAACCAATCATGGCTCAGCTGGTGTGTGGCAGATAATGTTTGATCCTCTATTAGGTCTAACCAATCATGGCTCAGCTAGTGTGTGGCAGATAGTGTTTGATCCTCTATTGGGTCAACCAACAATGGCTCAGCTAGTGTGTGGCAGATAATGTTTGATCCTCTATTGGGTCTAACCAATCATGGCTCAGCTAGTGTGAGGCAGATAATGTTTGATCCTCTATTAGGTCTAACCATTCATTACTCAGCTAGTGTGTAGCAAATAGTGTTTGATCCTCTATTGGGTCTAACCAATCATTGCTCAGCTAGTGTGTGGCAGATAATGTTTGATCCTCTATTAGGTCTAACCATTCATTACTCAGCTAGTGTGTAGCAAATAGTGTTTGATCCTCTATTGGGTCTAACCAATCATTGCTCAGCACCTGTGTGGCAGATAGTGTTTGATCCTCTATTAGGTCTAACCACTCATTGCTCAGCTAGTGTGTAGCAAATAGTGTTTGATCCTCTATTGGGTCTAACCAATCATTGCTCAGCTAGTGTGTGGCAGATAGTGTTTGATCCTCTATTGGGTCTAACCAATCATGACTTAGCTAGTGTGTGGCAGGTAGTGTTTGATCCTCTATTGGGTCTAACCAAACATGGATCAGCTAGTGTGTGGCAGATAATGTTTGATCCTCTATTAGGTCTAACCATTCATTACATAGCTAGTGTGTGGCAGGTAGTGTTTGATCCTCTATTGGGTCTAACCAATCATGGCTCAGCTAGTGTGTGGCAGATAGTGTTTGATCCTCTATTGGGTCTAACCAATCATGACTCAGCTAGTGTGTGGCAGGTAGTGTTTGATCCTCTATTGGGTCTAACCAATCATGGCTCAGCTAGTGTGTGGCAGATTTTGTTAGATCCTCTATTAGGTCTAACCAATCATGACTTAGCTAGTGTGTGGCAGATAATGTTTGATCCTCTATTAGGTCTAACCAATCATGGCTCAGCTGGTGTGTGGCAGATAATGTTTGATCCTCTATTAGGTCTAACCATTCATTACTCAGCTAGTGTGTAGCAAATAGTGTTTGATCCTCTATTGGGTCTAACCAATCATTGCTCAGCACCTGTGTGGCAGATAGTGTTTGATCCTCTATTAGGTCTAACCACTCATTGCTCAGCTAGTGTGTAGCAAATAGTGTTTGATCCTCTATTGGGTCTAACCAATCATTGCTCAGCTAGTGTGTGACAGATAGTGTTTGATCCTCTATTGGGTCTAACCAATCATGACTTAGCTAGTGTGTGGCAGGTAGTGTTTGATCCTCTATTGGGTCTAACCAATCATGGCTCAGCTAGTGTGTGGCAGATAGTGTTTGATCCTCTATTGGGTCTAACCATTCATTGCTCAGCTAGTGTATGGCAGGTAGTGTTTGATCCTCTATTGGGTCTAACCAATCATAGCTCAGCTAGTGTGTTGCAGATAATGTTTGATCCTCTATTAGGTCTAACCATTCATTGCTCAGCTAGTGTGTGGCAGGTAGTGTTTGATCCTCTATTGGGTCTAACCATTCATTGCTCAGCTAGTGGGTGGCAGGTAGTGTTTGATCCTCTATTAGGTCTAACCATTCATTGCTCAGCTAGTGTTTGGCAGGTAGTGTTTGATCCTCTATTAGGTCTAACCAATCATGGCTCAGCTAGTGTGTGGCAGATAATATTTGATCGTCTATTAGGTCTAACCATTCATTGCTCAGCACCTGTGTGGCAGATAGTGTTTGATCCTCTAATGGGTCTAACCAATCATGGCTCAGCTAGTGTGTGGCAGATAGTGTTTGATCCTTTATTGGGTCTAACCATTCGTTGCTAGGCTGGTGTGTAGCAAATAGTGTTTGATCCTCTATTGGGTCTAACCAATCATTGCTCAGCACCTGTGTGGACGATAGTGTTCGATCCTCTATTGGGTCTAACCAATCATTGCTCAGCACCTGTGTGGACGATAGTGTTTGATCCTCTATTGGGTCTGACCAATCATGACTCAGCTAGTGTGTGACAGATAGTGTTTGATCCTCTATTGGGTCTAACCAATCATTGCTCAGCACCTGTGTGGACGATAGTGTTTGATCCTCTATTGGGCCTGACCAATCATGACTCAGCTAGTGTGTGACAGATAGTGTTTGATCCTCTATTGGGTCTAACCAATCATTGCTCAGCTAGTGTGTGGCAGATAATGTTTGATCCCCTATTGGGTCTAACCATTCATTGCTCAGCTAGTGTGTGGCAGATAGTGTTTGATCCTCTATTGGGTCTAATCAATCATGACTCAGCTAGTGTGTGGCAGATAGTGTTTGATCCTCTATTGGGTCTAACCAATCATGGCTCAGCTAGTGTGTGGCAGATAATGTTTGATCCTCTATTAGGTCTAACCATTCATTGCTCAGCTAGTGTGTGGCAGGTAGTGTTTGATCCTCTATTGGGTCAACCATCAATGGCTCAGCTAGTGTGAGGCAGATGATTCTCTATTGGGTCTAACCAATCATGGCTCAGCTAGTGTGTGGCAGATAGTGTTTGATCCTCTATTGGGTCTAACCAATCATGGCTCAGCTGGTGTGTGGCAGATAATGTTTGATCCTCTATTAGGTCTAACCAATCATTGCTCAGCTAGTGTGTGGCAGATAGTGTTTGATCCTCTATTGGGTCAACCAACAATGGCTCAGCTAGTGTGTGGCAGATAATGTTTGATCCTCTATTGGGTCTAACCAATCATGGCTCAGCTAGTGTGAGGCAGATAATGTTTGATCCTCTATTAGGTCTAACCATTCATTACTCAGCTAGTGTGTAGCAAATAGTGTTTGATCCTCTATTGGGTCTAACCAATCATTGCTCAGCTAGTGTGTGGCAGATAATGTTTGATCCTCTATTAGGTCTAACCATTCATTACTCAGCTAGTGTGTAGCAAATAGTGTTTGATCCTCTATTGGGTCTAACCAATCATTGCTCAGCTAGTGTGTGGCAGATAGTGTTTGATCCTCTATTGGGTCTAACCATTCATTGCTCAGCTAGTGGGTGGCAGATAGTTTTTGATCCTCTATTAGGTCTAACCAATCATGGCTCAGCTAGTGTGTGGCAGATAATGTTTGATCCTCTATTGGGTCTAACCATTCATGACTCAGCTAGTGTGTGGCAGATAGTGTTTGATCCTCTATTGGGTCTAACCATTCATTGCTCAGCTAGTGTGTGACAGATAGTGTTTGATCCTCTATTGGGTCTAACCATTCATGACTCAGCTAGTGTGTGGCAGGTAGTGTTTGATCCTCTATTGGGTCTAATCAATCATGGCTCAGCTAGTGTGTGGCAGATAATGTTTGATCCTCTATTAGGTCTAACCATTCATGGCTCAGCTAGTGTGTGGCAGATAGTGTTTGATCCTCTATTGGGTCTAACCATTCATTGCTCAGCTAGTGTGTGGCAGATAGTGTTTGATCCTCTATTGGGTCTAATCAATCATGGCTCAGCTAGTGTGTGGCAGATAGTGTTTGATCCTCTATTAGGTCTAACCATTCATTGCTCAGCTAGTGTGTGGCAGGTAGTGTTTGATCCTCTATTGGGTCAACCATCAATGGCTCAGCTAGTGTGAGGCAGATGATTCTCTATTGGGTCTAACCAATCATGGCTCAGCTAGTGTGTGGCAGATAGTGTTTGATCCTCTATTGGGTCTAACCAATCATGGCTCAGCTGGTGTGTGGCAGATAATGTTTGATCCTCTATTAGGTCTAACCAATCATTGCTCAGCTAGTGTGTGGCAGATAGTGTTTGATCCTCTATTGGGTCAACCAACAATGGCTCAGCTAGTGTGTGGCAGATAATGTTTGATCCTCTATTGGGTCTAACCAATCATGGCTCAGCTAGTGTGAGGCAGATAATGTTTGATCCTCTATTAGGTCTAACCATTCATTACTCAGCTAGTGTGTAGCAAATAGTGTTTGATCCTCTATTGGGTCTAACCAATCATTGCTCAGCTAGTGTGTGGCAGATAATGTTTGATCCTCTATTAGGTCTAACCATTCATTACTCAGCTAGTGTGTAGCAAATAGTGTTTGATCCTCTATTGGGTCTAACCAATCATTGCTCAGCACCTGTGTGGCAGATAGTGTTTGATCCTCTATTAGGTCTAACCACTCATTGCTCAGCTAGTGTGTAGCAAATAGTGTTTGATCCTCTATTGGGTCTAACCAATCATTGCTCAGCTAGTGTGTGGCAGATAGTGTTTGATCCTCTATTGGGTCTAACCAATCATGACTTAGCTAGTGTGTGGCAGGTAGTGTTTGATCCTCTATTGGGTCTAACCAATCATGGATCAGCTAGTGTGTGGCAGATAATGTTTGATCCTCTATTAGGTCTAACCATTCATTACATAGCTAGTGTGTGGCAGGTAGTGTTTGATCCTCTATTGGGTCTAACCAATCATGGCTCAGCTAGTGTGTGGCAGATAGTGTTTGATCCTCTATTAGGTCTAACCATTCATTACATAGCTAGTGTGTGGCAGGTAGTGTTTGATCCTCTATTGGGTCTAACCAATCATGACTCAGCTAGTGTGTGGCAGATAGTGTTTGATCCTCTATTGGGTCTAACCAATCATGACTCAGCTAGTGTGTGGCAGATAGTGTTTGATCCTCTATTGGGTCTAACCAATCATGGCTCAGCTAGTGTGTGGCAGATTTTGTTAGATCCTCTATTAGGTCTAACCAATCATGACTTAGCTAGTGTGTGGCAGATAATGTTTGATCCTCTATTAGGTCTAACCAATCATGGCTCAGCTAGTGTGTGGCAGATAATGTTTGATCCTCTATTAGGTCTAACCATTCATTACTCAGCTAGTGTGTAGCAAATAGTGTTTGCTCCTCTATTGGGTCTAACCAATCATTGCTCAGCACCTGTGTGGCAGATAGTGTTTGATCCTCTATTAGGTCTAACCACTCATTGCTCAGCTAGTGTGTAGCAAATAGTGTTTGATCCTCTATTGGGTCTAACCAATCATTGCTCAGCTAGTGTGTGGCAGATAGTGTTTGATCCTACTATTGGGTCTAACCAATCATGACTTAGCTAGTGTGTGGCAGGTAGTGTTTGATCCTCTATTTGGGTCTAACCAATCGTGGCTCAGCTAGTGTGTGGCAGATAATGTTTGATCCTCTATTAGGTCTAACCATTCATTGCATAGCTAGTGGGTGGCAGGTAGTGTTTGATCCTCTATTGGGTCTAACCAATCATGGCTCAGCTAGTGTGTGGCAGATAGTGTTTGATCCTCTATTGGGTCTAACCAATCATTGCTCAGCTAGTGTGTGGCAGGTAGTGTTTGATCCTCTATTGGGTCTAACCAATCATGGCTCAGCTAGTGTGTGGCAGATTTTGTTAGATCCTCTATTAGGTCTAACCATTCATTGCTCAGCTAGTGTGTGGCAGATAGTGTTTGATCCTCTATTGGGTCTAACCAATCATGGCTCAGCTAGTGTGTGGCAGATAGTGTTTGATCCTCTATTGGGTCTAACCAATCATGGCTCAGCTAGTGTGTGGCAGATAGTGTTTGATCATCTATTGGATCTAACCAATCATGGCTCAGCTAGTGTGTGGCAGGTAGTGTTTGATCCTGTATTGGGTCTAACCAATTATGGCTCAGCACGTGTGTGGCAGATAGTGTTTGATTCTTTAATGGGTCTAACCAATCATGGCTCAGATAGTTTGTGGCAGATAGTGTTTGATCCACTATTGGGTCTAACCAATCATGGTTCAGCTAGTGTGTGTCAGATAGTGTTTAATCCTCTGTTGGGTCTAACCAATCATTGCTCAGCACCTCTGTGGCAGATAGTGTTTGATTCTTTATTGGGTCTAACCAATCATGACTCAGCTAATGTGTGACAGATATTGTTTGGTCCTCTATTGGGTCTAACTAATCAGGTCTAACCAATTATAGCTCAGCTAGTGTGTGGCAGATAGTGTTTGATCCTCTATTGGGTCTCTGGGACCATACTGGGAGGGTTCCCAGTGCTCGACCCACAGAGCAGCCCAGCGCATCTCCATACTTTTCCAGTGGCAGTCAAAATTCTATTGTATTCCCTGTGACCCATCCCACCCCATTTTCCGTTGATTTATTGTTTGTTAACTTGTTCCCGTACTGAATATAGCTGAAATACTGCTCGCTGGATGTAAAGCAGACATCCAATCAATCAATCAATCTATTGGGTCTAACCAACCATTGCTCAGCACATGTGTGGCAGATAGTGTTTGATTCTCTATTGGGTCTAACCAATCATGACTCAGATAGTGTTTGATCCTCTGTTGGGTCTAACTGATTGGGTCTAACCAATCATGGCTCAGCTAGTGTGTGGCAGATAGTGTTTGATCCTCTATTATGTCTGACCACTCACAGAAATGTTATCTGCATCTAGATTGGTCTCTATTAAGAGTTTCTCTGAAACTTCACAATAATTTTGAACCCAAGTAATCATCTCCTACTTTCAGTAATGATCTCCTCTGTAATTATTAGTGCCCTACCTCTTTGTGGCAGATGCCCTATAGTGATCAGTCTGTCTGTCCGTCTGTGGGTCCATCCAAAACTAATTGTGTCTGAGCTATCACTTTTTTGCCAGGTTGCATGAATTCCAAACCCAGATTATAGTATTATGAAGGCGGGCAGCTGGGCTGCCGTGCATGAAAAATAGGGTATCTATTTTGTGTAATCAACTCCTCCTATGTTTTTCAACCCAAATCTCACAGAAAGTTGCACCTGCTGTTATGGAAGTATTATCGCTATTTTGCAGTATTTTCCTTTGATTTTTGTGTGCGATATTATTCCATATCACTCTACTAGCTTGATATGGGCCCATCTCAGCTTGCTGTCAGACGTTGTTAAGTAAACACTGTGACGTCACTATGTTACAAAACAGCGATAAACAGATTATTTACGTTTTATGAAACTCAATGCATTTTCTCGTCATCTCATCTCAGGGCAGTCGCCCTTCGATGAGATATGGACGAGAAAACGCATCTCGTTTAAAAAAAACGTAAATAACCTATAATTCTAGGATTGTTTTCCTAATTTTCCATCCTTGGGAACTTTTCAGGAAATTTGCAGAAGACAGTACCTATTTTGTGTAATTAACTCCTCCTACAGTTTTCAACCCAGATCTCAGAAACTTCATTGAAAGATTGCACATGTATTGAAGTTGTGCACCTGCTATTATGGAAGTGTTCCAGGATTTTTTTCAGAATTTTGAAGCCTTGAGAACTTTTTTTAAAACACTGACGAAGCCTGTTGGTCAGGCGAAATATTTGTGCAATTTTTTAAAGTGTAAAACTTTATTTTCGCTTTAATTATGTATCTAGATGTTGTTGTACATATTTTTAAACAAATATGTTATTATTTTAGTCTGTACAGTATCGTTATCTACCGTAACGATCCAACATCCCGTACGAACAATTGTTGACTATTTCTTTAGACGAATTATATATATATATATATGTTATATTTTGTATAAATTAACATAAAGAAAACCATATCTTTACATAATTTGTCATTTAGTTGACAATTTCGAGCAGTTTGACGATGTTTACATACGATGTAAGTGGAGAGAAGTACGAGAGAAACATAAATAATGGTTTATATATCTTTAATAAATTTATCCAAAAAGTTTCATCATAAACAATTTATTATGTTAAATAAACTTTAACATGTTTAACGAACTTAGATTTATCATAACCAACTTTATTTCATCCAAATTTGTTCGATGTTCTATGTAAATTCAATATGGCGATTGACGAAGCTGAACAGTAAATTCCTGGTGGTTTCGGGAGTGGATCTGTGTAATGTACGGCATGACACAGTTTCTGATATATTGTGTTGCATAAAATGTTTTAAAAATGGTCAAACATATGATTATATTATTTATAAAAATGCAAAAGTAAGATTACGTTCGCTGAGTATTCGTATTTCCACTCCTTTTTAATTGCAGTACATTTCTTCTCATAGTCAGTAAAGAAATAAATATAAAAGAAAATAATTTTAAATTGACTAATGAAGAAATTTGAGCTTTTGAACGGTAGTCTAAACAATATGCGGAAAATTTCTTTAATCTTGTCATTTATTAAACTAACAATTTTTGTTGACTACCCTATTGAGAATAATTGGTCATTGTGCGTTATTTTGTTCAATCAGGGAAAGTTATGTTAATTGGATTGTGATATCTGAATAAAGAAGCAAGCGTGTGACAACAACAATGTAATTCAAATTTATTAACAGAGGTGTCTAACAATTACGAGGGGGTCAAACGACCGTCGTGTTTATATAAAACAACATGTCAAGATGTTTGAGTAGAACTCAAAACTAATTTATTTTCTCAAAATTACAGTTCAGCTTGGTCAGTTCATCATAAATATTCTGAAAATTTTTTAAAACTTCAGAAGATATTTTGGCTTTCATTGTGGTTTTATAACTATTTTATAGATATTATTTAATCACTTGATAAATTCGGCTTTCAAAATTGCTTTTTGCTGTAAATAATTATAGTGCTTCATTTTGTGTGTACATATTTTGTTCTAGTTCTGTTTTAGTGCTTAATTGTTTTTTCTGTAAATATTTAGTGCTAAACCTTTTTTGTTTATTCATTTTAAGTGTTTTTTTAATTTAAATTTTTGTATTTGACATTCACCATGGATATCTATCTGTGCGGTGTTTGTAAAAGTGACTGCTCTTATGACAGAGACAATGCATGTGATACATGCAATAGGTGGTTTCACTATTTATGTGAGAACTTATCTCACCAGGAATATTGATTCTTAAATAAGACAACAAAATATAACATATATATATAAAATAAACCTTTATTTAATCGAATAAATCATTTTTTAATTACTTCTCTTCACTTCTCTGCATTTCTCTGCACTTCTCTGCGTTTAGTAGGACCCTAAAATTGTGTCTAAAAGTACTTTTATTAATACAAAGAGCAGCACAACATTGGACGTATTTGGTAATCTTATGTTGTCAGCTGGTCATTCAGTAATCTCAACAGTTTTTATATTTTTCAAAGAGCAAAGGCAGAAAAACATATTTTTAAACTGGATTATTTATCATATTTACTGAATAATGTCAGGTTATCATGTCACAATAGCAATCTCGTGGTAAATACTGTCAATATGGCAGCCCCCATATACAAAATTTTACCACCTAAAATCCACTCTAGAAGCGTAATGGTAAAGTATACAATAAAACATCAAAAGGCAAATATATTTCATTTTGTTTGAAGAATAACATATCAAATTTTCATTTTTTTGCGAAGTTTCCCTTAATGGCACTTGCTTTGTAATCCAGCTATTTCAGACTTTTGCGATTTTTTATCTTTTGAGATAGGCTTTTGATATTGGTATGTGGGTAGATAATATCAAGGCGATGTGTCGCATACCATGGTTTCTGACTTTTGAACTTGACCTCAAGGCGGGACCCACAGAGATGGATTTTAGTTTACTCTGTAATTATCTCCTTGATCATCATCCTCTCAGTAATCATCTCTGTAATCACCTCTTATCAGGTATCACCTCTTTTTCATCTCCTCTGTAATCATATCTTACTATACAATCATCTCCTCTATAATCATCTCTTACTCTGTAATCAACTCTTGCTCTGTAAGTAAATAGTACTCTGTCATCATCTCGTACTCTGTAAACATCTCCTACTCTGTAATCAACTCCTTGGTAAACATCTCATACTCTGTAATCAACTCCTTGGTAAACATCTCCTACTCTGTAATCATCTCGTACTCTGTCATCATCTATCTCCTATTGTGGGTATAGCCTATGTCATCGAATGGCAAGTCCATGTTTAGCTATGGGTAACCCAAAATATAATTCCAATCAAAATATAAAATATCAAGTATACAATGGCAATATATGACAAGATTCCTTAAAAGTTTCATCAAATTCCATTTAATTGAGGAGAGGAGAGTATTAGAGATGGGTTCCACCATTATGTAATGAATGAAACGATATTTTTTAATAGTGCACAGAAGTAAGTTTAACATAGAGAAAAAGTTGTAACAGTTTTTCTTTATTAACAACAAACACTTAAATAAAGGCCAAACTGTGTATTAATGCTAATTGATTGGACATTTTTAAGCCACCAGCACTGGCCTTGTTAAGACACCAAAATAACCTTTGAAAGAAAAGCCTGAGGAATAATTGCAGCATTATCTCTACAGTAATGTGCTTAGTTAAGCTTCTGATGAATGATACAAGATCTTGAGAAGTAAAAAAAGTGATTGAATTAGTCAATAATAAAAAATAACACATTCAAGTAAAATGAATTGCATAGGAGTCATGTTACAGAATTTTGTGTAGTTAAAAAACATTAAATATTGAAAATTTCATTTATATTTTTCAGGATTCCATTTTACAGACAAGCTTTCATCCTTGGTCCCAGAATCTTGGTAATATATTAAGTATCATAAACTGTATTATTCAAAGTTGAAAATTGCTTGTCTTTCTTGATAAAACGTCAGAGTGAATACACTTTTCCCGACCTTGAGTTTTTATTTCTCACCTTTGATTGAATGAAGGCAATAACAAAATACTGAACACCAAGGAAGGCAGACATATTGTTTTACAATGAGTTTTTCTTCTTCTTTTTCTGCTTCATTCCTTGTTGAGAAATGACAGTGTGGTTACAAGACTTGATCAAATTTTCATCTCTAGGCATTATAGTCAGTTCAGCAGATCCTCAGAAATAAAACAGTGTTCTTATTCTGATCATAATTATGTTAGTCTTATTCTGATCATAATTATGTTCATCTTATTCTGATCATAATTATGTTTGTCTTATTCTGGTCAAAATTATGTTCCTCTAATTCTGATCATAATTATGTTCATCTTATTCTGATTATAATTATGTTCGTCTTATTCTGATCACAATTATGTTCATCTTATTCTGATTATAATTATGTTCGTCTTATTCTGATCACAATTATGTTTGTCTAATTCTGATCATAATTATGTTTGTCTTAGTCTGATCACAATTATGTATGTCTTATTCTGATCATAATTATGTTCTTCTTATTCTGATCATAATTATGTTTGTCTTATTCTGATCATAATTATGTTTGTCTTATTCTGATTATAATCTGATAATTATGTTCATTTTATTCTGATCACAATTATGTTTGTGTTATTCTGATCATAAATGTGTTTGTCTTATTCTGATCACAATTATGTTCTCCTTATTCTGATCATATGTTCATCTTATTCTGATCATAATTATGTATGTCTTATTCTGATCATAATTATGTTCATCTTATTCTGCTCATAATTGTGTTCATCTTATTCTGATCACAATAATGTTCGTCTTTACTTTATAGAAATAGAAGATAAACACAAGAGGGCTTACTGGTGTCTTAATACATCTCTTTTAGATGACATAACATATATTGATATGATTAATAACTTCTGGATTTCTTGGCAATTAAAGAAACCCGAGTTTAAATGAATTCAAAAGTAGTGGGATTGTGGAAAATACAAAGTGTTGTTCACCAATACATTTTAAAATTAGAATTCACCTGAATAAAGTAAGGGTGTTGTTCTCAATAAATTTCCCAAGAAAATGATTTATTTGTTATCTGTTGTTCAAAATTTTAATAGTTCACATAATAAAAAGTTGCTTTCCCTCTGGAATAATGTTTAACAATCAAATGTTCTCTCAAGTATACTCATGTTTATGAATATCTGCATAGCATGCAGGAAGGACACCTTAACTGGAGAATCCCAACAAGTAAACTTTATTTTAAAGCTGATTATCAATAATTGGATGCTTGTCCTTTGGTTTCCATGAGGACTTGTATCACATTTTGTTTCATGTCCACAAATGCAAGTTATTAAGTTATGTTTAATATATTTTGCATAAATTAATAATTAAAAAATTATGTATATGCAATAGACTCTCTTATATTTGGACCTTCTGCTTTCTAGCACTAACCAACAAAAGAAAAATACAAATGACAATTTAATTATTTTTTATCAGTTAATTTAAAGTACAATATTAAAGAAAAATGTTAATCGTCTCTTGAAGTTCCTAAATCAGTGTCCAAAATGAAATGTCCAATCAATAATAATGGAAGTGGGAGGTTTGAAGTTTGGCATGCCATCAAACTTGGTTTAACACCCATTTCTTTTGAAATGCCTGTACCAAGTCAGGACCATTTAGTACAAAATGTCAAGTCCAGTAATAATCAAGTAGTGTTCTGCTCTAATGAAGTATCCAAATAATTGTTATCCACTGGTATGAAATCCAGCCCAATATTATACACTTTTGAAATAATCAAGTCCCCAACATTGATGAATCTCCTTTATACATAAAGATTTGTTAATATACAAATATAAGGCCAGACAAATATAAAATCAGATATCAGGCCAAATTAATAAGTACCTCATAACAAGTTATAGTTAATAAACAGTGACAGTCACCTGCTTTTGGCACGGGTTTATAAAACACATGCTGGACAGTTGAGTAAGTATATTCTCAAAAAATCGTAAATTTACACTAATTACGTGTAAAGATAATCGTAAGTATACTATTACCTTTTCGATTGTCCGTATTCTCGATTATGCTCAGTTACTTCTTTTACTTTGGAAGTAAACATACTGAAAGAGATACCTCAAAGTACGTAATCGTAAGTTTACAAGCGATTTCACACATATAACTTACAACTATGAATCTTTGTGAATATTAAAAACTGTCATAAACTTACGTTACATTTCATTTACATGTATGATTTTTATGCCCCCGCGACAACATGTCGGGGGGCATTAAGTTTTACTCATGTCAGTCCTTCCGTCTGTCTGTCCGTCCGTCCGTCAGGCTTTTCTCAGAAACCCTACATCAGAACAATTTGAAATTCGGCAGGGTGGTTCAGTATCACAAGTGTCCCGTCGTCGTCCTAAGCAACTTTCAGACCGGTCGGACAACTACTTCCTGTTTTCGACTGAGCCGATATGAACATGTGTTAACATGAGTAAAATTTCCGTCAAGCTTTACTCGCAAACCGTACATTAGAACAATTTGAAATTTGGCAGGGTGGTTAAGTATCACAAGTTGTACGTCCTAAGCGACTTTCAGACCTGTTGGACAACTACTTCCTGTTTGGGACTTCCTTTAGCGGGGGCATCCGTGTCCCATGGACACATTCTTCAATTTTTTGAGATTATACTAGCATATATTATTTACGAATAATTTGAAAACAAAAGACAAAAGAAAATATAGATTTAAGACAATAACTTCAAATGTAAATTTCAAACTAAACATGACTAGTTTACAGATGCTGGTCAGAGAGTAGTTCTTGCCATGAAAATGACAGATGTTGCATTTAAATCGATGGCAAAGGTTTCATTTGATAGATTTCACTATCTTCCATCCAAAACAATTAAGTTATGTTTATCACTTTTAAATTGCCAATTTTTCACAAAAACTGTCAAAAGATTCGGTAGCAAGAATTACTTGCCGGCGAGAACTACTCCATGACCAGTAGGGCTCAATGAAATCTAGCTTTGAATTTTGGTTAAATAGGTACACCATAGTGTTAAATGAAGTACTTTTAAATTAATTAAAACCATTTCAGATAATGTCAAAAAAAAAATATTTTGTTTCTGAAAAAGAAAAATGTTCAGTTAATTACCTTGAGCATTCAATCTTGTCATTGATTATTTCATATCTATTACATTGCAAAAAAGTTATAAAGGTTTTTTCATACAAAGTTTATTCAAGTAGTCTTAACTGTCTGTAATTCTTTTATACTTTTTACTTGAGAAGGGTAATTTGATTTATTATATAATTATGCATTATATAAAAGTCATTCAGTGCTATAGATATATAATATAATCATTTACAATACTTAGTTAAGGCCAGGATTGACCATTGATTTTGAAGATCCTTCCTTATTTGTGAATAATTTAATTTGCTATGTAAGCTGAAATCTAATTGGCCAATTCAAATGTAGAAACACATATTATACCATATAACTTGCGTTGGTAATGCACACTATTCTTACCCCATTAAAATTCAAATAGTTCTATGATGTCATTGCTGTTTTTAACGTTACAATTGTCAAGATTTATAGTATAAATTAAATTATAAGGAATATTTCAAATTTCTGAACAAGTTGTATGATATATGGTTTGGGTCTGTTTACACCATTCATAAACCGCTTGGCGGTTTATTAGATGTAAACAGATCCAAACCATATTATATCGTATAACCTGTTCATAAATTTGAAGTATTCCTTAATTAATTGAACTATTAGTTTTGTGTAAAAATAAGTGTATCTCTTCTGTTAATATAATTGTTTTGTGTTTTGAGCTATAGACATTTATAGATTGAATTTTAACAACAGCTCCATTTATTTCACTGATATCTTTGCTGGTTTTTTTTCAGAAAATTAAATAATTTTTCTTTATCTACATTTCAGCCTTCTGATAATCATAGGAACCATCTTTGGTGCTCTATTTTTGTAAGTAAATGTGGTTATGTGTCTGAAAATTAGTAGCTTAGCTTCATTTTCAAATTAAAAAAGTGTACAACGACATACATTTATATATATATATATATATATATATATATATATATATATATATATATATATATATATATATATATATATATATATATATATATATATATATACATATAATGGGTCTAAATGAAGCTACCAACCATTACACTTATTACGTATCAGATCGACAAACATGTTGATACATCATAAACAAAAAATAATATACGTATAGAAGATTATGCAACGATACAAATGACATTGTTTTTGTCAAAATTATAGACACAATTTGACCAGTGGATGGCCATAGTCAGTGTAAGTATAAATATATGACGTAAGAAAATAATAAAATTTTGATCTTGAATTTTCCCAAAGCTAAAACCGAACTTAAAATTTGTCTATATTGCCTTTACCATTCACTACCTGATGGTGAGCTTTCACTTGGCTTTGTTCAAATATTCCAATAAAATGTTATCAAAATTGCCAAGGTGACAAATTCATTATGCTAGATGTGCGTTTCGTCTATTCAAAAGACTTATCAGGGGCATTCAACGCTGAATGCTTAAGGTATTCTTCATATGACATGATTGGGAGATGGAATAATGCAAGTCTACTAGAATTGTGTAAATACACATTAAACATTTATATATAAAAGTCTAAAGAGTCTACCAACCAGCAAGCTTATTAAGTATCGGATCGACAAACATGACGATACAGCATAAACAAAAAATAATATACAAGTCTAGAAGATTATGCAACGATACCAATGACGGTGTTTCTTGTCAAAAATGTAGACAAAGACTGACCAACGAATGGCCTTAGTCATTGAATGTCAATATAAATAAATGACGTAAACAGGTCATAACATATTGATCTTAAACTTTCTCATTTCCAACTTAACCCAAAATAGTTGCTTCCCAAGTCCGCCAACCGCGGACTTGCCGTGCTGTTACTTGGCTATGCTTAAATATTCCAACAAGATGTAATCAAAATTACCAAGGTGACAAATTCATTATATATATATGTAGCTTTAAATGACAAAAACCTTAAACACCACTGTACACACATGTAGATAAAACCTTAAACACCACTGTACACACATGTACATAAAACCTTAAACACCACTGTACACATGTTTACATAAAACCTTAAACACCACTGTACACATGTGTACATAAAACATTAAACACCAATGTACAATTGGTACATAAAACCTTAAACACCATTGTACACACATGTACATAAAACATTAAACACTACTCTAAACACATGTACATAAAACCTTAAACACCACTGTACACATGTGTACATAAAACCTTAAACACCACTGTACACACATGTACATAAAACATTAAACACCACTGTACACACATGTAGATAAAACCTTAAACACCACTGTACACACATGTACATAAAACCTTAAACAATACTGTACACACATGTACATAAAACCTTAAACACCAATGTACACACATGTACATAAAACATTAAACACCACTCTTCACACATGTACATAACGCCTTAAACACCACTGTACACACATGTACATAAAACCTTAAACATCACTGTTCATACATGTACATAAAAAATTAAACACCAGGGTACAAATATATACATAAACCTTAAAAACCGCTGTACACACATGTACATAAAAAACTTAAAAACCACTGTACACACATGTAAATAAACCTTAAACACCACTGTACACATTTGTACATTAAACCTTAAACATCACTGTACACACATGTACATAAAACCTTTAATAAATAAACTCTACACACATGTAGATAAAACCGAAAACACCACTGTACACACATGTACATAAAAAACTTAAAAACCACTGTACACACATGTAAATAAAACCTTAAACACCACTCTACACACGTGTACATAAAACCTTAAACACCACTGTACACATTTGTACATAAAACTTTAAACATCACTGTACACACATATACATAAACTTTAAACAACACTCTACACACATGTTCATAAAACCTTAAACATCACTGTACACACATGTGCATAAAAACAAACACCATGGTACATACATGCATGTACATGAAACCTTAAACACCACTGTATACACACGTACATAAAGCCTTAAATACTAATGTACACAGATGTTTATAAAACCTTGAAAACCACTGTACACACATGTACTTAAAACCTTAAGCATCACTGTACACACATGTAGATAAAACCTTAAACATCACTGTACACTAATGTACATTATATAAATATTACATGTCTGACAGGGTGACAGTAACATTGTCAACTTGAGGAAATACTGTCAACCGAGGGGAAAGCCGAGGTTGACAGTATTTTCGAAAGTTGACAATTTTACAGTCACCCTGTCAGACATGTAACATTTATTTTATTATAAAGAAAAACTATATCAGAATATTCAATAAGAATGAAATACTTTTTAAAATGTATCAAATGAGCTATTAGTTTGTTTTGTTTAATCCCATTTCATAGAGGCTAACAAGTCAATAAATATTATGAGGAGCTAAAATTCCTTGTGTGGCAGAGGTGAATTCTGACATAGGAAGATATATCAGTGATTTTGTTTGCCTATATTTACTTCCGAAATAAGGCCTTTTCCGCTAAAGAAAGTTTCCCAAAATGTTCAAAAAATGGCTTAGATTTTTCCCAAATGAGGATTAAAATTTCCCAAAAGATAAAGTTTGAAGCAGAAAAATGGTAAGATAAAGTTTGAAGCAGAAAAATGGTATATGGTTATGATATGTTAGCTTGCTATATGATTGGTATCTACAGTTTGTTATTTATTTTCCTCCCAGTTCTTCATAAGATTAGAAAATTTTACCTAAAACTCAGGATTTTATATAAAGAAAGCTTTATTTCAATTTTCCCAATTCTCATAAAATGATGCATATTTTCCCAATAAAAAAGGCAGGGGCAGTTTTGAAAAATTCTAACAAAATCACTGTATATAGCCTCTGTTTTGGAGATTGGGTAGGCAGAGGCTCTTGCTGAGATTTAGGAGATCTTTTTTTGATGCACCAAATACGACAGCAGTAAAACTTTAACTTATCATGTTAACATACAATAATTTTATTAATATTTCAAAAAAATTCTTGCTTTAAAAAATATATTTCTTTCAAAATGATCCAAGACAGAAACAATTGTATCATGGTGATTCAGTCCATCCATGCTTATATTGCACCAACCAAGAAAAAATATTGACCTCAGACCTCGTCCTTGGTCTGTATACTTATTGTTGGTTGGTGGGATAAAATAATGGATAGATCTCAACAACATTCTAATATTGTATAGTATTACTTCAATCTCCACGCAAAGGATTTTGGGTATCCTACTTCAACCAAAATTGTCTGCCACACCATTCAGGTGAGGCCATGAGAGATGGCGGATAAGCCTCTTGTACAAATGCAGTAATTTTTATGTAAAACTGTATAAATAGTGTATAAATAGACTATTTAAAAATAAATAAAATCTTGTGTACTTTTTTAGCTCACCTGACCCGAAGGGTCATGTGAGCTATTGCCATCACTTGGCGTCCGTCGTCGTCGTCGTCGTTAACTTTTCTTCAAAAATCTTCTCCTCCAAAACCACTGAAGGGATTGCTTTGAAACTTTGCATACATCATCAGTAAAATGCCCTCTACCAAGTTTGCCCAAATCATGGCCTCAGACCAACCAACATGGCCGCCATGGCTAAAAATAGAACAGAGGGGTCAAAATACAGTTTTTTGCTTATAGTTCAAAAAGTATAACAGATACAGGAAAACCGAAGAGATCTTCCTTCTTCAGCATCTAAAGCTCTACAAAACACTCCATTGTGTCAAAGTTGTATGATGACTCCTTGTAGAAGTTATTGCCCTTTAATTGTCAAAATTGATGATTTTTGCCATTTTTGCCTCAAAATCTTGAAAATTATTAGAACTAGAGAAAAAGTTAGCATTGCTTAATTGTTCTGCTCTATGAGGGCTACAAAAATGACTTAAGGGTCAAGATTGTCTGATTAACCGTTTAAGAGTTATTCCCCTTGAACTGTTTTTTTTAATCGGTTTTAATTGATTTTTTAAAATCTTCTCCTCTGAAACAACTGAAAGTACTGCTTTGAAACTTTGTACACATCATCTGTCAAATGTCCTCAACCAAGTTTGCACCTACCATGGCTGCAGATTAACCAACATGGCCACCATGGCTAAAAATAGGATGGGGGGGCGGTAAAATACAGTTTTTGGCGTATATTTACAGGAAAACCGAAGAGACATGCCTTCATCTGCATCAAAAGCTCTACGAAACACTCCATTGGGTTGAAGTTGTATGATGACTCCTTATAGGAGTTATTGCCCTTTAATTGTCGAAATTGATTATTTTTGACATTTTTGCCTCAAAATCTTGAAAATTATTAGAACTAGAGAAAAAGTTAGCTTTGCTTAATTGTTCTGCTCTATGAGGGTTACAAAAATGACTTTAGGGTCAAGATTGTCTGTTGAACCGTTCAGGAATTATTCTCCTTGAACATTTTTTTAATCAATTTTACTTGATTTTAAAAAATCTTCTCCTCTTAAACCAATGAAAGGACTGATTTGAAACATTGCACACATCATCTTTAGGATGTCCTCTACCAAAATTGTGCAAATCATGACATCTGACTACCTACATAGCTACATTGGATTAAAATAGAAAAAATGAAAAAAGGGGGGGGGGGGGGGTTGAGGGAGTTTTCGACTGATAGTTAAAAAAGTATAACAGGTACAGCAAATTTGAAGTGAACCTCCCTTCTCCCTCTAACCATCAAAAGATCCTCCTTATAGGAGTTATTTCCCTTAAAAGGTCAAAATTAATGATTTTTGCAGACGTGTTGGGCAATTCCTTATAGCAAAGAAAAGCTGGATAAAAAAGGGTTGTTTGGTTTCAGGTTCAGGTGAGCGATACAGGCTCCTGGGAGCCTCTAGTTACTATCACCATTCTTTGTTTATGTGTTAAGGAGAGTGGTATTACATGCCCAAAATTTGATATTCACTCTGGGTCATCCAATTTCCTTTACTAAAAAACTAGCCGCAAGGATTTACCCAAAAAATGAAAGCTGTGTTTAAACCTTGTGTCGATCAGCATTGTCACCAATGGGTGAAATCATTTGTTTTCATTCTGGATTAGAAACGTATGGAATTTCACATTAATCTGTCATGGATGATTCTTTGATGGTCAGTTTAGGACTGTGTCTTATAGTTTACCTTTCATAAGAAATGGCCAGCATAACTGAAATAGCAAATTCTAATATTGCCAATTATTTATCTAATTAGAAATTTTGTGGAATTGAAAAAAAAAGTTAATTAACAGTTAACTACCTGTATACCTTGACTGAATTGGCAGTTATCTTAAACCTGTGTTAATTAATCACTATATTATTATTATGGTTTAACCAGATATTTGTACTTGCTAACATGTCAGTCCCTAACTTAAAAGTGATAAAATTATTTAGTTACTTTATGTTCAGATATTGAAACAAAATACTTCTATCGTAATACTTAGTAATTGAAACTTTAATTACAATTGCTATGATTTCTTTAAAGTATAAAGTATAGCTATGGTATGAGGAGATTTTTATTAAGCATATCCTTTGTTTCAGATTAACGGGAGTGTCAGAAAAACTGCCAGAATTCTTTACACCTGACGCCTTCTTCTATTTTCTACTTCCACCGTAAGTGTTCTCCATAGCAATAATGTGTATTGGTACTGAGGAAAGCTTAAACATTAAAGTCAAATGTGAAATTTATCCATCATATTGTGTTATTCTTGTACAGGATAATATGAAAATTGCATTTAAAATATTTAATGTATGTGCTGAAAAGTTGTGCTCCTGAAATACACAAAGCAAAAATTTCAGCATCGTCGGAAACCCACGTCCGGTCGTGTTCTCGCTTTACTACCACTTACTGACCATGGGCACACTTGTAGATATTTTCTTGTTTTCATGAATATTCAATGTCCTATTTTGATTGGTCGCTTGAACTTCTGGTGTAGCGATGACTAATCAAAATAGTTTTATCCAATAAACGTTGTTCTCATTGGCTAATTAAATTTAATGAATATTCATGAAAACGAGAAACTATTTACAATATTTACTATATCGAGACCTATTTCACTTTTGTCTATCCAGAGTTACAGCCCCTTATTACATGGAAGATATCAAAAGATGTGTGGTTTCTGCATGATAACTTGAGAAAGACTTTTCCAAATCATTTTAAATTTAGAAATGTTGTTAGGGACCACTAAACACAGACTGAGTTCGAATTCAACTGATATTACTTCTGTCGATCAAGAGTTATATCCCTCATAACATTTCAGAAATGTTCATGGCAACCAATAAATGCAGATTCAGTTGAAATTTTAGCTATTTTAATTTGGTAAGGGTGGGGCATCTGTGTCCTATCAACATAATTATTCTTTTGAGTTTGTATGCTATGTGAATTTTGTATTATATGATTTCCTTATCAAACAACAAAGATTAAATGATGATAGTTAATGACAATATTGCATAAATGCTTCAATATTAGTGTTTTTGTTGCTTCTTATAATTTCAGTATTATCCTTGAAGCTGCATTCAGTCTGTATGACAGAACATTCCTACAGAACCTTGGAAGTATCTTGATATTTTCAGTTGCTGTGAGTATAGAAACAGTTCCAATTCAAACAATTCAATCATGATACACTTTTGTTCAGACCAGAAAATTTTGCATTTTTCTTTGATTCTTCTGCCATTTTTTGCTTACCTACACCTAAACCTTCTCCTCTGAAACCGATTAACCAACTTCTTAACTGAACAATTGCCTAAATAATCCAAAGGGTATTTTGGTATGAATTTGGTCCTTTCGACCTTATTACCTTTCTTATGATGTCTTCCCTACTACAATGGAAAGACATTATTGGATTTGTTATGATTATTAAGGTCTTTTCTCTTTCCAAGAAAAAGACCTTATTGTTTTTCTTTGGGTTATTATTATGATTATTAAGGTAATTCCCAATTCCAGTGGGAAGACTTTATTGCTTTTGTCTAATTTTCTTTTTCTGCCTTTCAAAACTAAACAGTGTAAAAATTACACGACATATCATTTTGGTCTTTTGCGACACATTTTGGGCACTGGAAGTCTTTTCCGGTTTACCCTATGAAACCCAAACATTTTTCTTTATGCAGTTATCTCCCCAAACACTGAAAACATTGTTATCTCATAATTTCTTGAACTAAAATAGAGGAAACAAAAAATGTGTAGGGAGAGCATATAAGAGTAACTGCCCTTGGACTATTTGACGACTCTGTTAATGATCAAAACTTGAACAATAAGTTGTAAACACCTTGGGTCTTCACCAGTGGTCATCTGAAGACTTGACCTTTGAAATTGCATCAACTTCCGGTTTGGTCAGTAACTTCCCGTTTTCAGAAAGTAACTTCCGTTTGACAAAATTTGCTAGCAACCAAATGTTTTTTGGATTGAGGGGAGCATTTCCCATCAGGCCAACCATTTCCGGTTTTCGAAAAATCACTTCTGATTAATAAAAGCAACCATGTTCTGGATTCAGTACAAAATTTCCTGGTTTTAAAAACTCACTTCCAGTTGACAAAAGTTCCTAGCGGCCATATGTTTTTGTATTCAGGATATTTCCTGTCTAAAGACATCCATTTTTGGTTTGAAATGTCACTTCTGGTTTTCAAAAGTCACTTCCAGTTAACAAAAGTTCATAGCAACCTTATGTTTTTGTATTCATAATAACATTTCCTGTCTAAAGGCATCCATTTCCGGTTTTGAAATGCCACTTCCAGTTTTCAAAAAGGCCCTGTGAAACCAAAACATTTTTCTTTATGGAGTTATTTCCCTTGTATTGGCATAATCTCTTGTAACAGATAGATGAAAACTGATTGGTAAATGTAAAGGGACTGATGAGACAACTTTATTGCATATTATTAAAATATTTGCTAAAGCTTGCTGTGTATATGCAGTAATTGTAACCATAAGATCTGTTACTTGTACCTGAAAGGCAAACTTTTCTATAGATTTCAAACATGGACTTAATAAATTGAGTTTCTTTACTGCTGAGAAGTTTAGTACTGTACTTTTTGATCAGCAGATCTTGAACTAGTGTTTCCTATTCCTGGATTTGACTTTTTAGCTCACCTGACCCGAAGGGTCATGTGAGCTATTGCCATCACTTGGCGTCCGTCGTCGTCCGTCGTCGTCGTTGTCGTCGTCGTCGTTAACTTTTCTTCAAAAATCTTCTCCTCCAAAACCACTGAAGGGATTGCTTTGAAACTTTGCACACATCATCAGTAAAATGTCCTCTACCAAGTTTGCTCAAATCATGGCCTCAGACCAACCAACATGGCCGCCATGGCTAAAAATAGAACAGGGGGGTCAAAATACAGTTTTTTGCTTATAGTTCAAAAAGTATAACAGATATAGGAAAACCGAACAGACCTTCCTTCTTCAGCATCTAAAGCTCTACAAAACACTCCATTGGGTCAAAGTTGTATGATGACTCCTTGTAGGAGTTATTGCCCTTTAATTGTCAAAATTGATGATTTTTGCCATTTTTGCCTCAAAATCTTGAAAATTATTAGAACTAGAGAAAAAGTTAGCATTGCTTAATTGTTCTGCTCTATGAGGGCTACAAAAATGACTTAAGGGTCAAGATTGTCTGATTAACCGTTTAAGAGTTATTCCCCTTGAACTGTTTTTTTTAATCGGTTTTAATTGATTTTTTAAAATCTTCTCCTCTGAAACAACTGAAAGTACTGCTTTGAAACTTTGTACACATCATCTGTCAAATGTCCTCAACCAAGTTTGCACCTACCATGGCTGCAGATTAACCAACATGGCCACCATGGCTAAAAATAGGATGGGGGGGGCGGTAAAATACAGTTTTTGGCGTATATTTACAGGAAAACCGAAGAGACATGCCTTCATCTGCATCAAAAGCTCTACGAAACACTCCATTGGGTTGAAGTTGTATGATGACTCCTTATAGGAGTTATTGCCCTTTAATTGTCGAAATTGATTATTTTTGACATTTTTGCCTCAAAATCTTGAAAATTATTAGAACTAGAGAAAAAGTTAGCTTTGCTTAATTGTTCTGCTCTATGAGGGTTACAAAAATGACTTTAGGGTCAAGATTGTCTGTTGAACCGTTCAGGAATTATTCTCCTTGAACATTTTTTTAATCAATTTTACTTGATTTTAAAAAATCTTCTCCTCTTAAACCAATGAAAGGACTGATTTGAAACATTGCACACATCATCTTTAGGATGTCCTCTACCAAAATTGTGCAAATCATGACACCTGACTACCTACATAGCTACATTGGATTAAAATAGAAAAAATGAAAAAAGGGGGGGGGGGGGTTGAGGGAGTTTTCGACTGATAGTTAAAAAAGTATAACAGGTACAGCAAATTTGAAGTGAACCTCCCTTCTCCCTCTAACCATCAAAAGATCCTCCTTATAGGAGTTATTTCCCTTAAAAGGTCAAAATTAATGATTTTTGCAGACGTGTTGGGCAATTCCTTATAGCAAAGAAAAGCTGGATAAAAAAGGGTTGTTTGGTTTCAGGTTCAGGTGAGCGATACAGGCTCCTGGGAGCCTCTAGTTCCTAGACATGACAATGAGTGATTTTATTTGGTTTCGGTTTATTCTCTTTCTGTTTTTATGTTTTTGGCTTTTGTGTTGTATATGTTTGTCTATATCCGGATTTGTAATAATCCCTTTACTTTGGCTCTTGTTGTTTTGTCGGTTTTCTTTGCTATTTTTCATAGATTTGGCACTGATAAATACAGATATGTTTTCTCACAAAACAGATAAAAAATCAATTTGATTTTTGTGAAGAATATTACCTATTGATCTTTTTCAATTTATAGTCTTAGCATCTTCACCAAACAAGTTATTGTTATTATTATCATAAGTGTCACTTAATGTAGCCTTCATATAATTAGTAAGTCTAGATGGTTTACTATAATTGTCACTTCTCATAGGCACAGATTCATCATCTGACATTAAACCAATATCATGTCAATCATCATTCATCGCCAGGTGAAATTACTTTTAGATATTTTACGTTTTTTGAAACGAGATGCATTTAATTGTCCATATCTCCTTGAAGGGCGACAGCCCTGAGATGAGATGACTAGAAAATGCATCGAGTTTCAAAAAACTTGAGTATTCTTCTGTAAATGGCAGATTTCTGGTACAGAAGACCCAGTACAGATGAGCTCACGCGCACACATCTGTACTTGCTGCGTCATCCAATTAAAACGCCAGAAACAACAACGTTGTTATGGAAGCATAACAATGTTCTTCTATGACGTTCTTGTTTCCTGCGTTCTGATTGGATGTCAGAGACAATGGAGTATAAAACAATGGAGAGTCTATAGGATATAGCAATGTGAAAGTTGTTGGTTTACGGAAGAAATAGGTACTTTCATGCGCTTTTGGGAAAGCCCGTGTGAACTTTTACTCGTGATAGAAATTTTTATGTCTTTTAGCTCGTTTCGCTGCACTCCACTCGCGAAGAGACATAAAATTTCTATCACTCATTAAAGATCAACCTGTCTTTCCCAAGAGTGTCTGGAAGAACCTATTATTCTGTTTATCGCAGTTTTGTAAAATTGTAATGTCACGGTGTTAATTTACTTAACAATGTATTAACAGCGAGGTGAGATGGGCCCATCTCACACTAGTAGAATGAAGAGGGATAACACTGCACATAAAGATAAACAGAGATAAATTAAGATTATCATGTACATTTCCACCTATCTGTTATGTGTGTAAATGTCCAAACTCGAATCCTCAACAAGTCTGTGTGCTCTGACAAGCTGCTAGCTGTGTGAATTCTGACAAGGTCTCTGCTCACCTGAAACTCCTCATGTGATACATGTACATTTTTATCTCCAGAAGTAATAATAGGAGTCAGCATTTGTATGACCTATTTAATCTTGAATCCATTGCCTTGAAACCGCTTTCCCATTTCTGGTTTTAAGTTTCTTGACTTAATTTTGCTTTGTTAAAATATTAAGAGCAACAAGAATTACTTATTCTGTTTCTTTGATTCTGTCATTTTTTCTTCATTTGTAACTGACAATTTAGGGCTGATGCTAGTGTTAGAAATATCCTCTTAGTCATCACTAACAATAAGCTTCAGCCATAGTAGAACGCATAGAAAAGAAAACGAATCTGAATTCTCAGAACAAGAACGGTGAAAAATAACCACACAAATATGTGACTGCTTTGGATTTCACCTGAAAGATTGCTGGTAAATTATGTGCTTCATCTAAAATGGGGAAGTTATATTAAAATGATAAGCATGTCATGTTATGTCATGAATGTCATTGTTCAGAAATAACCTCTTAATTCAGCCAACAAAAGATGAATGCAAATTACAATTTAATTATATTAAATATATTGAATATTTAACAAAATACAATAGAAAAGAAATATGTTAACTGTGTTACAAAACTTCCAAAATGGAATGTCCAATTAATATATGTTCAACAGTTATCTCCAAAATCCATGGAATATGATGCTGTAGTTTTATTGAATCACTAAACAGTCCAAACTCAATTAGTCAACTTATACAAAAGTCCCCTTCACGTGGATGCATGTCCTTTATATATGACCAAAGTGAATGTTCTAGAATTTTGTAGATTGAGGAATTTTCTAGAATTTTGTAGATTACTATTTCCTCGTCAACAGTTCATAGAATATTTTACAACTTTCTTTTCTCAAGTGTACAGACAAAAGTATCAAAGATAAAAAGGAGTTTTCATTAAACGATAAGTAAAGCATGGACAAAACCATGGTGCTCCAGAAGAGTAAGCAACTCCAGCTACACGTGTGGCACTTATTATTTCACGCAGGCTAAAACAAGGTCAACTAAGTCATGATGGCGAGCATAGAATTTTTTTAACATTTTTAAAAGATGACATCAATCTTGCCACTGTGAACTCTTGGTTAAGTAGCTTTCCTGTCAGAAGACACTCTCTATCAAGTGTGTTAAATGGTGTAAAACGCTACTTTCAGCAATTTTTATAGCTATATCATGGCATCCAGTTTTTTATTGGGGGAGAAAGCTGAAGTAACCAGAGAAAACCCTGACCTTCAGGAGGAAAACAGGCAATCCTTATCAATTAAGATTGAAGTCGAGTGCACCCTGCCCGCAGTAAGACTCGAACCAGCAACCTCAGTGTTGACAGACCACGTGATCAATAGTAGACGAACTACCCTAACCACTCGGCCACCGAGGTGCCACTCTATCAAGTAAATCTAAATAGGAAATACAGGCTCTTGAGTACCTCATCAGTTGTGGAGATATCTACTCTATATGCAGGTGCTGCTGGAATGTTGCCTAGAACGAATAATCGTACCCTGGCTTTTTTTTTGGCGAGGGTACGAATTTAGTCCCATTACTCGTAATGTAGCAGAGCGGGAGTGAATTACTCCCGGCACTTTGATGTCCAAAAGAAGTTATACAATACAATCAGACGTGGTCGATCTTGACAGTGTCACCAGTTTTTTATCAGTTTCGTGTTTAAAATCTATCATTATTGATGCGTGTTGATAGTTATTGCCGTTTTTAATAACCCACTGTGCATTGTGTATTAATTGACATTCGTGTCTCTTTTTAATTACGTTTACTACATGAAAAGCATTGAGAAACCCGAAATTGAATGGCGTGTTGCATCTTGGGTAATACATATGTAAAATACTGGATTCTTACTATGGAATGGTTGTTATAGTATGCAAATTAGCACGTTTATAATAAAATTAGGTCATGTTATCCATATACGGAAAAATGATCACCATAGCATTTTCCACGTGAAACTTCAAAGACGAAAAAAGAAATTTCTTCAATAAAGATCGTTTCACGTTAGTTTCGCAATGTCTAAAGCTTTAATAGCGTAAAGAGGATGAATATTATGTTTGAATTTTGTATAAATAGACCGAAGTTAGAATTTTTTATTTGCTACATTACGATCAATAGGACTGAATTCTGCTGTTAATCCGACAAATCACATGTATTGGGTGCATGCCTCTCATTCTATGAATAAAATATGAATGCCTCTCATTCTAAGAATAAAATATGACGTCATAATACGTGTGACATTGGGGACTATATTTTATACATGTACTATAGAGTACTATTTTCCAGTCAGTATGCACACGATTGGCAAATGCATACAAGATGGTACTAATAATTATCATTTAATATAAAATTTGTATCAATGTCTTATGAATTAACCAATGTCATTGTAATTTCCTCTCTGAGATCATCTGTACACACAGATTTGATTTTTTTAGCTCACCTGGACCGAAGGTCAATGTGAGCTTTTCTCATCGCTTGGTGTCCTGCATAGACTTAAAAAAAATCTTCTCCTCTGAAACCACTTTGACGTTTTTTTCAAACTTGGCCACAATCATCCTTAGGGTCCTAGTTTCAAATTTGTACCCAGGGTGTTGAAGGGTCAAAGATGACCACTGTTACTAAAAATAGAACATATGGGTCAGCACATGTTTTTGGTTAATATCTCAAAAAAAAAAAAAACCATTACCTCAAAAATTATCAGCACATTAAGCTCTACAAATATTTCTATTAGTCTATTTGTTGTGTAATGACTTCCTGAAAGAAGGTATTGCCCTTAACTTATGATTTTTGACAAAATTTCCAGTTTTTACAAAATATCTTGAAAACTGTAGAGCTAGATTGACATTGTAAATTGCTAAAATGATTATCAAGACAATGCCTACAAATCACATGGTTGATTGAAAATTGTTGATCCACTCTTGGGGCCTCGGTGGCCGAGAGGTTAATGTAGTTCGTCTACTATTGATCACATGGTCTGTCAACACTGAGGTTGCGGGTTCGAGTTTCACTGCGGGCAGAGTATTCTCGACTCCAATCTTAATTGACAAGGATTGCCAGTTTTCCTACCGAAGGTCGGGAGTTCTCTCCAGGTACTCCGGCTTCCTCCCCCAATAAAAACTAGACACCATGATATAGCTGAAAAATTGCTGAAAGTGGCGTTAAACATTCAAACAGACAGACAGTCTGACCACTCCTTATAATAGGAGTTATTGCCCTTAAATGACACTTTAAAAAAATATTTTTTTGCCTGTAACCTGAAAACTATAATTCTTAGAGTGAAACTGTAAATTGCTAAATGATCGTCAATACAAATTCTACAATTCACTTTAAGTTATTTGCTGTGAACTTGTCAGATCACTCCTTATGGCAGTTATTGCCATTTAATAACAATTTTTTGTGAAATTTGTAGTTTTTGTCATGTAACTTAAATTCTAGAAAAGCTGGAGTAAAAATGTAAATTGCAAAAAATGATCAGCAAAACAATTCCTACAAATCACTCACTTAAGTCTAAAATTTCAAATGACTCTTTATAGGAGTTATTTCCCTTTAATGACGATTTCAGACGATGTAATCAGTTTTTGTGTTATAAATTAAAATCTATAACAACTAAAGTAAAACTGTAATGTACTTAACATGAAGTCAAGGCCTACAAATCATTTCATTTTTGGCCGGATTTCACAGAGTGAAAATCCGGGTTATTATATGGTGAGCAGTGGGCAGGTGGGGAAAAAAGTTTGGTAACAGTTTTCTCTGGGAATAGATCTCATGTCAGTTTATTAAAACCTAGGGCTGCTGCACCTAGCATTTACAGACAGAGGTGTAACCTCTAGACCAGATCTTTCACTGGCTTAGTGTTACTTTTGCTTGAACATGTCATTTACATACACAATGTTTAATGTGTGACCTGCATGAGCTTTAATTACAACCATTTTCATACAATCTGAATGGATCTGTAAGCAATTATACAGATCATTAATATAGTTATATATTTTCAAGGTGGGACGAATTATGAATCAAATCTTTTTACAAATGATTTTCAGAGTGTTACTTACGACATTGTTTGGTTAATTCATTATATATACCTCACTCCTCATAAGGGGTAGGGGTAAACTGTTTCTGGCTGTGTGTGTTAGTTATAGTGTGTGTGTTACAGGGAGGGGTATCATCAGGGAGCATTAGCTCACAGTAATAATTGTTATTGCAGGGGACATGCTTTGCTGCTTTCACAATAGGTAAGATTATATTCTTGAACATTTTGTATGTTTTTTGTTTCCTGGTCTTCACTTTTGTTGTTCAGTTGCTCTTTCCTTTTTTTCCTTGGTTTTTGAATTATATTTATCAAATCATACATACAAAGACTGTTTTATTTATAAACCACCAAAAATATTTATTAAAAAAACAATTTAACAAAAGCCAACTACCTGAAAATATAGTTTTACTAAATATATTTTTTAATTATTATTCTGAAATGTATAGAACATGTACTGTATCACTAAATCTATCCTTCAATCATTTGCTGTACAATAAAGGTATATAATTCAGCTAGTATCTGCTTCTGGTACCCTGGTCCTTTGCTTCCAAGGATATTTAATATTCTGTTATTGTTTACCACATTTGTTCGGATATATATAAATATTCGCTGCGACTTCATGTTATCACTAGATCACAGAGCCTCAGATTTCTGCCTGTTTCTAAGACTTATACAAATAAACTATATATAGATATATTCATTATACTGAAATTGTACATTTATAGTCCTATCATTAAAACCTTTAGAAAAATTAATTTAAAATGTTGAGAGAAATGTTTCATGGAAACTTCTTGTAGAACTTGAGGTTAGTTGACATGTGGACATTTTTTCAGGATTATGTTTGATTGGATTACATCATGCAGGGGCCATGGAAGCTATAGATGTAACCCCCATACAACTGTTAGTGTTTAGTTCTTTGATAGTAGCTGTAGATCCAGTTGCTGTGAGTAGTAACTACACGTAATACATTGTAATAAAAGCCTTAAGTTAGTTTTGAATTGTAAATGAGATTTGGGACAATTTTTCTCTAATTAAAAGTATAACTGGTACCCTAGTACACACTATTTATATATATACTAGTATATGGATATGTGTTGTTTTTGTTTTCTTTTGTAGTTAGGAAGGTGGGGGGGGGGGGGGGGGGGGTATTGCAAGTTGCTACTAATGATGAAAGTTTTTTTTCATGATTACAGGAAGATTTCATAAATTGAAACTTTGCTTGACACACTTATTATACTTAGGGGTTGTTGAATATTAAAGATCCTGTCAATATTTTATTGTTTAATTGTTGTTTTTTTAAGGTTTTGGCAGTGTTTAATGAAGTAGGTGTGAACAGAGTTTTATACTTCCTTGTTTTTGGAGAGTCTTTATTGAATGGTATGTTTGCACTTGTTTTGGGTCAGGTGAGCTATTGTTATCACTTTGCGTCCGTCGGCATCGGTGTCAGCGTCGTTGTTGTCGGCGAGGCGTCTGTAAAATTTTTACATTTTAATCTTCTTCTCTGAAACCACTTGGCCAATTGAAACCAAACTTGGCCATAATGTTCATTGGATGGACCTTTACAAATTTTGTGTTTTTTATTTGGATTAGTAAACCAATATGGCCGCCACCTCAAGACTTAGTTTAACATAGGACCCTATGGGAAAAAAGTTTAAAAGGGCTTCTTCTCTGAAACCGTTTAACCAATCAAAACAAAACTTACTAGCAATATTGTTTGGATGGTCCTCTATAAAGTTTGTGTTTTTTATGGAAATTGGAAATTCAAAATGGCCACCACTGCAGGACTTAGTTTAACATTGGACCCTATGGGAATTTCTCAGATGACTCCTTATAGGAGTTATTGCCCTTAAATGACAATTTTTTACCAAATTTTCCCTATTTGTCCCATAACTTAAAAACTATAAAAGCTAGAGTAAAACTGTAAATAGCAAAAATGATCAGCAATACAAGCCCTACAATTCACCAAATAAGTCTGAAATTGTCAGATGACTCCTTTTAGGAGTTATTGCCCTTAAATGGCAATTTTTATGAAATTTTCTGTTTTTGTCCTGTAACCATAACAGCTAGAGTGAAATTATACATAGCAAAAATGATCAGCAATAAAAGCCCTACAATTCACTTAATTTGTCTGAAATTGTCAGATGACTCCTTATAGGGATTATTGCCCTTAAATGACAATTTTTTTATGAAATTTTCCATTTTCGTCCTGTAATTTGAAAACTGTAGCAGCTAGATTGAAACTGTAAATTGCACAAATGATCAGCAATAGAAGCCCTACAAATGATTGCTTAGTCCAAAATTGCAAGATGACTCTTTATAGGAGTTATTGCCCTTTAATTATGAATTTGGACAAATGAACAGTTTTTGTATTATAAATTAGTCTATAACACACCTAGAGTACAACTGTAAATTTCTAAATTTCCCTGAAGGACAAGGCCTACAAAACCATTTAATTTTCAGAAATTGTCTGATGGAACCTTATAGGAGTTATTGTACTTAACTAAAATTTTTGAAGAAATGTTTAGTTTTTGCACAGTAACTTAAAAGCTATAACAAATAGACTGAAACTGTTAATTTAAAATTTAAATATAGCTGAAGTCGTTTGGGTTCCAGTTGAGCGATTACAGGCTCCTGGGAGCCTCTAGTTTATATTTAAAACAATAGTATTTATCCATTATTACTAATATCACAATCTATTTAATGACCTCTGGATATACTTTTAAACAATGAAAAATTATCTATGCTTTACAATCAAGTCAGGATTACTTTAGCATTAAGTTTGTGTATGGTTTTTATGCATAGTTTCAGACTTATAATCAGTAGTACGAGTACAAGTAGCTCATAACAACATTTGAATTTTCTTTTAGATGGTGTGACAGTGGTTTTGTACAATGTATTACAATCCTATAACAGCATTTCCTTACAGGGTGGATCTATTACAGCAAAAGAGGTGAAGTATTAGTAATGTGCATTGTCATAATAGTAGCTGTTTCTTTATATTGTGGTTGTAGTACAATAAACCCATTGGTAAAAAAGCATTACTTTGTGGGACAATACCATGCTGGTGCATTATAGCCCTGTAATAGTACAGCATTACATAGTGGGACTATTACAATACCAGAGGTGGAATATTGCTGGTGCATTATAGCCCTGTAATAGTACAGCATTACTTTGTGGGACTATTACAATACCAGAGGTGGAATATTGCTGGTGCATTATAGCCCTGTAATAGTACAGCATTACTTTGTGGGACTATTACAATACCAGAGGTGGAATATTGCTGGTGCATTATAGCCCTGTAATAGTACAGCATTACATAGTGGGACTATTACAATACCAGAGGTGGAATATTGCTGGTGCATTATAGCCCTGTAATAGTACAGCATTACATAGTGGGACTATTACAATACCAGAGGTGGAATATTGCTGGTGAATTATAGCCCTGTAATAGTACAGCATTACTTTGTGGGACTATTACAATACCAGAGGTGGAATATTGCTTGTGCATTATAGCCCTGTAATAGTACAGCATTACTTTGTGGGACTATTACAATACCAGAGGTGGAATATTGCTGGTGCATTATAGCCCTGTAATAGTACAGCATTACATAGTGGGACTATTACAATACCAGAGGTGGAATATTGCTGATGCATTATAGCCCTGTAATAGTACAGCATTTATACATAGTGGGACTATTACAATACCAGAGGTGGAATATTGCTGGTGAATTTATACCCTTATTTAATCATCTCCTTACAAGGGTGGTTTATATTAGGAGGTGGGATATTGTTGTTAAAGCCCATTACAAGGTTAAGGTAGTTGGTCCTCTACTATTGATAACATGCCTGTCAACACTGAGGTTGCAGGTTCAAACCTTATGGCTGGCAGAATAAGCTTGACTCCAACCTTATTAACAGAAATTGCCACTTTTCCTGCTGAAGGTCGGGGGTTTTCACCAGGTACCCTGGCTTCCTAACCTAACAAAGACTGGATGCCATGATACAGCTGAAAATTGCTAAAAGTGGTGTTTAATCCCAAACAAACAAACAGTGTAATAGTATAGCATGATATGGGAGGTATGTTACAATAAAGAGTTGTAAATGCTTGTGTATTAAAGTATCTGACAACAATAGTGCTTTTATTACAATAAAAGAATTGTTATATTGTTGGTGTATTAGAAACCAATTATAATACGCCACATATAACCTTGCATGGTAGATCTATTATATAAAGTAATAAAGGTAAGATATTAATATATCTTCAATCTATATATCTTACAACAGTATAATCTGACATTATCCTGTATTACACAAAAACAAGGGAGACTAATAGTAGATTATTCAGATAACAGTAAAATGCCACATGTTTTACGCTCTTTTCTTTGAGATGTGGTTAATCTATTTCATTTTGATATTTAGCTGTTAGATCTATTAGATTTAAAGATACATAACCAATACATGTTTTGTATTTCACACATAAGAAACCCTTTTAGAAATCTTTGTTTTTCATACTACAATATCTAACATTTCAGGAGGTTATCTATTTTTCAAGAATATATATGTATCGAAGTGTAGGAGTTACAACAAGGATTGCAGCTGTTTATATATTATATATATATAATCATAGTCTCTTAAAGAATAAATATAAAAAATCTGTTAAATTTTCCCAACGTCTCGGCCTCACTGCCTTCCTCAGCGGAATTTTATTGCATAGTGATGAAGTTATATATATATTTATATATATATTGTGTTTTCCAGGTTTTCTTAGGATTTATAAAGTTTTTTGTGGTATGTTTCGGTGGACTTTTCATTGGAGTAATAATAGGGATTTTGTCTTCTTTACTGACCAAGTATACCAACACAGTGAAGGGTAAGAGTCACTTGGAAGAGTTACCAAATCTGAATACTGCAAAACAACTTTTATTCCTGATTTTTCTTAATTTGATAAATGATATAAAAAATTGTGATAATAAATTGTTGTAATCAATACATCCATAATTCATGGTCAGAAGTTAATGCAATGAACCTGACAGTTGCAAAATTGAATCACTGCAAAATCTATAAGGCCTCATGTAATATAAAATATGTAGTTTCTCATGAGCTTAAAGTAGATTGGAAGCGTTCTTTATATAACATATCATAAATCTTTTGAACAATCCAAATGTTTTATGTCGCCAAGATTTAGAAGTAGGCTTTAAAAAATCCCTTACAATGGGAATACTTTACAAGTAGATAGTCTACAAAAAGATAAATTCTGAAACGAAAACTTTAAAAAAATGAAATTTGATATGTTGTTACTTGAATAATAAGAAACTTTTGCCTTTGATCTTTTATTATATCTTGAACTGTTATGCTTCTAAGAGTTAAGGTGGTAAAATTTTATATATGGGGCCTCCATATTACCATGACCCATGTGCATCTTGGGATGCAAGAAGATACAGTAGGCATAGTCTTTTCAGTAGTCTAGTTTAAAAGCTATTATCATGCAATGACTTTTAGGTACATATCAAGTTATGTTTTTCTGCCATCTATAGGTTGTTTGTATACATAACATAACATAAAAAATTGTATAAAACAACCATGGCATGTTTAACATGACAAGACAACAACAAAGATCTTTTTATTTTTTTCAGTTGTTGAACCAGTGGCAATATTTGGTATGGCTTATCTAGCCTATATTTTAGCAGAAATATTCCTGTTCTCTGGTATAATAAGGTATGACTTGTATTACAGTTTTGGGAGTGTCATTGCAGAAAAGAAAACCACATTTTTTAATTAGAACAACTCAAGAACTTTCTGCATTAAAACAGTACTGTAATTTTCTGTGTGTAATAAGTTTTGATGTATTATACACCCAATTGATGTACTTTCAAAAAGCCATTGAATTAATTGAACTTTAACCTACTTGGCCAAGTGGTTAAGATAGTTATACTACAAGTGAATGTATTTTGGTTATGGTTTTTTGCATGACAAATGAAAACTGCTTACCGTGTATGGTTCAGCTTATGTTCCTTTTTGTCTCGCCTGCGACGAAAGTCGCTGGAGGCGAGACATATGTATGGGAATCCGGCGGCGGCGGCGGCGGCGGCGGCGGCGGCGGCGGCGGCGGCGTAAACACTTGACATCTTGCTTCATATCTTTGTAAGCCCAAGCCCTAGGTCCATCAAATTTGGTCCAGAGGTAGCTTATGATGAGTACTTGCCAGTCAGTCACCTGTCACCTGACCTTGACCTCAATTTCACGGTCCAGCGACTACGTTAAAGTTTTTGGGTTACGACAGTTCCTCTGTAACTACGCATGGTAGGATGACAATATTTGGTGTATAGGTTGCTGATGACTAGTACATGACTGTCTGGTAGGTGTCACCTGACCTTGACCTCAATTTCACGGTCCAGCGACTACGTTAAAGTTTTTGGGTTACGACAGTTCCTCTGTAACTACGCATGATAGGATGACAATATTTGGTGTATAGGTTGCTGATGACTAGTACATGACTGTCTGGTAGGTGTCACCTGACCTTGACCTCAATTTCACGGTCCAGCGACTACGTTAAAGTTTTTGGGTTACGACAGTTCCTCTGTAACTACGCATGGTAGGATGACAATATTTGGTGTATAGGTTGCTGATGACTAGTACATGACTGTCTGGTAGGTGTCACCTGACCTTGACCTCAATTTCACGGTCCAGCGACTACGTTAAAGTTTTTGGGTTACGACAGTTCCTCTGTAACCACGCATGGTAGGATGACAATATTTGGTGTATAGGTTGCTGATGACTAGTACATGACTGTCTGATAGGTGTCACCTGACCTTGACCTCAATTTCACGGTCCAGCGACTACGTTAAAGTTTTTGGGTTACGATAGTTCCTCTGTAACTACGCATGGTAGGATGACAATATTTGGTATATAGGTTGCTGATGAATAGTACATGACTGTCTGGTAGGTGTCACCTGACCTTGACCTCAATTTCACGGTCCAGCGACTACGTTAAAGTTTTTGGGTTACGACAGTTCCTCTGTAACTACGCATGGTAGGATGACAATATTTGGTGTATAGGTTGCCGATGACTAGTACATGACTGTCTGGTAGGTGTCACCTGACCTTGACCTCAATTTCACGGTCCAGCGACTACGTTAAAGTTTTTGGGTTACGACAGTTCCTCTGTAACCACGCATGGTAGGATGACAATATTTGGTGTATAGGTTGCTGATGACTAGTACATGACTGTCTGATAGGTGTCACCTGACCTTGACCTCAATTTCACGGTCCAGCGACTACGTTAAAGTTTTTGGGTTACGATAGTTCCTCTGTAACTACGCATGGTAGGATGACAATATTTGGTATATAGGTTGCTGATGAATAGTACATGACTGTCTGGTAGGTTCCACCTAACCTTGACCTCAATTTCACGGTCCAGCGACTATGTTAAAGTTTTTGGGTTACGGCTGTTCCCCTGTAACTATGCAGGGTATGGTAACAATATTTTGTATACAGGCCGCTGCTGATATTTAATGCTATTTACGTAATGCTTATGACGAAATTTATTTTCGTTACTGATGCGGAATGCAGGCGAGACGTTTTTCTGTGTCCACACTTGTGTAGATCAAGAAGGGTACTTTTTGAAATCAACAATTATTTCCTGGAGATATTCAGTGTTTTGAAATAAGGCAATTTTTTCATTTTGATAGGGAGATTTTCCATTGTAAATTTTGGCCTAAATTAAAAGGCAGTGTACGTTAGGAACAATCGATTGTTGTCAAAAATGCTTCAGGTTATGTCATCTGCAGTTAAGGCGGGAAAAGAACCTCACGACGGCAGCTAAACTTTTGTAAACAATGCAAGGTCCCCTTAGAAACAAAAATGGCTGACTTATTTTGTAAAATTCCTGTACCAAAAGTCAAGAACAATTTGTAACCAGTAAACAACAGAGACATAGTATAAACATGGACAGGTTATTGTATCTAATATGCCCCCGCGACGACATGTTTTACTCATGTCCGTCTGTCCGTACGTACATACGTCCGTACTAATTTCCGTCAAGCTTTTTCTCAGAAACCGTACACGAGAACAATTTGAAATTTGGCAGGGTGGTTCAGTATCACAAGTTGTATGTCCTAAGAGACTTTCAGACCTGTCTGACAACTACTTCCTGTTTGGGACTGGGCCGATATGAAAATGTGTGAACATGAGTATGAAAAGTTCCGTCAAGCTTTTCTCAGAAACCCTACATGCTTAAGTTACGTCCTAAGCAACTTTCAGACCTGTTGGACAACTACTTCCTGTTTAGGACTTCATTTAGCCGGGGCATCTGTTTCCCATGGACACATTCTTCGATTTTTTTCTACTGGATTTTCGTAGTAAAAAGGTAAAATAGGTATAATAAAAAAAGTGCCAGCAAACAATTTTTTCCAAGGGGTGCGGCATTTAGTATAGTCGCTACTATTGATCACGTGGTCTGTCAACACTGAGGTTGCGGATTTAAGTCTCACTGCGGACAGGGTGTACTTGACTCCCAATTTTAATTGACAAGGGTTGCCAGTTTTCCTTAACGCAGGTCAAGGGTTTTCTCCAGGTACTCCGGCTTCCTCCCCCAATAAAAACTGGATGCCATGATATAGCTGAAAAATTGCTGAAAACACCATCTAAACAACAAAAATCAAGATAATCTTTTAAGCAAAATGTATTATATGCATTTAATTAAAGTAATCAACTAACAAGATGGTTCACTTGCTCAAAAATTTATTTAGTTCTGCAAAAGACTTATTTTTTACTGCCTCCTTTCATGTCATTAGCTCATCTGGACTGAAAGTCCATGTGAACTTTGTCATCACTTGTCGTTGTTATCTGTTTTCTCTCCATCATAAAGTTTAACTTTAGAAAAAAAATCTCTCCTCTGAAACCACTTTTTTTTATCAAACTTGACCACAATTATCCTTAAGGTACCTAGTTTCAAATTTATATCTTTGGTGTTGACCCATGGACAACATGGCCACTGTTACTAAAAATAGAGCATAATGGATCAACACATGTTTTTGGCCAATATCTCAAAAATTATTGTAGATTAAAAAACAGCCATTACCTCAAATTGATCAGCACATCATGCCCTACAATTTTACCTATTAGTCCGAAGTTATGTGATGACTTCCTGTAGGAGTTATTGCCCTTAAATTATGAAATTATTATTTTTGATTAAATTTTCAAATTTTCAGTTTATTACAAAACTTAAAAACCATAAGAGCCAAATAGACATTATGAATTGCAGATATAATCAGCAGGAGAATGGTTACGAAGCAATTGTTTGGTTCAAAATTATCTGACCACTCCTTATGGGAGTTCTTAAGCTTTATAACAATATTTTATGAACTTTTTTATACCCCGCCACACAGTGGCTGGGTATTATGTGATACCCTCCGTATGGATTTGAGTGTCCGTCCATCTGTCTCTCTGTCTGTCCAGATGATAACGCATCAACAGATTTTATTTAAACTTTGCACAGCTATTAAATACCATAAAATGAAGATCGAGTTTGATTTTCAGTACGATCCAATTTGTAGTTTTTGTCATAGTTTAAGTTTTTTTTTTGGTCAACATTTTGTGATTTCCAGATGATAACTTGAAAACATGTCAAAAGATTTTATTTAAACTTTGCACAGCTATTAAATACTATAAAATGAAGATCTAGTTAAATTTTCCGCACAATCCCATTTGTAGTTTTTGAATTGTGCCAATTTGAAGTAATTTTTAGATGTCCAGGGTCAAGGTGAAAATTGTCTTCTGTGATGGACTTTATCATGCTCATCTGTTCCTGTAGGCTGATATGTAATTCAGTAAAATGTGTTCATGAATATTAAAAAAAATGCAACGTGGCAGGGTATCATTTAATGTCCCATTAAATGGTCTATTTTTCAGTTTTTGCCCTGAACTTAAAAGTTATAACAACTAGAACAAAACTGTAAATGCAAAAATGATCAACCAGGCAAAGCCTACAAATCACTTATTCTGTCCAAAATTATTAGTTGACTCTTTAAAGGAGTTGTTGTCCTTTAATGATGTTTTTTTATGACATTTTCAGTTTTTACCTTATAACTTAAAAAAAACTATTACAGCAAGAGAAAAGCTGTAAATAGCAAAATAATCAAATGACAGGCCTACAAATCGTGTAATTGTCCAAATATTGTCTGATGATCACTTATAATGACAAATGACGACATTTTTTGTGTTTGCCCAGTAACTAGAAACTATTACAGCTACTCTAAACTGTAAAATTGCAAAAATGATGAACAAGTCAAGGCCTAAAAATCACTCACTTGATCTAAAATTGTCAGATGATTCTTTATTGGAGTTATTACCCTTATGCTTTTTGATGAAATTATCAGTGTTGGCCTTTTTAATTAAAAAACAGCTCGAGTAAAACAGTAAATACCAAATGTAATATAATAAGTACAAGGTCTAAAAATTATTTTGTTTCTAAATATTGTCTGATGTCTCTTTATAGGAGTTGCCATTTAATGACGATTTTATAAACAATTTCAAGTTTTTTTTGGTTATAAATTAAAATTACTAAATAGACAAAAAATGAGAAGGCCTACAAATCATTTAATTGTCTATATTGTCTAATGATTTCTTATTGGAGTTATTGCCCTTTACTGACCATTATTATAAAATGTATAGTTTTTTGGCCTGTAACTTATAAGCTATAACACCTAGAGTGAAACTGTAAATTGCAAAAATGAATAACAAGACAAGGCTTACAAGTCATAAGTGTCAAAAAATATGAATTAAAAAATGTATTGTCCTTTACTGATATTTTTGCCTTGTAACTTAAAACTGTGAAAATTAGAATGAAACGGTAAATTGCAAAAATGATCAGCACAATAAGGCCTAAAACTGTATTAATCTGAAATACTATTGTTTTTCAGTCTTAGTTCTTGGTTGTTAGTTATTTGTCTTTCCAATATACTCCATTGGACTCGTGTATAAAAAAAATTCCTGAAACTATGTTTAAAGTGTAAATTGCTAAGATTGTTTCTTCAAATTTTACCGAGTTATTAATATTTAATTACTATTTTTTCCTCATTTTTTAGAGTGTTCTTGGCTATTATCTATAGCAAAGAAAACTTTTGTAATAGCCAAGCAATATTTAATCTGACAACCTAGTTTTGTGAAGATGGGCCTCGGTGGCAGAGTGGTTAAGGTAGTTTGTCTACTACTAACACTGTGATTGAGGGTTCCAGTATCACTGCGGGCAGGGTGTACTCAACTCCAATCTTTATTGACAAGGATTGCCAGTTTTCCTACATAAGGTCGGGGGTTTTCTCTAGGTACTCTTGCTTCCTCCCCCAATAAAAAACTGGATGCCGTTATATAGCTGAAAAATTGCTGAAAGTGGCATTAAACACCAAATAAAGAAACATACAAAACATTTTGTATAGAAAGCTTGAAGTCATTTTTTTCCAGGTCAACATTTTCAGGCTCATGGGAGCCTCGCGTTTTTGTTAGCGAAAATTCTTTTTCATTTGTGTGTTGATGGTATTTAAAGAACAGCCCACTGTATGATGATAACTTATTGTAAATTATAATAGTGAATGTTTACTTTGCAGCATAATAGCATGTGGTTTGATACAGGTAGCCTATGCCTTCAATAATTTGAACAGAAAGTCCTGCATAGCAATCAAATATTTTAGCAGGGTAATGAGGTAATATTATGTCATTTAAGTTCTTTGTTAATGACCTTCTAGTACTGTTTGCATAGATGTATGAACAGTTAGTATTTTTACATGTTTCAGTAGATAATATTTGTGATGTATGTTTTTCTACAATCATATATTTTTAATAATAATGGTATTGACGAATTATATTCGCTCTGTCAAGGCCTACAATTATCCCAGATTTACCTCTGTAAAAACCTCAAATTAGCTGCTATTTACTTCTGCCAACAACCTTATTTTCAGGCTTACAATTGCACTGGATTCATCTCAGAAAAGCTTTCAATTTCAAGAATTTACCCGTTAAGTTTTTTAGGATTTAACTCCAAGTTACCGGGGACTCATCTGTCAAGGCCTCGGGTTTTCTAGAATTTAGCTCCAAGGTATATAGTTTCCTTGGATTTATCTCCGTCAAGCCTTAACTTATAACATGTATCGTTGCTACACCCATTAAAGCAACATGTTACCTCTGTGCAAATATACTTGTTGATTTATTTTGAATAGAACAAGAAAATTGGTTCTTATCATGAAAAAAGTACTGCACTTGAACACTATAAGCACTTGAGTTAGCATTGGTTGTTATATTCAAGATTAACTATGACAAATTCTTAATACAGATAAGCAATATAAGTACTGTCCCATGTTTATACTTCCTTTTTGACATTCGGAGGTTGCATGTCATTTTGGAGTGTGTCATGTATAATTTACACATCGCAGGTGTGTTTGTATTTCAATGTCAGTTACAAACAAGTATGTGTGACTTGCAGTCTGTTGTGATTACTGTGATTGCTGATTGATTGATTGATTGATTGATTGATTGATTGATTGATTGATTGATTGATTGATTGATTGATTGATTGATTGATTGATTGATTGATTGATTGATTTTTTAATTTTAATTTTTTTTATATTTCTTGTAGCTTAACAAGAATAGTCTAAAATAGTCATCTATATACCTACTCTTATATATAGAGATTTTCAGCTCACCTGACAAAAAGGGTGATGTGAGCTGTTCTCATCACTTTGCATTCGTCATCGTCATAAGAGTCATTGAAGGTGACCATAAACTTTTCATATTTCAATCTTTTTCTCCAAAACCACTTGCCCAGAACTAAAACTTGGCAGTAATGTTCATTGGGTGGCTGACAACAACATTTGAGTTTTTTGGTGCTGATCAAATAATCAACCAGGTTGCCAGTGCTATTAATGTGTTCTGATTGGCTGAAATGATTGATTTGTGATATTGTGGATAGTACTGTGGGCAGTATACCGGTATATTATTAACATTAGATATTTTCTTTATTTTGATTTGTCTTACGATATCAGGTGGTCATTTTGTATTTCTTTGGGCACATATAATATACCTAAAAATAGAATTTTCCAATGATATTTTGTTATGCTGCATACTTATACAGCACGTTACTAAAAATAGATTTCAAAAATTCCAAAAGTTAAATCGGTATATCACATTATAAAAAATGGTTACAAGAAATGATGAGTTTTATTCAACATGTTTATTATATCGTTAACAGTTTGGTTCTATTTTGGTAGATTTTATGTAGAAAAAGGGGTCTGTTGTATTTTGTGATGTGGAATACTTGTCATAGAACAATTATTCATTTATTAATTTATTATGTGTGTAGACTCGTAATCATATTACATTTTAAAAATCTGTCAAACAAATGGTGTGTACACAAAAAAGGAAATATTGTTCAACAATAATGACAATAGGTTATATTAATAATATAACAATTATAGCTTAAGATTCGGTCAATACGAGAATATATCGACCAACAGATGAATATCGACCTCGGACTGCGTCCTCGGTCGATATGCAAATCTGTTTGGTCGATATATTCTCGTATCGACCTCATACCAAAGCTATAATTGTATAATATTGCGATTCAGGTCATTGGCGAGACGCCGCATTGGTACGGTCTAAGAATACTGGTATGCTCGGGAAAATTCGTAAGACTCCGTAAATTGTAGTCAAATTCTAATACACTTTGAACGTTACTTTTTAGTTACGTAAATTACCCTTATTTTCTTGCTTTTTAATATGTTTAAATGTCAATTATCAGTGCTTCCACTAAGCACGATTTTGCATATCTTTGAAGCATAAAAAACCATTTTTGACCCCAAAAATATTACCCAGAGGGTCATCATATACTAATTGTATTAATAGGCATACAATCGATCAGTATTGTGGAAATATACCTCAGATTTGTTCTACAAAGTTCTTTTTTTTTGCCCCCGCGATGACATGTCGGGGGGCATTAAGTTTTACTCATGTCCGTCTGTCCGTACGTATGTACATACGTCCGAACGAATTTCCGTCAAGCTTTTCTCAGAAACCGTACATTAGAACAATTTGAAATTTGGCAGGGTGGTTCAGTATCACAAGTTGTACGTCCTAAGCGACTTTCAGACCTGTCGGACAACTACTTCCTGTTTGGGACTTCATTTGTACGTAAATATGTCCGTCCGTATGTACGAATTTCCCTCAAGCTTTTCTCAGAAACCGTACATGAGAACAATTTGATATTTGGCAGGGTGGTTCAGTATCACAAGTTGTACGTCATAAGCAACTTTCAGACCTGTTGGACAACTACTTCCTGTTTGGGACTTCATTTAGTGGGGGCATCTGTGTCCCATGGACACATTCTTTGATTTTTTTGTTTTGATTTTAATTCCAAGATGGCCAACAACTTTTTTGCTTGTTTGGATGGTGATTAATGCCAATTTCAGCATTTTTAAGCTTTATCTTGGCACCCTGTTTTTATTGGGGGAGATAGCTAGAGCACCTGGTGAAAACTACTGACCTTCAGTAGGAAAACTGGCAATCTTTGTCAGTTAAGATTATAGTCGAGCACACCCTGCCCACTGTGAACTTGAACCAAGCAACCCAGGGCTGCTAATGTGTTCTGATTGGAATTAGTTTTCTGATAAACTGCTTGACAGAAAGAATTGTGATTTTGTAGAATGTGCCTCAGATGTTTTAGTCTTTTTTGCCGATCTTAAATCCAAGATGGCCCCCCACTGTGTAGCATAGCTTAACATAGAACCCAATGGGAAAATTATACAAATGCTTCTCAGAAATAGTTCCACACATTTAAACAAAATTATGCAGAAATGAAGCTAAGATATTTTTCTTATTATCTTGAGTTTTTTTTAGCTAATTCCAGAAATTTAACAGGCTGCCATGGGCTCCTAATGTGATTTGATTGGCTGAAATTTCAAAATGTGTTTTCTGACAAACTGCCCTAAATCCCAGACAGCCACCATCATGGAACATAGCTTAACATAGGACCCTTTGGGAAAAACATACATATAGCTTCTCCTCAGAAACAATTCCACACATTTAGATTAAATTATGCAGAAAAGAAGCCTGTATAGTTTTATTATTTTGAGTTTTTCAGACAGATTGGAAATTCAACATGGGTGTCAGGGTTGCTTTATATGTGTTCTTGTTGGCTAAATTTCAAAGTTTGTTTTTGACAAACTCATTGGAGGAAGGAATTGATATTGTAGAAATGTACCTGAAATAGTCCTCTAATAATTTTGAGTTTTGTTGGCCCTTTCAAAATCCAAGATGGCCACCACTAATGAAAAAAGCTTAACATAGGACTGTTTGGGGAAAACCTACTAACAGCATCTTCACAGGAATGTTCTACACTTTAAAACCGAATCATGCAGAAATGAAACGAGGGATAGTTCTTTTATAATTTTTGGTTCCAATTGGAGATTTAACATCGTGGCTGCCATAGTTGTTAATGCATTCTGATTGGCTTAAATTTCAAAACTCTGGCAAACTGCATGGCAGAATGAATGCAGTATTGTAGAAATGTACCTCAGTGGTTCTCAATTAATTTTGAGTTTTGGGGTCCGATTCAAAATTTAAGATGGCTGCCACCATTTACTTTTGGGAACTATATATAAACAGCTTCTTCTCAGAAATCTTCTCACATTAGCATTTAAAGTCAAATTCTACAAGAAAATTTATGTCTTCTAAAAGGATTAGGTGAGCTTAAACAGGCTCTGGAGAGACTTTTATTTTTTTCTTGCCTGCGACGATAGTTGCTGGAGACGAGACACATATGGAAATCCATCAGAGGCAGCACTTGACACTTAACACTTAATATTATGCTTTATATCTTTGTAAGCTTAGACTCTAGGTCCATCAAATTTGGTCCAGTGGTAGCTTATAATGAGTACTTGCCAGTCAGTCACCAGAGTGTCACCAGTGACTGTGTTAAATTTTTTGTACATGTATTAAGGCAGTTCCTCTGGAACCTTGCATGGTAGGATTACAATACACATGTATTTGGTATTTAGGTTGCTGATGAATAGTACATGACTGTCTGGTAGGAGTCACCTGACCTTGACCTCAATTTCATGGTCCAGTGACTTCATTTAAGTTTTGGATTAGGGCAGTTCTAGGTCAAATTTTACTGCCCTTATAATCCGATGTTAGTTTTGTGATTTGTCGGATTAACGGCAGAATTTAGTATTATTACTTGTAATGTAGCAAATAAAAAATTCTAACTTCGATCTATTTATACAAAATTCAAACATAATATTAATCTTCTTTACGCTTTAGACATTGTGAAACAAATGGGAAACGATCTTTATTTTTTTTGTCTTCGAAAATGCACGTTGAAAATGCTATGTTGATCTTTTTCCGTATATGGTAATTGCGACCTCATTTGAGGAAAATCATGATAATTTGCATACAATAACAACCATTCCTTAGAAAGAATCCAGTAATTTACATATACAACTTTCCCAAGATGCAACACTCCATTTTCGGTATTCTTCATGTTTTTTCATGTAGTAAACATAATTGAACTGAGACGCCAATGTCAATAAATCCATAATGCACAGTTTCTTTTTAAAAACAGCAATAATTATCATCATGTATCAATAATGATCGATCTTAAACACGAAACCGAGAAAAAATGGTGACTGTTGAAAGGTGTCAAGATTGACCATCGCTGATTATATAGCAACTACGTTTGGACATTAAAGTGCCGTGAGTGATTCACTCCGCTCTGCTACATACGAGTAATGGGACTAAAATCATATACTTGCCAAAAAAAAAAGCTAGGGTATGATTATTTGTTCTAGGGCAGTTCCTCTGTAACCATGCATCATAGGAAGACAATATTTGGTATATAGGTTGCTGATGAATAGTACATAAATGTCATCTTACCTCTTAACCTCTATTTCACAGTCCAGTGACTATGTTAAAGTGTTTGGATTAGGGCAGGTGGTAGGGTGACATTGGTATATAGTTTGATGATGAATAATACATGACTGTCTTGTAGGTGTCATCTGACCTTGACCTCAATTCCATAGTCCAGCAACTACTTTAAAAGTTGTTGGATTAGGGGAGTTACTCTGTAACCATGTATTTTTTATTTTAAATTATAACAATTTAATGTTATTTACGTGATGCTCATGACATATTTTTTTGCGTTACTGATACGGTATGCAGGCAAGACATTTTTCTATGTAAACACTTGTTATTCTGGTACCAAAAAAATTCTTTAATTATTTAGGTTCATTAGTCAACCTGATGTAAAAAAGCTATTAAACTTTTTCTATTTCTAATAAGTAATAGTGGTAGAATTTTATGATACATTATTATGCTAATAGTATAGTTTGTGGACTGCATGCTTGCAGGGACATTATTGCTTTGATCCCCTACAGGATCAAATCAAAGGACATTCGAGTTATAGAACCAGATTTATTACAGGTTAGCTCAATATCAGAAGTAAAATTAAGCATAGAGATATGCATAAGAATGCTGATGCTAATGCAGGAAAAAAATTCCAACCAAGTGACTTAGTCCATTATACAGAGGACAAACCTGTATGAAAGAATTGTCATTAAAAGCAAAACAGGTGCTTGCTTGCCATTCAACACCACATACACTCCTAGTTTTTTTCAGTATGAATAAACCAAATAATTTTTTCATATACAAATGTATATATTCTGTATATTTACTACTTAAGGTGAACTTTCAGTTTAAAACGACCTTGTGAGTAGAAACTAATGTAAGCATGTTGACTGTTCAATTGTAGATTAACTTTTTATGCAATGAAACAATAATAGTCTTTTTTTGAAAGCAAAATTTAATCAGTAATTAATAAATTTATATAATTGGTGTAGGAAAATATTAACATACAATTTATTATGCATGGAATGTCTTGGGAGATTTTGGAAATTAGATGCAGTCAATTTTGTTATGATTGCATTGTCAAGTTGCATGAAATACAAAATTAATTTGTACTGGTTTTTGAAATGTATCTTAGCTGGGATTTTTTATCATTTGACTGCATGTAAGACTTACTTAAACTGACAATGTATGGGGAAGGTGAAACAATAGATTAACTGTGCTGTTTCTATGGCAATGGTTGGCATGCTGTTTAAAAGTGCAGGAGTCAGTTCATCAAATCTATGTTTCTTCCTGCTGTTACAATAGATGATTAGGTAGAGCACTGTGGAATACTATTAAATTGAAAATAATATGTGAGGCAGCTTTAGATTCTGTTATTGTTCTGGGTTTACATATAGATTCTCAACAATGGTGCTTTTTACATCATTAGACCTTGTAGCTATATTGTAAAGTAGTTGTGCGTGCTTTACTTAAGACCAATACATAAATGTAAGAGTGTAAGTGTCTTGCTCAGATGCTTAAGTTTACCGGTAATTGTCCAGCTGTTTGAAATATTTAAGGATTGTTTTCAATTGTTGGTTTGATTATTGGATATAAACGACTTTGGGTCAATTTACGCTAAATAAACTGCGAAGCGGTTTATGTTGCAGCGTAAATCGATCCAAAGTTGTTTATATCTAATAATCTAACCAACAATTGAAAACAAACCTTATATTTTAAATTCCATATAAAAAGGAAATAACGAGAACAATATTTTACAAGTAATCAAATAATATTTGCAATTCAATGGTTTTAGTGTCGTCACTTGTTGTTTGCGGAAGAATTCATGTATAGTCAACGTCATCAATACATCTTATTATGACGTGACAATCAGTCACAAAATAACCAACTTTGCTCATGTATTGAGTATTTAAACTAAATTAAAATATTTTATTTTAAATGATGCAGATATGAAAAGATGATATGAAAATTGAAAGTGTTAGTACAAGTACATATCAAAACAAAAAAGTAATCTATAAATAGCAACAACAATCTAGTTTAATTTGTGTTGAATCAGTCAAATGGAGACTGATACAATTACAAATATATAATGTAAATGTAAATAATTAATAGAACACATACAAATTGTACACAGAGAACACACTACCAAAGAGCTTCATCAGGCATTGACTGAATGAAAAATTCTAATATTTTGAAAAATGTTTGCTGTTCACATTACAGCAACTTAATAATAATAATAATACTTAATTTATAGAAGGTAATACAGTTAGTATATAACTAATCTTCCCTGAGGCCTTCATTGACATTTCATTTAGGTAGATCATATAAATATGATATACGCATTCATTAAACAGTACAATTTGCATATTAAAAAGGACATAAACTTATTATATCATCTTCATCATTCATTAACAACAATAGTAGAAATGCAGTAAATTGGTATAATATTGACCAAAACTTTATTATCAATCCTAAATATGTCCATGAATGTGGTCTTTATGTTTTTCTTTAAAGTTGTGTACATTTTGGGCATTACAAATAAAATTGGGTAAACTGTTCCACAATTGAGACTCAGAATAGCTGAATGATTTCTTGTACAATTCCTTATTTGGTTTTGGAATTTGGAGATTTCCATTTGCAGCATGTCTTAATGCATATGGATTACTTTCAGACATGTAAAAAAATTTATTTTTACTAAATATTCTGGGGCTTCGCGACATTATTTAGGCACTTATAAACTTGCAAAAGTTTATGGTATTTAATTCTGGGGCTTCATTATTTAGGCACTTATAAACTTGCAAAAGTTTATGGTATTTAATTCTTTCATCTGTTTTCATCCAGCCAAGTTTTTGAAAGAGAGGTTCTGTTGGTGAAAGAGGGTGTGTATCTAGTATTAATCTAATATTATTCTTTTTTGCAAATTAAGAATTCGATTAAATCCATCTTTGCTACAACTACCCCAAAACTATACACATAATCAAGTATGGGGAGGATGTATCCAGTGTAAAACATTTTTCTAGATTCCAAATTTAAAAAACTTTTTTATTTTTGAGAGAAGATAAATACGAGATGAAATTATTGAACATATTTGGTCGATTCGACTATTCCAGTTTAGATTGAAGTCGATTTTGATTCCTAACAGTTTTTCACAGCAGGAGTTTTGTAAATCTTCAGAATTTAATTTTAGAATAAGGTCTTTAGCTGAAGAAGATTGTCTGGTTCCAATAATCATATATTTGGTTTTATTACAATTTATAAACATGTTGTTACTTTCACACCATTTTTCGACTTCAAGCAAGTCCTCCTGAACTTTAGTTTGCAACACTTGAATGTTGTCACCAGATGTGTGAATTGTGGAGTCAACAGCATACATGTCAGTTTGACAGTTCTTTATGTTTAATGGTAAATCATTTATACACAAAATAAACAAATGTGGACCCAGTATGGAACCTTGAGGAACACCAAATTTAATAGGTAACTTATTAGATCGAGTGTTTCTGATTTGTACTTGTGTTTGTTGATGTAAGTTAGAATTAAAGAAAGCAATGACATTGTTATCACATCCATAGAGTGCATTTTTCGGTCAACAACATCAAATGCCTTCTTTAAATCTGGAAGAACTGCAACCACTTAGGATGCTGAATGACCCTAAATATTTTTGTTGTTTACATGATTGCTATAAAGGACCCTAAATCTTTCACTCACTTGGAATTTCTCATTCTTTCAAAATATTTTAATTTGTGAATTTTTTATTCAGTCAATGCCTGATGAAGCTCTTGTAGAGTGAAATATTGCTTTCCTTATGTATAATTTGTATCTGTTATAACTATTTCCATTAGACAACATAAGCTACCAAACAGCACTAAATTTCAGATTGTCAACTTGACGATGCAGCATAAACAAATAATAATATACAAGTCTTGGGATTATTGATTTATACAAATAAAGATGTTTCTATCACAAATAAATAAATACGACAAAATTTTCAACCAACTGATGGCCTTTTATAGATCAACGAGAGTAAAAAAGTATACTGATCTGTCTAAAAGACCACAGTAAATATGGCTCCTGTGATGACAAATTGATTCAGTTAATTACAGTCTTGAATTAACTTTCTCATATTTGAGAGCAAAAATATTTGTTTCTTCATAATGGTGTACTGTACAGAGTTAGAAGTAGACTAGGGAACTTATAAAGTCACCTTAAAAGAAGGGGGTACGAAAATAACAACACCAAGAAGAATTTCCAAAAGGAACTGCAAATATAGAGGAGTACCCATCTCCAGGTATAAAGAAAAAAAGCACATTTGGCACCATTCTTGAACATTGGAAGTCTAAAAAAGTCCCATGCTGTCCAGATTCTTTCCAGAGCCTCCTGTAGTTGCATTTAAATAACAGTCTCTGTAACTTATTGCTATGGGCAGAGATTGCTAAGCCTAACACTTCCAATGGGAAACATATGCAACTGCGTATACATTCAACAGCAAGGTCACGGATAAACAGTATAAAATATTCCCTACTTTCCTTTATTTGTTTATTTTGATGCGGAAGAAGGCCATCAGTTGGTAGAAAAATTTTTCTTATTTAATTATTTGTTATAGAAACATCCTCTAGCCGTATATATGTATATATTACTGTAATTGACAGTAATCTGATTTGCCAGGTTGTTGAAAACTGTCATTGTAATATATGTGCAGACAGAATTTTTTTCAAAATCAGAATTTTTAGCTCTTGAGAGATCAGCAGATGTCGGCTCAGTGTACAGCAGTAATAATCATGAATGTAACCAGTAGATAGAATTACATAATATGCTTATATCCTAAATTTAATGACTGAAGATAAAGGTTTTTAATATTTTAATGTTTGTGTTTTTTTAACAGTACTATAACAGAGATCCTTATATTTATGTTTCTGGGACTGTTGCTGGTAAGGAAGGACCATGATTGGCAGACAGGATTTATACTCTGGAGTTTGGGGCTGTGTGTTGTTGTTAGATTTCTATGTAGGTATTCATAGACGGTGTTATTCAGTTAGTATTTCTTTCTTTTTAGCAAGTGAAACAATATTCAAGCAGATATACACATTTTGTAAACAGTATGCAATGTTGTTTACAAACTGAATTATAATCTTATTTAAAAAAAAACTGAAATGATGTTATTCATAGAAACCTGAATTGGAGTCATCAATAAAAAACTGGATTGTTCTTAAAAATGAAAAACTTGAAATGATTTTATTCATTAAAAAAATTAATATATTCTATTCAGTCCTCAGTGGCCGAGTGGTTAAGGTAGTTCGTCTACTGTTGATCTTGTTGTTTGTCAACATTGTGGTTGTGGGTTCGAGTCTAACTGCGTGCAGGGTGCACTTGACACCAATCTTAATTTACAAGGATTTACAGTTTTCCAAATGGGGTTTTCTCCTGATACCATGACTTTTAACTAATGAACATTTTAACAAATCGTGAACATTTTAAACACATGCCAGTATTTAATTGTTCCCCACCATGAAGCATAAGGGGACATGGGATTGTTCTTTTGTCATTTGCATCACTTTGTAGATGCATCTCCTCTGAAACCACTTGATGGATTGCTTTGATATTTAGTAGGGTTGATTGTCATGATGTGTGGGTATGTATATTCTACCACCATTTAGATTAAGTTTTGTAGTAGTTGTGGGACTTAAACCATTTTATCAATATCATACAATGGTAGATCTTGTGGATGCATTTCCTCTGAAAGTGCTTGATGGATTGCTTTGATATTTGGTAGGATTAATTGTTAGGTTGTGTAGCTATGCATACTCTACTGTTTTTTTGATTCATCAAGTTTTATTGGAGTTTGACTTTTCAGCATTATAATACAATGGTAGATACTGTGGTTTCATTTAATTTCGTGGGTATCAATTTTCGTGGTTGGAGGTAAAAAGACATTTTGTGGGATTCTTAAATTCGTGGTTCGCGGAATCGAATCGATCATGGGATTTCATAGAAATTTACATGACTTTAGTGGAAAGTGGCGACATTAAAACAAAATGGGATGTATTAAGAAAGAGGATGCAAAACAAAAGCCTGTTCTTTGTTGTAGCGTGGTGCAAAGTCAACACTAAACATTAATAGAAGGGGTTGTATTTTATGCCGTTTTATGTCATTTGTAAACACAATTTTAAAAGTTGAGTAAAGTACCCACGAATTTAAATCTAATACTGTTTGGGGTATAAAATGTTTGTATCAGTTAGCTTTATATAGCTATAGTATGTTCATATGAGCACTGTATTTATATTTTCTTCTTGCTTACAGATACCTATTTGTTTTCTGTGTTGATTAACAAATTTGACAGTTCACGAGTCAGAAGGATAACTATGGATGAAATGTTTATCATGGTAAGATTTTTCTGGCATGCCTTAGTTTGCACTATTAAATGTTGTTTATAATTATGACAGCTGTTCCAGTTTTTTTATATGTCGCTTGTGGCAAAGGTCACTGAAGGCAAGATATATATATATTGGATTATGGTGGGAGCAGCATTAACATGTTACATTTTATATTTGTAGCTTAATCCATAGGTCTATTAATTTTGTTCCAATTATAGATGGAAAGTTCTTGTCAGTCAATCACCTGTCACCTGACCTTGACCTCATTTTCAGTTCCTCAGTAACCAGGCATAGGATGACAATATTTGGTATATAGGTTTCTGATAAATAATACATGACAGTTTGGTGTCACCTGAAATTGACCCCCAATTTCGTGGTCCAGTGGCTAAGTTAAAGTTTTAGGATTAGGTCAATTCCTCAGTAACCATTCATGGTAGGATGAACATATTTGGTATATATGTTGCTCTTCATCAGTACATGACAGTTTGGTAGGTGTTGCAACCTAAACAGTGACACCATTTAACTTTGTTATATATATTTATATTTTAATATTGTAATGTATAAAACTAGGAGGTACATTTGTGTCCCTGCCACAAAGTGATTTAGGGACATACCCCCCTGGTAGTATTGGCCTACGTCTGGCTGTCCAACCACTTTGATGCATCTCCTTTTAAACTGCTTGACAGATTGCTTTGATATTTGGTAGGATTAATTATTATGATGTGTAAATTTGCATACTTTACAACCTTTGTGATTCGTCAAATTTTGTAGGAGATATAGGACTTAGATTATTTCAGCAGTATAATACAATGGTAGATCGTGTTGACACGTCTCCTCTGAAACCACTTGATGGCTTGTATTTTGGTAGGATTAATTATTATGATGTTTAAATGTGCATACTCTACCATCATTTTGATTTGTCCAATTTTGTAGGAGGTATAGGACTTTGATAATTTCAGCAATATAATACAGTGGTAGACCCATCTCCTTTGAAACCCCTTGACAGATTTTATGTGGTAGAATTATTTGATATGATGTGTATTTGTGCATACTCTACCGCTATTTTGATTTTTCAAATTTTGTTTCGGCATTTTGACCATTTCAGCAATATAATACAATGGTAGATCTTGTGAATTCATCTCCTCTGACACCTCTTGACTGATTGTATTTGGTAGAATTATTAGGGCCCCGCCACTTTGTGGCGGACGCCCTATAGTGATCAGTCTGTCCGTCCGTGTGTGCGTCCATCCGTCCGTCTGAACTAATCGATGACCTTTGACCTTGAACTTTCTCCTCAATGTCGCAAGGCCCACAGAGATGGATACCATCTCACTGATATCTAGTCCCATAAACAAAGATATCACAAACAAAAATTTACCAGTTTAGTTTCTCACAACTTTTAATGCAATCTGATACTGTAGTGGCATCAGACATTTGTCTACATGTAGCATTCTTGGCCTTGTTTCCACTTCTGAAGTGGAACATAGGCAAGACAATTTTTTGTGTCAACATTTGTTATGAAACACAATGTAAAACTTTTTGGGTAGCTTTTATCAATGAAATTAGGTTAAAACTGACTTTTTTTCTCTAAATGGTGCTTATTTCCTTTGTTCTTGATGATAATATCAGTAAATCTGTTCTGGCAGTAACTATAATAATGTGAGGTCATGCTTATTAATTTTTTGCCAATCAAAACACAAATTCTTAAGTTACCAATAATACTTATCAAAAGTACTTACATTCTAACAGCTTTTGCGGAATTCTGTCTATTAATTCTATTCTGTATGTGAAAGAAAAATAATGTGTACATTTTTCTATGTTATTAAAATGTGTCATGGGTTTCTAGATTTTATTATTCAACTGTTACTTCTAACTATATCAAAGAACTCTCTATGTGTTATGATGTATATACATGTAATTGTTTTATTTAGAATTTATTAATATTCTTCCTGTTTCCAGAGTTATGGTGGATTAAGAGGTGCCGTCTGCTTTTCCCTGGTTGCCTTACTGAAAAGAGAAGATTTTCCCACCAAAAACTTGTTTGTAACAACAACTCTTGTTATCATCTTATTTACAGTGTTTGTTCAGGTATGTACTTAGGGGAAATATAATGCTCCATAATGGTCTGACTTGCATAAAACTTTTGAATTTTGAATGTCAATTTTTTTCTAAAATCAAATATTATACAAAATATTTTTACATAGTTTTTAGCTCACTTGACCCAAATGGTCATTGAGCTACTCTCATCCATTGTCGTCATTGTTGGCGGTGACCGTAAACTTTTCACATTACAATCATCTTCTCCAAATCCACTAGGCCCATTAGAACCAAACTTAGCAGTAATGTTCATTTGGTTGTTCTTAACAAAGTTTCAGTTTTTGGTGTAGATCAAATATTCAACATGACAGGCAGAGCCATAAATGCATTCTGAAGTGCTAAAATTAAAAAAATCCGCTCACAAACTGCTTGGCAGATTGATTTTTAATTTTCCAGAAATGTACCTGAGATGGTCCTCTTCTAATTTTGTGCTTTTGTGGCTGATTCAAAATACAAGATGACTGCCACAGTGATCCATAGCTCAACATAAGACCCTAGGGCCAACATACAAACAGCTTCTTCTGAGAAACAATTCCTCATATTAAAACCAAGTTGTGCAGAAATGAAGCTACAGTAGTTTTCTTATTATTTTGATTTTTTGGGCCAATTGGAAATTCAACATGTCTGCCAGGGCTGCAAATGCATTCTGATTGGCTGAAATTTTAAAATTTGTTGCCTGACAAACCGATTGGCAGAAAGAGTTTGTGATATTGTAGAAATCCACTTGAGATGGTCCTCTACTAATTTTGAGTTTTTGGGGCTGATTCAAAATCCAAGATGTCCACCACCTAGAAAAGTACCTTGACATAAGGCCCTATTAAAAAATGTGCAAATGGCTTCTTCACTGAAACTGTCCTTATCATACAGAATGAATCCAGAATAGTTCTCTCATAACTCTTGCTGCTGATTGATGATTCAACATGGCAACCTACATAGAAAACAGCTTCTTCTCAGAAGCAGAATTTAAAATCATAATTTTCCAGAAAAGTCCTGTCTCCTAAAAGGTTTTTTTGTAAGTCAGGTGAGCTTTACAGGTTCTTGAAAGTCTCTGGTTTTTCAGCGAAACCAGCATAAACTTGACCTTAAGTGTTGTGAATAGAAGTAGTTTAGCAAATATTCCAGGTTAAAAAATACATTTTCCAGTCTGAAAATTTAGGCTTTTTTGGCAAAATGAAAAATATTCTACTCAGGAACCACTGTATCAGTTTAAGCATTGCTTATTTTGTCAACAACAACAAAATTCTCTAAACCCACTGTGTCAAACCAACTACTGTACAGTAAAACTTTGGTAGCTCAAACTAGGATGGCTCGAACACCACTGATTTCTTGAACTGATTTTAAAGTCCTCTCATTTATTTCTATATATGTTTGTACAAAAAACCCTGGTTTTTCGAACACAGATTTCTCGAAAACTGGAACTCATTGATAGGTCCCTTTGATTCATGTAAGTCATCATCAATAACTGGAACTAAAATTATAAGCATCGGTGCGAAGCAATTTACGTCTTTAGGTACAAAGGACTTGGATAACAGAAGCCATGACAATTAGTATAGGTATGTCTATTAAAACAATAGATAATAATTATGTCATGACTGGTGATTAGTTTTAACAGGCAAATAGACAATAATTGTTTTTTTTTAATTAAAAATATGAACTGTACCAAGTGGATTATAAAATTTAAAAAAAAACCATTCCATTTAAAATCCTTTTTACGACTTCTGTTGTCAATTGCGGCTTAATTGATATTAAAAACCAAATGTTAAAGCGAAGATAATTTTAAGAAAAATGTGTTGCAATAAATAATTTGGAAATTATTTACGTAATTTAACTGTGATGGCAGATATACCATGTACAAACTGGTTTTGCCCAATCAATGGAAGTCAATAATAACTGATATAAAAAAATTTAAATTTCTCAAACTATTACACCTCAAATTAGCTACAGTAATGTAGCTCCTTTTTTAGCTCACCTGACCTGAAGGGTCATGTCAGCTATTGTCATCACTTGGAGTCCGTCGTTGTTGTCGTCGTTAACTTTTCTTCAAAAATCTTCTCCTCCAAAACCACTGAAGGGATTGCTTTGAAACTTTGCACACGTCATCAGTAAAATGTCCTCTACCAAGTTTGCACAAATCATGGCCTCAGACCAACCAACATGGCAGCCATGGCTAAAAATAGAACAGGGGGGTCAAAATACAGTTTTTAGCTTATAGTTCAAAAAGTATAACAGATATAGGAAAACCGAAAGGACTTTCCTTCTTCAGCATCTAAAGCTCTACAAAACACTCCATTGGGTCAAAGTTGTATGATGACTCCTTGTAGGAGTTATTGCCCTTTAATTGTCGAAATTGATTATTTTTGACATTTTTGCCTCAAAATCTTGAAAATTATTAGAACTAGAGAAAAAGTTAGCATTGCTTAATTGTTCTGCTCTATGACAGCTACAAAAATGACTTAAGGGTCAAGATTGTCTGATGAACCGTTTAGGAATATTCTCCTTGAACATTTTTTTAATCAATTTTACTTGATTTTAAAAAATCTTCTCCTCTTTAACCAATGAAAGTACTACTTTGAAACATGGCACACATCATCTTTAGGATGTCCTCTACCAAAATTGTGCAAATCATGACACCTGACTACCTACATAGCTACGTTGGCTTAAAATAGAAAAAAAAGGGGGGGTGGAGTCGAGAGTTTTTGACTGATAGTTAAAAAAGTATAACAGGTACAGCAAATTTGAAGTGAACCTCCCTTCTCCCTCTAAGCATCAAAAGCTCCTCCTTATAGGAGTTATTTCCCTTAAAAGGTCAAAATTAATGATTTTTGCAGAAGTGTTGGGCAATTCCTTATAGCAAAGAAAAGCTGGATAAAAAAGGGTTGTTTGGTTTCAGGTTCAGGTGAGCAATACAGGCTCCTTGGAGCCTCTAGTTTATTAATGGAGCTACAAAGAGGTCCCATTACTCGTAATGAAGCAATCCGGTAGTGATTCACACGGGGCCGGGGGGAGGGGGGTGGGGGGGTTTTATGCATATAATGAGCTATTAAACTGTTTCTCTCAATTGCTACATACATTTTAATGTCTTTGAAGTTTAACTGATATTTCTACAACACCTTATTCATTACAGAACTGTAGTTTTACACTTGATTCATAATCATGGCATTGTTGTCAAACTTTGAATTCCGGAAGTGCATTATTTCTGAATTGATTTAGTAAAAATGTTCACCCGGATCAAGTTTTTACAGATTTATTGCATTAGCTGGGATCAAATTTTTACCGATATGATTCTACAATTCTACACTCCACAATTTCAATTTGTCTGCAATGCCAGGATTATGAAAAAGTGTGAAAATTATTTAATTAGACATTGTAGAAATGTCAGCTGAACGGCGTAGAAATGAAAAAATATAAATTGAACAAAGATAGCAGTTTAATAGCAGAAAATATGTATAAATCCCAAGAGTGTTTTTGCTCCATTGCGAATAATGGGACCTCTTTGTAGCTCCGTTCATAAAAAAGGAGCTACATTACTGTAGCTAACTTAAAATTGAAAAATTTGTAACTCAAGTTACAATTTTATGAGTTAATTTATACTTACCTGTCAAAGTTACAAACAGGATTACCTTTCTTGTGTACCGTTCACAACTCGCAATAAAACATAGAGATGATCTTCTTTTACAAACATCTACTTAACCATCATCTGTATGTCACGTGATTTACAATAACAATTCAGTTCTTTTGGCGTGCTCTAAAAACACACCTAGAAAAGAAATTCAAAACCAGGGGTGGAGGTGGGTACTTTGACAGGTAAGTATAAATTAACTCATAAAATTGTAACTTGAGTTACAAATTTTTCAATTATTATTTCATTAATTTATACTTTCCTGTCAAAGTTACAAACAGGATAGTATAGATTGTGAAGCAATGTCCATCTGGCGGTAAGGTTGAAGAATTTCTTCTAACCATTTCCAGTGTGAACTAGTTGTAGTGAGTGAAGTAAAAGTCTTGTCTCTTTGCACAATTTTTTTTTTTTTAAAACCATCCATCATGAATAATGTTAACAGTAACAACAAACTGTAATATGAAAACTTGAAAATCTGTAACATATTTACAAAGTACATGTATATAAAACATCAACTGACAAATCTCTCAGATAAAATCGTCCAAATATGGATTCACAGCTCCAATCTGCTGCTTCTAGAATTGAATGTAAAGATGCACCTTTATAGAGTGCCCCCGACGGGCCAATGGCTCTTGAAGAATGAGCTTTGACATTGTCTAATGAATTGTCTGGATAAGCCATTTTAATAACTTGTAACAGTTACAGGTTTGTGAGGTTTAGAAAAAGACAAACAGAGTTTACCTTGTTGATCATTGTTCAACTGTTTTCTGAATTCACTTGTCTTATCTAAATAAGAAAGAATGTGTCTTTTAGGATCTAATTTTTAATTTTCACTGAACGCTGGAACAAAAATTTTCGTCATTGTATGATTTTGACAGTCTGGTTTTGCCAGTCCACATCTTACAAAAGAAATACCTTGCTGCTGAATCCTCATCAATGGAGTATTTACTCTGAGAGACTGTAACTCACTGCATCTCCTGAAAGTAGTAATAGAGATTAAAAAGACTGTTTTCAAAGTCAAATGTTTCAAATCTGCATCAGCTACAGGTTCAAAAGGAGAATTTTGCAACATTCTTAGAATGCGTTGCTAGTCCCACTCAGGATCAATTTTGTACTAGGGGGTCTACTATTAAAAATCCCTTTAATTAACCTGGCTATTGAAGGATGTTGCCTTACTGGTACATTGTCAACTGATGACAATACATTTGAAATCATCGATCTATACCCTGAAATAGTTGGATATTGAAGACCTTTATTATAAAGATGTAAGGAAATCTGCTACCTGAGTCAAAGTTGCATTATGGGGATCAATTTGCCTCTCCGGACACCAGCTACAGTACTGTTTGAACTTGGCGCTATAATCGCGTTATGTTCCTTTCCGCCATGACGCAGATAATAACTGTCTAGCTTCATCTGAAAATCCTTCTGCTTGGAAGGATCGGTTGATAGAAGCCATGCAGTCAGGCTGAATATCTCCGGATTCTGATGATAAAACATTGATTGCGGTTGATGTAGGAGATACGGGACATTTGTCAACCTGACTGGAAAGTCTATTAGGAGATGAAGCAGTTCGTGATACCAATGTCTCCGTGGCCACATTGGTGCAATCGGGAGAATTTGGCACTGGAACTGCCTCATATACTGGAGCACTTTGGGTATGAGACACAGGGGAGGGTATGCATAGGTATACATGTTCTCCCATGAAATGGTCAGGGCATCCAATGCATAAGACTGAGGATGAGGGATCCAAGAACAAAATATTTTGGGTTTGTTCTCGGCTGATGCCAATAAAGTCTATCAAGGGGCTGGACCACCTGAGAAAGAGTTTCTGAACCATTTGCTTGTTCAGGGACCCTTAGGTGGGCCGAATTGTGTGATGGCTCAGATGGTCTGTAGTCTGATTCAAAGAACCTAACACATGTGTCGCTTTGAGTGTAATGTTGTTCTTAATTGATACATTCCAAAGTTCTCATGTTTGGTAACATAGTTTGGTCCCACTTGCTTTACAATGTACTGTAGTATTGTCCGACCTTATCAGTGCTGTTTGATCTTTCAGAAAATTTAGAAGACTGCTCGGATTACAGCTTCCATCTCTAAGCAGTTGATGTGTTTCTTGCTCTCTGTCATGGACCATTTGCCTTGAAAAATTTTCTTGTCCATAACAGCCCCGTACCCTACTTTTGAAGCGTCCGTCATTATTGTCATGCAAGTTTTTTTAGGGTGTATGGACCTACCAGAACATTGACAGGATCTTGCCACCATGTTAGATTGGAAATTATAAAGAACCTTAGAAATTTTTGATGGCCTTGAAAAATCAGAATGTCGAGATAAGCATCGCTTAAATCTAGACTTATGGCCCAATCTCCTGGTTTCACCAAGTTCAACACTTTTGTTAACGTGTCCATTTTGAAATGTTTCTTTTGGAGATATCTGTTGAGGGGTCTCAAATTTATTACAGGTCTCATTTTCCCGTTTTTCTTGGGCACTAGAAAAAATGTGCTGTAGAAACCTGTTTGAATTTGATTGTTCGGAACAATTTCTATAGCGTCTTTTTTTAAAAGAGTATCTCCCTCTTGAAGTAAAATTTCCAAATTCTTTTTGGCAAGTTTGTTTTACTCCCAACCATGGAGGTTTCTGTTTGTACCCCTGTTCTACTATTGACAATACCCACTGATCATTGGTTATTTGTTTCCAATTCTGAAGAAAAAAATTGAGACGTCCCCCAACAGGTATCTCCAATTGATTTTGATTTAAAATTATCTGCAAATCTGAGTCAACTGGAGCCTTTCCACGGTATCCAAGGGATCATGTGTTTGAAGACCTTGAGTCACCATATTTCCTGTTGTTCTGTCAGAAACCACCTGCTCTATCTTTTTGAAAAGACTTAGAACCATACTTAGGTTTGTTGTAATTGAAACTATTTGCACCACCTTTCTTGTATTTGTCAGAATAGTTTTTAGTATTATTAGATTTTATTCTCTGATTTTTTCCAGAATTATTTTCTCTACTATCATAATTCAACTTTCTCTTGTGTGAATTTTCTTTGTTAAATTCAGGAATTAAATCCTAAATTTGCTCTCTTTGTTCTTTCCTTTTTTAGCTCACCTGACCCAAAGGGTCAGGTGAGCTATTGTTATCACTTTGCGTCCATCGGCGGCATCGTCGTTGTTGTCGGCATCTGTAAACTTTTTACATTTTAATCTTCTTCTCTGAAACCACTTCGCCAATTGAAATCAAACCTGGCCATAATGTTCATTGGATGGACCTTTACAAAGTTTGCGTTTTTTATTTGGATTGGTAAACCAATATGGCCACCACCGCAAGACTTAGTTTAACATAGGACCCTATAGGAAAAAAGTTTAAAAGGGCTTCTTCTCTGAAACCGTTTAACCAATCAAAACAAAACTTACTTGCAATATTGTTTGATGGTCCTCTATAAAGTTTATGTTTTTTATGGCAATTGGAAATTCAAAATGGCCACCACCGCAGGACTTAGTTTAATAGGACCCTATGTGAAAACATTTTAAAAGGCTTCTTCTCTGAAACCGGTTAATCAATGGAAACAAAAACTTACTAGCAATATTGTTTGGATTGTCCTCTATAAAGTTTGTGTTTTTTATGGCAATTGGAAATTCAAAATGGCCGCCACCGCAGGACTTAGTTTTACATTGGACCCTATGGGAAAAAGTTTAAAAGGCTTCTTCTCTGAAATCGGTTAACCAATGGAAACAAAACTTACTAGCAATATTGTTTGGATGGTCCTCTTTAAAGTTGTGTTTTTTATCCTAATAGGAAATTCAAAATGACCACCACCGCAGGACTTTGTTTAACATTGAACTCTATTGGGGGAAAAGTTAAAATGGCTTCTTCTCTGAAACCAGTTAACCAATCGAATCAAAACTTACTACCAATATTGTTTGGATGGTCCTTTATAAAGTTTGTGTTTTTTATGGCAATTGGAAATTCAAATGGCTGCCACAGCAGGACTTAGTTTAACATTGGACCCTATGGGAAAAAGTTTAAAAGGCTTCTTCTCTGAAACCGGTTAACCAATGGAAACAAAACTTACTAGCAATATTGTTTGTATGGTTATCTTTAAAGTTGTGTTTTTTATCCCAATAGAAAATTCAAAATGGCCACCACCGCAGGACTTTGTTTAACATTGAACCCTATGGGGAAAAAGTTAAAAATGGCTTCTTCTCTGAAACCAGTTAACCAATCGAATCAAAACTTACTACCAATATTGTTTGGATGGTCCTTTATAAAGTTTATGTTTTTTATGCCAATTGGAAAATCAAAATGGACGCCACCGCAAGACTTAGTTTAACATAGGACCCTATGGGGAAAAGTTAAAAAAGGCGTCTTCTCTGAAACCGGTTAACCAATGTAAACAAAACTTACTTCCAATATTGTTTGGATGGTCCTCTATAAAGTTTATGTTTTTTATGACAATTTGAAATTCAAAATGGCCACCAACACAGGACTTAGTTTAACATAGGACCCTATGGGAAAAAAGTTAAAAAGGCTTCTTCTCTGAAACCGGTAAACCAATCGAAACAAAACTTACTAGCAATATTGTTTGGATGGTCCTCTCTAAAAAGTTCATGTTTTTTATCCCAATCAGAAATTAAAAATGGCTGCCACCACAGGACTTGGTTTAACATTGGACCCTATGGGAAAAAGGTTAAAAAGGCTTCTTCTCTGAAACCGTTTAACCAATGGAAGCAAAACTTACTACCAATATTATTTTGGATGGTCATTTATAAAGTTTGTGTTTTTTATTCCAATTGGAAAATCAAAATGGCCACCACAGCAGGATTTATTTTAACATAGGACCCTTTGGGAACAATTTTAAAAAGGCTTCTTCTCTGAAACCGGTAAACAAATGAAAACAAAACTTACTAGCAATATTGTTTGGATGGTCCTCTTTGAAGTTTATGTTTTTTATGCCAATAGGAAAATCAAAATTGCCACCACAGCATCACATAGATTAACAGTAGACCCTATCGGGAAAAGTTTTATTAGGTTTCTTTTCTGAAACTAATTAACCAATGGAAACAAAACTTACTGACAATATTGTTTGGATGGTCTTCTTAAAGTTTATGTTTTTTATTGCCAATTGGAAATTCAAAATGGCCAATGCCACAGGACTTAGTTTAACATAGGATCCTATGGGCAAATAAAAAAAATCTTCTCTATACAACTGGCTAACCAATGGAAACAAAACTTTCTAGTAATATTGTTTGGATGGTCCTATTGAAAATTACAGGACTAACTTTAACATCAGGGAAATGCCATCTTCATTGCCTATAAAATCAGGTGAGCGATACAGGCTCTTAAGAGCCTCTGGTCTAATTTGAATTCCAGTCCTTTCCCGAAGACCCCATCTCCGGTTAATGGTAATGACAAAACTTTTTCCTGAATATCATTCAAATTACTAATCACAGCATCTGAAGCTGCACATTTTCTACGAATCATATGAGCATAAGCCCCAGCTCTACCCATCTGGTCAAGAGACGTAATGTAGAAATAGCAAATAAATCTTTAACCATATTACAGTGTTCATCACTAACACCTTCTTCTTGTAATTTACTAAGAAATGTACCAAGCATTTGTTGTAAATAAAGAATAGAAATCAACCCCATTCTAGCAGCAACTTGCCCTTGAAAAGCCAATCTTTCAAGTTGTTATAAAGGTTGTGTAGACAATTGTTTAAGTTTTGAATTTTTCACTGCCCTTAACATGGGTTCTAACAAATCATCTAGACTGGGAACAGTAATGGCATAGATTGTTCGTGTAAGGGAAAGCATGAAGGATACTCATCCTTAAACTCAGTTAAACGGTCTGGCCGTTGAATTCTCCAAGGCTGATTGAGCATTCTAATCTGAGCCTCATCTAGAATGAGACCTGTATTTTTCGACTCGTTATTGTCAGGAGGAATTTCATCTTTAAACATTTGGGATAACTTATCTATCTTACATGTAGATTTTTCTTGCACCTTTTCAGTGTCCTTGTTTTCACTTCAGGGTTCGTATTGGTCGTACAGACAAACCTACTAAAACGGTTATGTTTATTACCATTGGTTTTATTAGATAAACTACTCACAGAAAGAGAGTCACTATTGTCTTCTTTTTGATCTGAAATCAACCCCAACACATCAGCTCTTTCTTGCCTGTTGGGTTGCAAGGATATTTCATCAAAGTCCAAATTGACTCTAGAAATACTTGGACTGCCTAAATCTTCGTCCAAATTAGGCTCTAGCGGAATAAGTGGTCTACGCGCCCCATGCGGGCCGTTATCCACAGCACCTTTTTCCCTCTGCATGGCATATCCACCAGTACGAGAATGTTCCGACTTATTATTGTCAAAATCTTGTTTTAACGTACCTAATAAAGTCATCAATTGCTCAAAACGAGAATCTATCTTCTCTTCCATACCATTAATTCTCATTTCTAATTCCACCGTCTTTGATGAGTGTTTCTTTTTAGTAGTTGACGATTTTACTCTAGCCATTTTTTTCACGAGCCACACTGTCGACAGCGACCTTGTCCTTGTCTAAATCAGCTGGCGGAAGTTTATTTATTTTAACAGGAGAATCATGATGGGATTCATCGTCTTCTGAAATAAGACCAGAATCCATGATAGCAAAATAAAACTCTATAGAAAAAACTAATGAGAACTCAAGAAATTCTCAGATTCGAGAGGTGAACGATGTTACTTCAAGCATGCAAAAAATATAACTGAATTGTTACTGTAAATCACATGACATACAGATGATGGTTAAGTAGATGTTTGTAAAAGATCCTCTGTATGTTTTATTGGTGTCTGGATAAATCAGCCCATAACAAAATCGGCCTATACAAAATCGGCCCATAACAAAATCGGCCCAATATAATATAAAATAATATAAAATGTAAAAGTAAGATATATTACTGAAATAAATAAAATGTAAAATTTTTTATTTAATTATTTTACTGTTACAGAATTTCCTAATAGTAATTGTGATCATTTAATTATATTGTTGTTTAACAATCATTCCATAAGGAGTTATCGTTGATTAAACTTATTAATAGTCTTGTTGTTTTTTTAATTAGCAATAATTTTTTTTATTTGTTTAATCATTTAAGGTCAAAAGATCAAAAGATTGAATCTTTTTGTCTTTACGAACATACAAAGCACACACAAGCTATAGCATGGTTGATACAAACATGAATTGGCAAAACATTACAGAAAAATACAAAGCTTAGCTTTCGTGACCAAATGTACTAAGAAATTGAGAAATTGTTAAAAAATACTGAACATTGTCTTTGATTTTTTACCGAAAAATTATAAAAAGACGGTAAAATAATTATGGGTCCTTATTCTAACCATGGATCCCGATCGATGTGTTGAATGTTCCCGTAAAGTTACCACTAGACAGCATGCACTTCAATGTGACATGTGTAACCTGTGGCAGCACAGAATCTGCAATACAGGCATCACCCAGACAGATTATAGAGAGATGGTCCGGAATGGTACCCTAGCATTTACGTGTAGTAAATGCAAAGAAGCGCAAGAGGAAACAATGAGGTAAGACATACTTTTAATTTTTTTCTCTTTTTTTTTTATAAATATAAAATGTGACTTAAATATAATTTAAATATATATAAGATATAATTTATTCAAGTTCACTTTTAACATGTACTAATTATAATGTATATAAATTTATATAATTGAATCCTTAATACCTAAAACTTTTTTATAAAATGTTTTTGTTATATTTCAGTGGTCCTGCTGAATCCACTCATATATCCGACCAACCCACACCAGAGCTAGGTTGCTTCAGTCTATCCATTTCATCCATGTCAGACCTGAATGCAACATATGTTGTTCAGAGACCCCAGTTACCACCACGTTCTCCCATACCACCACCACGCTCGCCAACACCGCCACCTCGTTCGCCGTCACCGCAGCCTGAGCCAGGTTCGCCAGGAGCACCAAACCTTACTGCCAGCTTTGATTTATCTAGACATCCAAATACAGACCAGACAGAGGTGCATGAGAAGTAAGACCAATATCATATAAATTATTGAAACAAATGTATTAATTGTCCAGCAAGCAATATTTTAGCTATATTCAGGACGCAAATCAGCTTGTTCTTACGTTATTTTCGACATTACAATAAGACTTTGAACGATAAATATTTTTAACTAGAATTTACAAAAATAATTGTGAAATGTGAAAATATAAAGAAATATTATATTGATTATATATATGCTGAACATTTTATTTCCCAGGTTAGCAAGGGTGATTTTACCTACTGGAGATGTATAAAGCGCTCTAGCAAGTCCAACTGTCCAGCCACTGTATCGCAGCAAGGTACCACTTTTAAGAGTAACGCCAGACCACACAACCACCAGGCTGACAAGGGTGCTCTAAAGAAAGTACTTGTGAAGAAAGAGGTAGGTGCATGTCTGTGTAAAAATGTATTCAAAACTAATAATTGTTCATGCTTTATTACAAAGATCGGTAATTGTTAGAAATATCTACACAAACCAGCACGACGTATTGTTGATGATGCTATGCTGCTTCATTGTCAAATTGTTGAAAATATATTAAAAAAGCAATGTAGTAAGTTATTGTTTTTGTTTTATTATCTTTTGTCTTTTTTTTTGTCTTTTAAGGTGAAAGTGGAAAGTGTTCGGAATCTTCACAAGCCAGCAAGACGTATTGTTGACGATGCTATGCTGCTTCACATAACTCCCGATGACCACCAGCTTCCAAAGGTCAAGAACCTGGAGAGACTAGCCAACAGACGTCGTGCTGACCTTAGACCGGATGAACCGAAAGATCTGAACTTCGTTGTAAGAATATTTGTTTAAAATATTAAATTTTCAATAAATTTTTAAATACATGTTATTATTGTTTTTTCTTCTATTTTTATTGAAACATATAAAGATCTATACTTCGTTGTAAGAATATTTGTTTAAAATATTAAATTTTCAATAAATTTTTAAATACATGTTATTATTGTTTTTTTCTTCTATTTTTATTGAAACATATAAAGATCTATACTTCGTTGTTTCAATAATTATATACATTATTGTTTCTTGTTTCTATTTTTATTTTATTCTATCATATAAAGATGTAAGAATATTTGTTCAAAATATTTCTGACTTTTGATATGTTTTATGTTTTAGATTGACACAGAGTATCTACAATGCGACAAGTTCTTGATTGGGGATATCCATGTAGACAGCGAAAGGCATCTCTTGTTTTCCACGCCAGACCAGCTTACCATCCTACAGCAATCCAGGCGTTGGTTCTGCGATGGAACGTTCAAGGTCGTTCGTGAACCATTCACACAGATGTGGTCTATCCACGCCTTCATTAGAAAGGGTGACAGTTGTAAGCAGATCCCTTTGGTCTTCTGCCTTATGTCCAGACGGAAGAGTAAAGATTATATAGCTGTAAGTTTTCATGTTAGTTAAATGAGCAAAACAATGTGTTATAAGTGGTTATATTTAAAATTAATTACAAGTAATTAAATATACAAATACAGCCATACGAATGAGTTGATTGGATAATTGAATTATAGTATTGTTATCAGTCGTTTATAGTATTGTAGTAGATATAATCCAATTATGTTAATCCAATTATAGGTCAACTATAATTTCTCTCTTCTTTTGTAGGTCTTGCAGAAGGTAAAGACTGCAGTAGCTGGTCCCACTCAAGTACAGGCTTTCGTGTCTGATTTTGAGAAAGGTAAATATCAATTTTACAAATTATTGATAATTATAACTTATTTATTTACTTCTTTATTTTTTATAAACAAAATGATACACTAATCGATAATTATATAAATGATAATCATAACTTATTTATTTACTTCTTTATTTTTTTATAAAGAAATGATACACTAATCGATAATTACATAAATGTTTGATGTTATAATATGTATTCTTATTCTATTTACAGGTGCCTGGAAAGCTATCAGACAAGAATTTCCCGAGACTACCATCCATGGCTGCGCCTTTCACTTCTGCCAAGCCATTTTCCGCAAAGTAACAGATCTTGGTCTCAAGACAACATACAGTCAGCGTGGTGCAGAGTATAGATATATTCGGTCTCTGATGGCTCTACCTTTCCTGCCAACAGCAGACATACCAGCAGCTTTTGCCCAGCTTGGACCAAGAGCCACATCACCAGAACTGCAGCGCCTGGTAGACTACATCGCCGCCACGTGGATCAACAACCCAGTATATACTCCAAGAACCTGGTCCACCTACCAGCGCAGCATTCGCACCAACAATGATGTAGAAGGTATGTTTATAAATTTATTATAAAAAACAAGTTAATTTTTACGGCATGTACAACAGTTATTTATAACTCGATATATAAATACATATTTTTTATTTATAACTCGATATATAAATACATATTTTTTATTTATAATTCCATATATATGTTTTCTTTTCCATATATATATAGAAAATTCATGTATTAGATAACACTATCTAAATTTTATGTTTTCTTTTTATAGGGTGGCATACACGTATCAATGCCGATGTTGACAAAGAAAATGCACCCTTCTATATTCTAGTGCCTGCTCTTCAACGTGAAGCCAACCTGGTGGAGCTTGCAGTTAGATTGGTGTCAGAGGAGCAGATTCTAAGAAACCAGAGACAGAGATACAAGGAACTGGAAGGTCGTCTTCATGAGGTATGGGGCCGCTACGAAGATGACGAGATCTCGGCGTCCCAGTTGCTAAGAGAATGCGGACAGATATACGGCCCCAACAACGATTGACTGAACTTTTCATATTGTTGCTTCATTTTGTGAGATGAGATATATATAAAATATTGTTACTTAAAAATAATGATGCAGTTATTATTATTATTAAACTTATTGTTTTTTGTTGTTCAGTGATATTCATGTAATAAAAACTAAGAAACCATATTTTTTAGTGTTTTATTTAAAATAACATACATTGTTAGAACATAAAAAACACAAACAAAGAAAAATAAAGTCCACAATACAATTAAATATATACAGTTTCCACAATTCTTTACTTCAAATAATATATTGTGGGCCGATTTAGACATGGGCCAATTTTGTTATGTGCCGATTTTGCATGGGCCGATTTTGTTATGGGCCGAAATGTCAGGCATTCGTTTTATTGCGAGTCGTGAACGGTACGCAAGAAAGGTAATCCTGTTTGTAACTTTGACAGATAAGTATGAATTAATGAAACAATAATAACTGTATTCGTATCTAACTCATCAAATAAACATCTACAGACAATCAAAATGAATTTTAGTACCCAAAACAATCATACTGTGTGTAGGAAATTAACGAGCATCCTAACAACAAAAACTGTCATGGTACGAAACAGATTAATTTCCGGAAGTTGTCCAACTTCGGAAGCTCCAACTACCGATAGCTCGAACTGTTTTTGGTGACCCCATCGAGTTCGACTTATCAAAATTTTCCTGTAATTTATATTCTGCACTTTGTTTTATGTTGATTATAACACCAGGAATTCTTTTGAAAACAGTATGAGTTAAAACATTATTGAAAATTGTTTTTTGTCTCGTCTTTGACGATAGTCGCTAGAGGCGAGACATGAATATGGCAATCCGGCAGCAGCAGTGAAACCACTTGACATTTTGCTTTTATATCTTTGTAAGCTTAATCCCTAAGTCCATCAAATTTGGTCCAGTGGTAGATTATGATGAGTACTTGCCAGTCATTCATCTGTCACCTGACCTTGAACTCAATTTCATGGTCCAGTGTCTATGTTAAAGTTTTTGGATTAGGGCAGTTCCTCTGTAACCATGAATGATAGGATGGCAATATTCGGTATATAGGTTGCTATTGACATTGACTGTCTGGTAGGTGTCACCTGACCTTGACCTCAATTTCATGGTCCAGTGACTATGTTAAAGTTTTTGGATTAGATCAGTTCCTCTGTAGCCTTGCATGTAAATTTGAAGTGATGACAATTTTATGCTATTTAAAATGTTGCTCATGAAGTAATTTTTTTCATTACTGAACTGGAATGCAGGCAAGACATTTTTCTGTGTCCACACTTGTCTACATTCTATAGTGTATTTTGGATTTATAATTTTATATTGTAGGGAGCTACCATTAAACCTCTTGTAAATAAACTAAGGGTAAAGCTGGCAACATATGTGGAACCAAAAATGTATGATGAACTTAATTGTAAGGTACTGTCAGATTTTATTTGTTTATCTGTTGTTTATAAATATTTTTGTGTGTTCATCAATATTGTTGAATTTGAGTTTTGTCTAATGTCCAGATGCTGCTCTTGCTAAACGGCAGAAGATATGGTTGTTATTTATTTAAATCATTTTCTCCGGACAGGTATTTTTTCTTCCAGTTATTTATATAAATCGTTTTCTCTGGACAGGTATTTCTTCCAGATTCTGTGAAATTTTATATATGATGCTTATGATTGATTGTTTAATTAGTTGATGAGAGGTGTTAATTATATAAGTAATTATTTGTAGTAATTATTTGTAGTTAGAATCACTTTTTTCAAATTGGTAAAAATAATAGTTTTGGTTAGGTAACACCATTTCCTAATCCTTAAGTTGTTAAAATCGTAGAAAAAATAATATTTAAATTATTTTTAAAGGAGAAAAAATGTCATCCTTTCAAAATTTATTTAACATACAGACATGGACTACTTGTACCCGAAGCCTGATACAAAGGACATTAAAATTATCAATGACATTTGGGATTCTCGGTGGCCAAGTGGTTAAGGTAGATTGCATCTACTATTGATAACGTGGACTGTCCACACTAAGGTTGCTGGTATGAATCTCACTGCAGGCATGGAGCACTCGACTCCAATCTTAATTGACAAGGATTGCCATTTTTTCAACAAAATTTTGGGTTACTTTTCTGGTAGTCCAGCTTCCTCTTTTAATAAAAACTGGATGCCATGATATAGCTAAAAAAATTGCTGAAAGTGGCATAAACACCATTCAAACAAACAAACAAATCAAAGACATCTCAGCAACATTCAATCAGTTAATCAGATATTTTCAGTCAAAGGTCACTATAAATGTATATATTCTGTGAGTTTGAAAATTTTGAACTATTCATTCACATTGTGATTTAAATTTAAAAGGCACATTTATATTTGGAGTATTCATTGAATATGTCTATATGTATATGGATATATATATTTTTTTAATTTACCATTGAACATTGATACACTTGCAGTTAATTTTGGCAGATTTAACTGTTTTGATGGTTTGTGTGTGGTAAATTTTCTATTTTTAGACAATATAAAACACTGAGGTTGTGGGTTCGAGCATTAATGTGGGCAGGTTGTGCTCAAACCAAATCTTAAGCGGATGCAACACACTTGAATTTTCTTTAAATTTGCCATATAGTTAGTTTTTTATACAAGTTATCATAATTCAAATTATCTGTACATTTTCCCTTTGATGTGTGCCCGTGATAAAGCCAGTAACAAGGTACTGGCATTTATCACCGAATTTATCAGGTCAGTAGGCTGCGGAGGAATCTTACAATGATTACATCACAGTAACTAACAGAATGTTCAAAAATAAACAAAGCAAGATAAAATAAAACAAAAGAAAACGAACACTACATCAAATTTTACACATTTTCCTAGAAATATAGCATTCTTGCCCTCATAGCACATGCATTTAAATACGTCTGCTTGTATTATGGACCCCCTACAATGCCTTTTTGTTTTAGCGGTTTTAAAAATGACATGCAATAATCTCCGCCGTCCGTTCGCGACAAAATCTCTTCAAATTGCACAAACATCAACAGCATGTGACAAATCCCGAATTCTTGTTCATTCACCACAACAACTTGCTATTAACCTCGCCATTTTTGGTGTTAATGCGACAAATCACAAACTGTAATGGCATTATTACAGCAGTAAAATTCGGCCTACACAACTCATGGCATATATGCTTTGTAATTACCATTGAAATTTCTAAATAAATGATATGTAAATCGTATCTCCCCTGGCCACTGCAAAGTACTAAAAATTAAAAATAACACAGCACCAAACAGTTACCAGAAATGATAATGTTATAGAAAACAATAAAAAGTGAAACTGACACTCAAAGTCTCAATTGGAAATATCGGTCAGAAATGTTGGCAACAAAATTTGAAATAATACAGTTTGTAAAAAAGCAAAATATTAAAAACACAAAATTTGACACCCCATAACATAATTAAGAGAAAAAAGAAACGATTCTCATTATTCACCAGCTATTACATCAATGATTAAAATGACATGCCATACAGAGGAGCAATGAAATAACGTCCATTCACTAGGCCACATTAGGGTTGAATGACGTTGACGCTTAATAACGTAGCACACCATTTTTTCACAGATCACTTCTACAAAAAAGGAGTTCCTTATAAAATATGGCCTAAATCTACCAAAAATGCTCTTTTTGAAAATTACTGATTAAAGGAATATATAAAAAATTCGTGTTTCAGAGCTTTTTTTGAGTGGTTTTCAGCACTGAAATTTTAAAATTTCTAATAGATTATACAGAGAAGAGAATAAAAAAGCACTAAAATAAAAGATTACAAAAATTCTGTCCAATGAAATTTTCTGAAATATTGATATAATGTCAAGCAATCTGATTACATTTTAGTGATGGAAAGAAAAATAAGGGTCTCTGAGTTAAATTTTTGTCAATTGGGAAATAACTGGTCAAAAAGTGCTAAAAATAGTATTTTTCTTGTTAAAATTACCTCCCTTGTTAACAGTTTTATTTTCATTATTTTTGTCAATACCGAACTCATTTATGCGAAAAAACTTTTTATTTTAACCAATAATAAATTCAAGTAATAATATAGGTATATGACTTTGATTATTATTTTAAATTTTATGGAAATTAAGAGTTAATGATGAAAGAAATTATTATTAAATTTACAATAAATGTTCTATATATTTTGGGGGCCTCGGAGGCCGAGTGGTTCAGGTAGTTCATCTACTATTGATCACGTGGTCTGTCAACACTGAGATTGAGGGTTAGAGCCTCACTGCGGGCAGGGTGCGTTCGACTCCAATCTTAATTGACAAGAATTGACAGTTTTCCTACCGCAGGTCTGGGGTTTTCTCCAGGTACTCCGGCTTCCTCCCCAATAAAAACTGGACGCCATGATATAGCTGAAAAGTTGCTGAAAGTGGCATTAAAGCAACATTCAAACAAACAAATTCTATATATTTTGAAATTTTCACAAAAAATGTCAGATAATGTCCTGCATCCCCTTAATTGGCAAGGATTGCTGGTTTTCCTGCCTGTTGATGTTTAACCCAATTTAAACTAACAAACCTATTGATAATAATACATGTATTTTATAGGTAACAGATCACATGATGGCAGGAATGGAAGAAATTGTTGGACATGAAGGGAATTTTTATCTGATGGTAACTGTCTTTCATCTGTTACTCAATTTGCCGATTGTGAATACATGTGTTTTAATAATGTTAATTAAAAAACTATGCAACTTTCAGGGTTGCAACCAATAACAACAATTTTCTCAAAGAAAGAAGAAATAAGTTTTTTTGTGTTTTCTATATTTTTCTCTAAATCTACTACTGCCAAAGTTTAAAACATTCCAGGTCTGCCTAATTTTAATTAAATGGTAAATGTTACAAAGTGCAAGTTTTTGGTCCCCTTGAAGAATTTACACCAGTCACCTGTACAGGAAGCATCCCAGCCGACATTTTTTTATGTAATAAATCAATTATCCGTAATTTATAACTGTCAACATATTGAGATCTGTACTCGCACAGATTTATATACATGCACCTAAATTTGTTGATCCCACAATTAAACTGCCTTCATCTTACCACCAGGTGTTCAATGGAACTTTCTATCTTGCAGCTGGTGAATGAAATTGACCGGAGATTAATTTCCTTGGGACATCATTTGTCCACAAAACGAGTTAAAAACTTCTTTTAATCGACAAAAGTTTACTGTCTGTATCCTTGTTTTCATGTTACTCACTTTCTCTGTGTTTTGTATTTTTGGTTCATGTTGTATATGTTTGTCTGAATCCAGATTGTAATCGTGCGTTGATCTTAGCCTCATGTTGTTACTGTTTTTTTTAATTAATGCCTTTTTTCTAATAGAAAGGTTATTTACACCCACGTAGATGTCAATTAATTGTTTATTGAAAGGTAGCATGTGGCACATTTATGTTACCTTAGAGTTATGTGAACATGTTATCAGTAGGTGGTGCAATATGACAAAACGTGAATTATGTATGTTTGTTTGATTGATGTTTAATGCCACTGACATAAATTAATAACAGGTAATTGATTGAAACTGGAATAATTTTTTAACATGTCAGTTTTTTTTCTGGTCTGAAAGCTAACCCACTTGAATAGAGTTAGCTTAAGGTATAGAAAATATTGTATACAATTTTACATATTGTATTATTAATGTATAATTTCATCAGCATATACATGTAATTCGATATAGTCAGTAAGTAAGGGAACACTGTATCAAAAAATTAATCCATCCTTAGAGGGATGTGTTGGGTCAGTCAAACCATGAATCATTCCCTTGAGGGATGGGTTAGGTAAGTCAAACAATGAGTCATTCCCTTGAGGGATGTGTTGGGTCAATCAAACAATGAATCATTCCCTTGAGGGATGGGTTAGGTAAGTCAAACAATGAGTCATTCCCTTGAGGGATGGGTTGGGTCAGTCAAACAATGAATCATTCCCCTGAGGGATAAGTTGGGTCAATCAAACAATGAGTCATTCCCTTGACGGATGAGTTGGGTCAATCAAACAATGAGTCATTCCCTAGAGGGATGGGTTGGGTCAATCAAACAATGAGTCATTCCCCTGAGGGATGAGTTGGGTCAATCAAACAATGAGTCATTCCCTTGAGGGATGGGTTGGGTCAGTCAAAAAATGAATCATTCCTCTGAGGGATGGGTTGGGTCAGTCAAACAATGAATCATTCCCTTGATGGATGAGTTGGGTCAATCAAACAATGAGTCATTCCCTAGAGGGATGGGTTGGGTCAATCCAACAATGAATCATTCCCTTGACGGATGAGTTGGGTCAATCAAACAATGATTCATTCACTTGACGGATGAGTTGGATCAATCAAACAATGAGTCATTCCCTAGAGGGATGGGTTGGGTCAATCAAACAATGAATCATTCCCTTGACGGATGAGTTGGGTCAATCAAACAATGAGTCATTCCCTAGAGGGATGAGTTGGGTCAATCAAACAATGAGTCATTCCCTAGAGGGATGAGTTGGGTCAATCAAACAATGAGTCATTCCCTTGACGGATGAGTTGGGTCAATCAAACTATGAGTCATTCCCTAGAGGGGTGAGTTGGGTCAATCAAACAATGAGTCATTCCCTTGACGGATGAGTTGGGTCAATCAAACAATGAGTCATTCCCTTGACGGATGAGTTGGGTCAGTCAATCAATGAGTCATTCCCTTGACGGATGAGTTGGGTCAATCAAACTATGAGTCATTCCCTAGAGGGGTGAGTTGGGTCAATCAAACAATGAGTCATTCCCTTGACGGATGAGTTGGGTCAATCAAACAATGAGTCATTCCCTTGACGGATGAGTTGGGTCAATCAAACAATGAGTCATTCCCTTGACGGATGAGTTGGGTCAGTCAATCAATGAATCATTCCCTTGAGGGATGAGTTGGGTCAGTCAATCAATGAATCATTCCCTTGAGGGATGAGTTGGGTCAGTCAATCAATGAATCATTCCCTGGAGGGATGAGTTGGGTCAATCAAACAATGAGTCATTCCCTAGAGGGATGAGTTGGGTCAATCAAACAATGAGTCATTCCCTAGAGGGATGAGTTGGGTCAATCAAACAATGAGTCATTCCCTAGAGGGATGAGTTGGGTCAATCAAACAATGAGTCATTCCCTTGAGGGATGAGTTGGGTCAGTCAATCAATGAATCATTCCCTGGATGGATGAGTTGGGTCAATCAAACAATGAGTCATTCCCTAGAGGGATGAGTTGGGTCAATCAAACAATGAGTCATTCCCTAGAGGGATGAGTTGGGTCAATCAAACAATGAGTCATTCCCTAGAGGGATGAGTTGGGTCAATCAAACAATGAGTCATTCCCTTGACGGATGAGTTGGGTCAATCAAACAATGAGTCATTCCTTTGACGGATGAGTTGGGTCAATCAAACAATGAGTCATTCCCTTGACGGATGAGTTGGGTCAATCAAACAATGAGTCATTCCCTGACGGATGAGTTGGGTCAATCAAACAATGAGTCATTCCCTATAGGGATGAGTTGGGTCAATCAAACAATGAGTCATTCCATAGAGGGATTGGTTAGGTCAGTCAATCAATCCCTAGGGATGGGTTGAGTAATTTTGGCTGGATATCATAGATAGAGTCACAACAGCCCCAAAGATTGTTTTTAAATAGAACAAAGTTAACTATCAGTGATAATGTTTCTCTAATTGCAGGAAAAGATGAAAAGATTCCAAGATGTGTACCTGAGGAAATTTTTGTTGAAAGATCCAGATAATATAGATCAGCAAGAATTATTGCAGTATTATGAAAAACTTGTCATGAAGTTAGTATACTTGTAGTCATTAAGTTCAAGTATGTATCCTTATGAAATAATATGGAGTATATTTTATTGGATTGACTTTTAACGTCAGAAAGAGTTCACTTTCTATTCTACATTTAATCATACCTCATTTATTTATTCTGCTTGTACACAATAGATGATTCTACATGTACCTGTACTCGTTATATATTATACATGTATTCAGGTTCTCATAATTGATTCTACATCAACTCGTAATTGATTCTGTCAGAATTCATAAATGATTTTGCATGTAATTTTGAGCACCGTGTTATATACACATTGAAAAAAGTATTGATTTTTTTGCATTTATTAAATTTGCACTTAAAGAGAGTGTCAGTTTTTCATGAAAATAATGAAAATACAGCTGAAATGCAATTATTTTATACTTTATAAGAGCATTGACAAGTGCATTTTGATAAAAAGCATTAAACTATTTAATTGTAATTAAACAAAAATATGATTCAAACAAAGATGCCAGTTTTGCATCAAAATAGCTGTAGGAAACAATTGGTCAAAGTGATTCACATTCTGTTGAAAAACAGTCTAAACATGCCAGAAACATCTGCACTCCAATACTCAAACTCTGCCCTCAGTTACGTGCAATATGAAGTGGCTCACATCAGACTAATGTTTCTCCAAGAGGCTAAATTCAAAGGGCTCATCACTATTGCAAACATGCTGCTTTATGTCTCTCTGTGAGCAATGTTTCACAAGCCCTGTTGAAAATGTTACCTACATCTTTGAGTCTATTCGTTTATGTTACTGATGAAGCACAAGGTTTGGCGACCACTGTCTTTTCAACACAGTGCTGTTCACAAACGGGTTTCGGTTGAGCAGGTTTTATCAGCCATGTCTTCATGGTCAAATGTTACTGGGGGGAGTCTTACAGATCTTGGATGGTCCTTAACAGAATTTGTCATTGAATGCTTACTTAATATTCGGCTAATTTTTGATTGGTGGTGGCCACACAAGGAGCAGTTTGTCTGGGGAATATTCCAGCATCTCGTCCCAATAATTAGCCATTGAACATCATTAGACAGCTGGGATGGGCCATTTCATCAATTTTAGAACAGGATTGATACAAACCAGCTTACATAGAGCATGAAGAATGACACATATGAAAACTTAAATTTCAAAGCCTATGAGTGAAAGTTGTGATGACACAATAAAGCAGGCAATAAACAATTTTCCACAGTAAATTGAAGTCTTTTAATTCATTTTACATTTGGTATTGCAATACATCTTTTCAGTGTATAATTTAAAAATAATTCCATGGTTTTAATTTGATGACCTTGAGGTCATAGATCTATATTGGTCAGACAAGTCCTTTATATCAGTGATGTTCCATTTTTGTTTTCGGACATTTCATTATTGTTATTTATACTTTACATTATTTTTTTTTTATTTTAATTTTAGGGAACATTACAAAAATTTATTTTTATGTGGAGCACAGAATATGACGGAAAAGGCAGATAATATGTAAGTTATGATGACACGTGTTAGTTCTCGGATAAAAATTGTAGCTTGATGGATCATATAGAAATCAAATTTTGTCCTTCAAGTGAAAACTTGCTGGTGTCTGTTGATAATGACATACATAAATAAAAGCTAAGAGCTGAAAAAAACATTCCATTTTCACTAACTTCTACGAGATATCAAGTCACTTACTTTCTAAATGTTTTAAATGGATTACATGTTTATGAAACTTTAGTTAGTTAACATGACTGCAAGCTACTATGTTCACCCATGTTGGAGTGTGACCTAAAGGCCATGTAAGGTTTTATAAAATAGTTAACCCCTGTTGGAATGTAACCTAGAGTCAATGTAGGGTTTTATACAATAGTTCACCTTGTTGGAGTGTGACCTAGAGGCCATGTAGGGTTTTATACAATAGTTCACCCCTGTTGGAGTGTGACCTAGAGGCCATGTAGGGTTTTATACAATAGTTCACCTTGTTGGAGGGTGACCTAATGGCCATGTAGGGTTTTATACAATAATTCACCTCGTTGGAGTGTGACCTAGAGGCCATCTAGGGTTTTATACAATAGTTCACCTCGTTGGAGTGTGACCTAGAGGCCATGTAGGGTTTTATACAGTAGTTCACCCCTGTTGGAGTGTGACCTAGAGGCCATGTAGGGTTTTATACAATAGTTCACCCCTGTTTGAGTGTGACTTAGAGATTATGTAGGGTTTTATACAATAGTTCACCTCAGTGGAGTGTGACCTAGAGGCCATGTAGGGTTTTATACAATAGTTCACCTCGTTGGAGTGTGACCTAGAGGCCATGTAGGGTTTTATACAATAGTTCACCCCTGTTTGAGTGTGACCTGGAGGCCATGTAGGGTTTTATACAATAGTTCACCTTGTTGGAGTGTGACCTAATGGCCATGTAGGGTTTTATACAATAATTCACCTCTTTGGAGTGTGACCTAGAGGCCATGTAGGGTTTTATACAATAGTTCACCCCTGTTTGAGTGTGACATGGAGGCCATGTAGGGTTTTATACAATAGTTCACCTTGTTTGAGTGTGACCTAGAGGCCATGTAGGGTTTTATACAATAGTTCACCTCGTTGGAGTGTGACCTAGAGGCCATGTAGGGTTTTATACAATAGTTCACCTCGTTGGAGTGTGACCTAGAGGCCATGTAGGGTTTTATACAATAGTTCACCCCTGTTTGAGTGTAACTTAGAGATCATGTAGGGTTTTATACAATAGTTCACCTCGTTGGAGTGTGACCTAGAGGCCATGTAGGGTTTTATACAATGCCTCACCCCTGTTTGAGTGTGACCTGGAGGCCATGTAGGGTTTTATACAATAGTTCACCATGTTGGAGTGTGACCTAGAGGCCATGTAGGGTTTTATACAATAGCTCACCCCTGTTGGAGTGTGACCTAGAGGCCATGTAAGGTTATACAATAGTTCACCTTGTTGGTGTGTGACCTAATGATCATGTAGGGTTTATACAATAGTTCACCCCTTGTTGGAGTGTGAGCTAGAGGCCATTTAGGGTTTTTTACAATAGCTCACCCTGTTGGAGTGTGACCTAGAGGCCATGTAGGGTTTTATACAATAGTTCACCCCTGTTTGAGTGTGACCTAGAGACCATGTAGGGTTTTATACAATAGTTCACCTTGTTGGAGTGTGACCTAGAGACCATGTAGGGTTTTATACAATGCCTCACCCCTGTTGGAGTGTGACCTGGAGGCCATGTAGGGTTTTATACAATAGTTCACCCCTGTTTGAGTGTGACCTGGAGGCCATGTAGGGTTTTATACAATAGTTCACCTTGTTGGAGTGTGACCTAGAGGCCATGTAGGGTTTTATACAATAATTCACCTCTTTGGAGTGTGACCTAGAGACCATGTAGGGTTTTATACAATAGTTCACCTTGATGGAGTGTGACCTAGAGGCCATTTAGGGTTTTATACAATGCCTCACCCCTGTTGGAGTGTGACCTAGAGGCCATGTAGGGTTTTATACAATAATTCACCTTGTTGGAGTGTGACCTAGAGGCCATGTAGGGTTTTATACAATAATTCACCTTGTTGGAGTGTGACCTAGAGACCATGTAGGGTTTTATACAATAATTCACCTTGTTTGAGTGTGACCTAATGGCCATATAGGGTTTTATACAATAATTCACCTCTTTGGAGTGTGACCTAGAGGCCATGTAGGGTTTTATACAATAATTCACCTTGTTGGAGTGTGACCTAATGGCCATATAGGGTTTTATACAATAGTTCACCTTGTTGGAGTGTGACCTAGAGGCCATGTAGGGTTTTATACAATAATTCACCTTGTTGGAGTGTGACCTAATGGCCATATAGGGTTTTATACAATAGTTCACCTTGTTGGAGTGTGACCTAGAGGCCATGTAGGGTTTTATACAATAATTCACCTTGTTGGAGTGTGACCTAATGGCCATATAGGGTTTTATACAATAATTCACCTTGTTGGAGTGTGACCTAATGGCCATATAGGGTTTTATACAATAATTCACCTTGTTGGAGTGTGACCTAGAGGCCATGTAGGGTTTTATACAATAGTTCACCCCTATTGGAATGTGACCTAATGGCCATATAGGGTTTTATACAATAGTTCACCTTGTTGGAGTGTGACCTAGAGGCCATGTAGGGTTTTATACAATAATTCACCTTGTTGGAGTGTGACCTAGAGGCCATGTAGGGTTTTATACAATAATTCACCCTGTTGGAATGTGACCTAGAGGCCATGTAGGGTTTTATACAATAATTCACCTTGTTGGAGTGTGACCTAGAGACCATATAGGGTTTTATACAATAATTCACCTTGTTGGAGTGTGACCTAATGGCCATATAGGGTTTTATACAATAATTCACCTCTTTGGAGTGTGACCTAGAGGCCATGTAGGGTTTTATACAATAATTCACCTTGTTGGAGTGTGACCTAATGGCCATGTAGGGTTTTATACAATAATTCACCTTGTTGGAGTGTGACCTAGAGGCCATGTAGGGTTTTATACAATAATTCACCTTGTTGGAGTGTGACCTAATGGCCATGTAGGGTTTTATACAATAATTCACCTTGTTGGAGTGTGACCTAGAGACCATATAGGGTTTTATACAATAGTTCACCTTGTTGGAGTGTGACCTAATGGCCATATAGGGTTTTATACAATAATTCACCTTGTTGGAGTGTGACCTAGAGGCCATGTAGGGTTTTATACAATAGTTCACCTTGTTGGAGTGTGACCTAGAGGCCATATAGGGTTTTATACAATAGTTCACCTTGTTGGAGTGTGACCTAGAGGCCATGTAGGGTTTTATACAATAATTCACCTTGTTGGAGTGTGACCTAGAGACCATGTAGGGTTTTATACAATAGTTCACCTTGATGGAGTGTGAGCTAGAGGCCATTTAGGGTTTTATACAATGCCTCACCCCTGTTGGAGTGTGACCTAGAGTCCATGTAGGGTTTTATACAATAGTTCACCCCTGTTGGAGTGTAACCTAGAGTCAATGTAGGGTTTTATACAATAGTTCACCCCTGTTGGAGTGTGACCTAGAGGCCATTTAGGGTTTTATACAATAATTCACCTTGTTGGAGTGTGACCTAGAGGCCATGTAGGGTTTTATACAATAGTTCACCCCTGTTGGAGTGTGACCTAGAGTCAATGTAGGGTTTTATACAATAGTTCACCCCTGTTGGAGTGTGACCTAGAGGCCATTTAGGGTTTTATACAATAATTCACCTTGTTGGAGTGTGACCTAGAGGCCATGTAGGGTTTTATACAATAGTTCACCCCTGTTGGAGTGTGACCTAGAGGCCATGTAGGGTTTTATACAATGCCTCACCCCTGTTGGAGTGTGACCTAGAGGCCATGTAGGGTTTTATACAATAGTTCACCTTGTTGGAGTGTGACCTAGAGGCCATGTAGGGTTTTATACAATAGTTCACCCCTGTTGGAGTGTGACCTAGAGGCCATGTAGGGTTTTATACAATAGTTCACCCCTGTTGGAGTGTGACCTAGAGGCCATGTAGGGTTTTATACAATAGTTCACCCCTGTTGGAGTGTGACCTAGAGGCCATGTAGGGTTTTATACAATAGTTCACCCCTGTTGGAGTGTGACCTAATGGCCATGTAGGGTTTTATACAATAATTCACCTTGTTGGAGTGTGACCTAGAGGCCATGTAGGGTTTTATACAATAGTTCACCTTGTTGGAGTGTGACCTAGAGACCATGTAGGGTTTTATACAATAATTCACCTTGTTTGAGTGTGACCTAATGGCCATATAGGGTTTTATACAATAATTCACCTCTTTGGAGTGTGACCTAGAGGCCATGTAGGGTTTTATACAATAATTCACCTTGTTGGAGTGTGACCTAATGGCCATATAGGGTTTTATACAATAGTTCACCTTGTTGGAGTGTGACCTAGAGGCCATGTAGGGTTTTATACAATAATTCACCTTGTTGGAGTGTGACCTAATGGCCATATAGGGTTTTATACAATAGTTCACCTTGTTGGAGTGTGACCTAGAGGCCATGTAGGGTTTTATACAATAGTTCACCTTGTTGTAGTGTGACCTAGAGGCCATATAGGGTTTTATACAATAGTTCACCTTGTTGGAGTGTGACCTAGAGACCATGTAGGGTTTTATACAATAATTCACCTTGTTGGAGTGTGACCTAATGGCCATATAGGGTTTTATACAATAGTTCACCTTGTTGGAGTGTGACCTAGAGGCCATATAGGGTTTTATACAATAATTCACCTCTTTGGAGTGTGACCTAGAGGCCATGTAGGGTTTTATACAATAGTTCACCTTGTTGGAATGTGACCTAATGGCCATGTAGGGTTTTATACAATAGTTCACCTTGTTGGAGTGTGACTTAGAGGCCATATAGGATTTTATACAATAGTTCACCCCTATTGGAATGTGACCTAGAGGCCATGTAGGGTTTTATACAATAGTTCACCTTGTTGGAGTGTGACTTAGATGCCATGTAGGGTTTTATACAATAATTCACCTTGTTGGAGTGTGACCTAATGGCCATATAGGGTTTTATACAATAGTTCACCTTGTTGGAGTGTGACCTAGAGGCCATATAGGGTTTTATACAATAATTCACCTCTTTGGAGTGTGACCTAGAGGCCATGTAGGGTTTTATACAATAATTCACCTTGTTGGAGTGTGACCTAATGGCCATGTAGGGTTTTATACAATAGTTCACCTTGTTGGAGTGTGACTTAGAGGCCATATAGGGTTTTATACAATAGTTCACCCCTATTGGAATGTGACCTAGAGGCCATGTAGGGTTTTATACAATAGTTCACCTTGTTGGAGTGTGACTTAGATGCCATGTAGGGTTTTATACAATAATTCACCTTGTTGGAGTGTGACCTAATGGCCATATAGGGTTTTATACAATAGTTCACCTTGTTGGAGTGTGACCTAGAGGCCATGTAGGGTTTTATACAATAGTTCACCTTGTTGGAGTGTGACTTAGAGGCCATATAGGGTTTTATACAATAGTTCACCCCTATTGGAATGTGACCTAGAGGCCATGTAGGGTTTTATACAATAGTTCACCTTGTTGGAGTGTGACTTAGATGCCATGTAGGGTTTTATACAATAATTCACCTTGTTGGAGTGTGACCTAATGGCCATATAGGGTTTTATACAATAGTTCACCTTGTTGGAGTGTGACCTAGAGGCCATGTAGGGTTTTATACAATAATTCACCTTGTTGGAGTGTGACCTAATGGCCATATAGGGTTTTATACAATAGTTCACCTTGTTGGAGTGTGACCTAGAGGCCATGTAGGGTTTTATACAATAGTTCACCTTGTTGGAGTGTGACTTAGAGGCCATATAGGGTTTTATACAATAGTTCACCCCTATTGGAATGTGACCTAGAGGCCATGTAGGGTTTTATACAATAGTTCACCTTGTTGGAGTGTGACTTAGATGCCATGTAGGGTTTTATACAATAATTCACCTTGTTGGAGTGTGACCTAGAGGCCATATAGGGTTTTATACAATAGTTCACCTTGTTGGAGTGTGACCTAGAGGCCATGTAGGGTTTTATACAATAGTTCACCTTGTTGGAGTGTGACCTAATGGCCATGTAGGGTTTTATACAATAATTCACCTCTTTGGAGTGTGAGCTAGAGGCCATGTAGGGTTTTATACAATAGTTCACCTTGTTGGAGTGTGACTTAGAGGCCATATAGGGTTTTATACAATAGTTCACCCCTATTGGAATGTGACCTAGAGGCCATGTAGGGTTTTATACAATAGTTCACCTTGTTGGAGTGTGACTTAGATGCCATGTAGGGTTTTATACAATAATTCACCTTGTTGGAGTGTGACCTAATGGCCATATAGGGTTTTATACAATAGTTCACCTTGTTGGAGTGTGACCTAGAGGCCATGTAGGGTTTTATACAATAGTTCACCTTGTTGGAGTGTGACCTAATGGCCATGTAGGGTTTTATACAATAATTCATCTCTTTGGAGTGTGACCTAGAGGCCATGTAGGGTTTTATACAATAGTTCACCCCTGTTTGAGTGTGACCTAGAGACCATGTAGGGTTTTATACAATAGTTCACCTCGTTGGAGTGTGACCTAGAGGCCATGTAGGGTTTTATACAATAGTTCACCCCCTGTTTGAGTGTGACCTGGAGGCCATGTAGGGTTTTATACAATAGTTCACCTTGTTTGAGTGTGACCTAGAGGCCATGTAGGGTTTTATACAATAATTCACCTTGTTTGAGTGTGACCTAGAGGCCATGTAGGGTTTTATACAATAGTTCACCCCTGTTTGAGTGTGACCTAGAGGCCATGTAGGGTTTTATACAATAGTTCACCTCGTTGGAGTGTGACCTAGAGGCCATGTAGGGTTTTATACAATAGTTCACCCCTGTTTGAGTGTGAGCTAGAGGCCATGTAGGGTTTTATACAGTAGTTCACCCCTGTTGGAGTGTGAGCTAGAGGCCATGTAGGGTTTTATACAGTAGTTCACCCCTGTTGGAGTGTGAGCTAGAGGCCATGTAGGGTTTTATACAGTAGTTCACCCCTGTTGGAGTGTGAGCTAGAGGCCATGTAGGGTTTTATACAGTAGTTCACCCCTGTTGGAGTGTGAGCTAGAGGCCATGTAGGGTTTTATACAGTAGTTCACCCCTGTTGGAGTGTGAGCTAGAGGCCATGTAGGGTTTTATACAGTAGTTCACCCCTGTTGGAGTGTGACCTAGAGGCCATGTAGGGTTTTTATACAGTAATTAACCTTGTTGGAGTGTGACCTAGAGGCCATGTAGGGTTTTATATAATAGTTCACCTTGTTGGAGTGTGACTTAGAGACCATATAGGGTTTTATACAATAGTTCACCCCTGTTGGAGTGTGACCTAGAGACCATGTAGGGTTTTATATAATAGTTCACCTTGTTGGAGTGTGACCTAGAGGCCATGTAGGGTTTTATACAATAGTTCACCCATGTTGGAGTGTGACCTAGAGACCATATAGGGTTTTATACAATAGTTCACCCATGTTGGAGTGTGACCTAGAGACCATATAGGGTTTTATACAATAGTTCACCCCTGTTGGAGTGTGACCTAGAGGCCATGTAGGGTTTTATACAATAGTTCACCTTGTTGGAGTGTGACCTAGAGGCCATGTAGGGTTTTATACAATAGTTCACCCCTGTTGGAGTGTGACCTAGAGACCATGTAGGGTTTTATACAATAATTCACCTTGTTGGAGTGTGACCTAGAGGCCATGTAGGGTTTTATACAATAGTTCACCTTGTTGGAGTGTGAGCTAGAGGCCATGTAGGGTTTTATACAATAGTTCACCTTGTTGGAGTGTGACCTAGAGGCCATGTAGGGTTTTATACAATAGTTCACCTTGTTGGAGTGTGACCTAGAGACCATGTAGGGTTTTATACAATAGTTCACCCCTGTTGGAGTGTGACCTAGAGACCATGTAGGGTTTTATACAATAGCTCACCCCTGTTGGAGTGTGACCTAGAGGCCACGTAGGGTTTTATGCAATAGTTCACCTTGTTTGAGTGTGACCTAATGGCCATGTAGGGTTTATACAATAGTTCACCTTGTTGGAGTGTGAGCTAGAGGCCATGTAGGGTTTATACAATAGTTCACCTTGTTGGAGTGTGACCTAGAGGCCATGTAGGGTTTTATACAATAGTTCACCTTGTTGGAGTGTGACCTAGAGGCCATGTAGGGTTTTATACAATAGTTCATTTTGTTGGAGTGTGACCTAGAGACCATGTATGGTTTTATACAATAGTTCATTTTGTTGGAGTGTGACCTAGAGGCCATGTAGAGTTTTATATAATAGTTAACCCCTGTTGGAGTGTGACCTAGAGGCCATGTAGGGTTTTTATTCAATAGTTAGTACTTATAAAGATGGATTGTAGGACCAAAGGATTTTGATTTTGATTTTATTTTCATACAATTAGAGATAGTTGGACTTTGTCAGTTTGCAGTCCAGAAAGCTGAGGGGTGGGTTGCCTGTTGGAACACACTTCCCAAGTCATTGGTCAGGCGGGGGCATCATTTGTGTCTTACAGAAACGCTTCCTGAAAAAAAACTTTGCCACTAACATATCAACCTTTAATTCTCAGCTGCAGGGCATACTTTTCATCTATTTAAATTTTTTTCAGTGTTTACACTATAACTTGAAAACTTTATGAATAACTCCTTTAAGGAATCATCTGACAATTTCAGACCAATAAGTAAATTGTAGGACTTGTATTGCTGATAATTTTCGCCATTTTCAGTCTCACTCTGGCTGTTATCAATTTTATGTTACAGTGCAAAAAATGTAAAACTTCATAAAAACATCATTTAAGGGTAATAACTCCTAAAAAGAGTGGTCCGACAGTTTTGGATCAACAAAGTTTTTTGTAAGCAAACTATTGCTGATCACTTATGCAAGTTAGAACTTCAATCTATCTCATAAAGTGTAAAAACTGAAAAAAATTTAACTAGATGAAAAGTATGACGATTTTTCATGAATTTTTTTCATTTTTGTTCTGCAACCTGAAAACAATAACACCTCGAGTGAAACTGTAAATTGAAAAAATGATCAGCAAAGCAAGGCCTACAACTCATTTGTAAAATTGTAAGATGACTATATGAGTTATTGCCCTTTAATGACGAATTTAGACAAAATATTCAGTTTTTTGTGTTATAAATTACAGTCTAAACACCTAGAGTAAAACTGTAAATTATTAAACTAACCTAAATTAAAAGACCTATTAATAGAACTAGTTGTGTATGATTTATGCACATTGAGTGAAACCTTGTGAAAGTGCCAAAGAACATGATTAAATTGGTTTGGTTTGGATCAAAGACTGTACAAAAAGTTTAACATAGGAATCAAATATAAAAAATAAATGCAAATCTGTATTTAAAATTGAACTGCAGCAGCAGGTATTTTATGTGGAATCAACCTTTGATGTCAAAAATGATATATAAACATGTCATTTTCAATTTCAGGCGTAATATAGATAGTTCTGCCATTTTATTAAAGTTGGCCAGTGGAGAGGATGTAGACGAATCAAAAGAAGAGAAGCCAGGTACCGATTTGTTCCATTAACTTGCATATCAGATGAGTTTTTCAATTTATTGTGTAAATTGTCATACTCTTAAAATAAAGGTAATAACAACACCAAGGAAACTCCAAAATGACAATCCACAAATCAAGAAACTGGCAAACTAGAGAACCAATAACCAAAAATATAGCAACTACAGCAATGGTCCTGACTTGTTACAGGCATTTTTAAAAATAAATGGTGGGTTAAACCAGTTTTATGGTATGCCCAAACTCCCACTTCCATAACTGTAGTGTATGAGTTGGTGTGTTATAAAAATAGTTTGGTATTATACACCACTAGTCAGCAAGAGGTGTATCTAAGAATCCTCGCATCACAATGACTATGTACTGGATTCAAAAATTGGGAAAACTATCTACAATAATATTTTCAAACGAGATAGAACATTTCTAAACAAAAAAACTTATTAAAGACGCGGTAGAGTTGTTTTTTTCTGGTAATAATGGTTTATAAATCTATCACGAAGAAATTGGTGACATTGGCAAAAAACAGTATACTCACTGCAAGCTCTTGCATACCTGATCCATTGAGAAATATAGGCACCTTATGCAGGAGAAGCTGGAATATTGCTGCAAAAGTGAGGAAAATTTATTATTTACCGAGGCCTCTGGCCGATTTATTCCTGTATTCTCATGAAACATAATTTCTTCAGAAGATAGGTCCTTTAATTTCACGTATAGATATACATGTATTGTCCTTTCTATTAAGGGGCCTCGGTGGCCGAGTGGTCAAGGTAGTTCGTCTACTATTGATCACGTGGTCTGTCAACACTGAGATTGCGGGTTCGATTCTCACTGCAGGCAGTGTGTACTCGACTCCAATCTTAATTGACAAGGATTGCCAGTTTTCCTACCGCAGGTCAGGGGTTTTCTCCGGGTACTCCGGCTTCCTTCCCCAATAAAAACTGGACGCCATGATATAGCTGAAAAATTGCTGAAAGTGGCGTTAAACACCATCAAACAAACAAACAATCCTTTCTATTAACAACCCTCAATTTGCTAAGTGGCTTCCATTAAAATTAAAAAAACCACAGAAACAGCTTCATCTACTTCATTTTCAGACTTACACCTGGAATATGTCGTCTTGTTTGTCGTAAATTCTTATGCTGAGATGACCATTGGCGACATATTCCAGGTGTAAGTCTGAAAATGAAGTAGATGAAGCTGTTTCTGTGGTTTTTTAATTTCCTGTTCTGAAGTATATGCTAATGGAAGCCACTTAGCAAATTGAGGGTTGTTAATAGAAAGGACAATACATGTATATCTATACGTGAAATTAAAGGACCTATCTTCTGAAGAAATTATGTTTCATAAGAATACAGGAACAAATCGGCCAGGGGCCTTGGTAGCCGAGTGGTTAAGATAGATCATCTACTATTGATCACGTGGTCTGTCAACACTGAGGTTGCGAATTCAAGTCTCACTGCGGGCAGGGTGTACTCCACTCCAATCTTCAATGACAAGGATTGCCAGTTTTCCAACCGAAGGTCGGGGTTCTCTCCGGGTACTAAGGCTTCCTCGAAAGTGGGGTAAAACATCATTCAAACAAATAAACAAACAAACAAATCTGCAATGAGTGGGGCACAGTTTGTACCCATTGGAATTCCGATTATCTGCAGAAAAACACATCCTCCAATAGTTACAAATATGTTGTTGATCGGAAAATTTAGAATGCTAAAAACCTGTTCCTCGCTCAGCAAAATTTGCCTTTTTGTTCTTCAGTAGGAAAATATGTATTCTTGTTGCATAAAACTGCATAATTTGAAGGCATATGTAGACGCTAAGGCTTTATGTATAATTTCTTTAAGATGGGATTTTAGTATATTGTGAGGCAAGGTGGTATAAATAGTTGAAAAATCAAAGATTCTAACAGATGAAATATTAAATTGTCCAAAAGTTCTTAAGAATATTTTAGAATCCACATATGACTCATATTACTTAAGGAATATACAGTTCCACAGTATTTTGGCTGTTATTCTAAGAATCCACATATGACTGATATTCCTTAAGGAATATACAGTTCCACAGTATTTTTACTGTCCTGCTAAGAATCCACATATGACTGATATACTTGGTGAATGAACAGTTTCACAGTATTATTTCTGTCCTTGCCTGAACTGTAACATTATTTGTGGAGGAGTGTGATGAACCCACAACATTGCATTGATCTGTCATTTAATGATGTCTTACCTACCGTCTGTAATATGTTTTAAGAAAAGCAAAATTGTGTACACACATAACATAGGGTATGAGTATTTAAAAAATTTTACATGAAAGGAAACAAAATAATTGGATAAAATACTTTGTTCAATAAAATTTAGTCAGGTGACATTTATCTTTCAGAAGTGAGACGTCGTATCAAGTCTAATGAAGAGCCAACGCCATCAGAATTTAGAAGATTAATGGAGACACATGCATGTGCCAGCAGAATGGTAAGTTTTAATTATTGTAATATAAATAATAGGATCAGAAGGACTTAATATTTAAATTCAGTTTAGCATTTTAGCCCCATTTTAATATACATGTATATATATATTTTTATTCTTTAAAGGAAATAATAACTTCTAAATTTAATCTAACATTAAACTGTTTGGCAGAGTTTCCAATTTCACCACTGTTGGTTAACTAGCTAACATTAATAAATAGGACAATAAAAAAATCAGTTTGTATCATAATACAACTAAAAAATAATCTACATTCTTGCAATCTGAGAAATAGTGCAGATTAAAATTAGAGTAAATAATATGTTATATCAGAACAAGTGTTTTTTTTAATCATGCATGTAGCTTAACAAAAATGAATCAGAAGGCATAAATATTGATGTATATTTGAAATCTTTTTAAGCCTAAAATTGAACAAGGCCAAAGATTTTGTAGCACGGTAAGGTGTCCCTGTAGTTTTAATGTTGCATGAATATTTTGTTGTGTAATGCAAGTTAACAGATTGTGACGAGTTTCTCTTTGAATTTAATTATTAATAGCCTTACTAACTATGCTTGCTCCTTTTTTCTATTTTTGCAAATTAGTTGTTTTCAGAAACAGTGATTAGATTGATGGATGGTAACCCATTTCCCATTAACGAGAAAAATTAAATGGTTCAGCAAGAATTACCAACTATAAATGAATCGGAAATAAAGTTGTGACAGCTTTTACTATAGAAAAATGTAGTAACATGGTGAGTGTCATGTTTACATAGATAACAAGTCAGAGAATATTTTATCACCGATGTCCAATAATCTATTTATTATTGGTGTCTGGTTGTTTCCCCCCGACTACCTGTTTGCCTTGGTCGTTTCGCACCTATAAATTGAGTCGTTTCGCCCTAGGTTGTTTCGCTCCTCTAAATAAAAAAAAATGTGTTGAAGCTGATTTTCTTTAAACAATACAGTGTATTTTGTGTGTTGAAGCTAATTAACTTCAAATAAAAAAGCATATTTTCGCAAAATTGGCTTATATTTGAACTTTGTGTATAAAAATTATAAAAAGGGTGTAATATATTAAACTTGAAATAGTTAATTGTCATATGTTAAATTACTTCATCAAAATAATTAAATTAATTTGTTAATCTCTGTCAAATCATGTCACACTCAATCTTCATGATGTCTCTTCTTTTCAATGATCTTTTAAATTATTAAAGAAACCATAACACAAGCACATGTTATGAAAACAGACAATTATCAGACAAAATGATATGATATACACATAAACAATGTGTATATCATATCATTTTGTCTGATAATTGTCTGCATAGCGTAAGACACTTGTAGAAAATAAAAAGTGTCCGATTCCTAAGCAAAAGTCAATGACAATGTAAACAACAAGGTCATAGTATGTAATATATATATATATATATTACAGTAAGAATTTTTTGTATTGGATTTTCGTAATAAAAAGGTATTATATTGAATAGTGATAAAAAAAATGCAAGCAAAAAAGCACTCCATGTGGTTGTCTTTTAATGTAAGCGATGAACACTTTGTTTATATTTAAAACTGAAACTACTTTTTACATACATTCTGATTACTGAGATATATGTTTGTCTCATGCAGTCCTAAAATATTTTCTGTTTGTTTGAATGGTGTTTAATGCTACTTTCAGCAATTTTTAGCTATATTGGGGCGTCCTGTTTTTATTGGGAGATAAAAGCTTGTAAGAAGCTTGTAATAATTGTCAATCAAGATTGAAGTTAAGCACATCCTGGCAGCAGTAAGACTCAAACTGTAACTAACAGGCAGGTGATCAATATATAGTAGATGACTAACTACCTTAACTACTCTGTCACTAAAGCCCCCCCCCCCAGTCTTACAGAAAGAGATTTTAATCTTTTACAAGATTATATATCATCACTTATATTTAAAGGAAGACATTTAATTTACATATATGCAGTTTGCACATGTATTTGATTTAACTTATATGCCAACATTATAACATGTGCTATTTTAATACCATACACAACAAAGTTGTAGGGGGTATAATGTTTTTGACATTCCGTCAGTCCGTTCTTGTGTCATGCTGTTGCCGCATGGATAGCGCTCTCATTTCTTACTGGATTTTAACTGAACTGTTACTTATAGTAGGTGCTTGGATGGGATTGATTTTCAGGGAATTTCGATTTTTTTGGGGGGGGGGACTTAGTCAACTTTCATGTACATGTATATTCAATGTTGTCGCCTGGATAGTGCTTTTATTTCTTCATGGAATTTCATGAAACTTTGGGAAATTGTTACTTATAGTCGGTGTTTGGATGGGATTGATTTTTAGGGAAATTTGTCAATGGGGACCATATTTTTGGGAAGGGGACTTAGTCAACTTTCATGTACATGTATATTTAATGTTGTCTCCTGGATAGTGCTTTCATTTCTTCATGGATTTTCATGAAACTTTGAGAAATTGTTACTTATAGTAGATGCTTGAATGGGATTGATTTTTTGGGGAAATTTGTCAAGGGGACCATTTTTTGGGAGGGGGACTTCTATATACCAATTTAAATACAAAACACCACCTTGATGTAATGGGAACGCATGGTGTATTGTGAGCTTGCTCACTAAGGTTCTTTAATTATGTATGAAATGGCAAACTGAGCAGTTTTGTCTTATTTAATATATTTATGAATTTATAATATAAACATCTTCTATTATATTGCTGCTTATTCCTCTAGACATGTACATATATACATACATATATATAAGAGTACACCCTGGGAAATTTGTAATAATTGTCAAATTTCCCTAAAAATCAATCCCATCCATTCGTTGTAAAAACACTGACGAAGCCTGTTGGTCAGGCGAAATATTTGTGCAATTTTTTAAAGTGTAAAACTTTGTTTTCGCTTTAATTATGTATCTAGATGTTGTTGTACATATTTTTAAACGAATATATATATATATATATATATATATATATATATATATATATACCACTGTTTCTAAGTAAGTCTTTAAGTATTTTTATGCCCCCGCGACGACATGTCGGGGGGCATTAAGTTTTACTCATGTCCGTCCGTCCGTCCGTCCGTCCGTCCGTCCGTACGTACGTACGTCCGAACAAATTTCCGTCAAGCTTTTCTCAGAAACCGTACATGAGAACAATTTTAAATTTGGCAGAGTGGTTCAGTATCACAAGTTGTACGTCCTAAGCGAATTTCAGACCTGTCGGACAACTACTTCCTGTTTGGGACTTCATTTGTACATAAATACGTCCGTCTGTATGTACAAATTTCCGTCAAGCTTTTCTCAGAAACCGTACATCAGAACAATTTGAAATTTGGCAGGGTGGTTCAGTATCACAAGTTGTACGTCCTAAGCGACTTTCAGACCTGTCGGACAACTACTTCCTGTTTGCGACTGGGCCGATATGAAAATGTGTTAACATGAGTATGAAAATTTCCGTCAAGCTTTTCTCAGAAACCGTACATCAGAACAATTTGAAATTTGGCAGGGTGGTTCAGTATCACAAGTTGTACGTCCTAAGCGACTTTCAGACCTGTCGGACAACTACTTCCTGTTTGCGACTGGGCCGATATGAAAATGTGTTAACATGAGTATGAAAATTTCCGTCAAGCTTTTCTCAGAAACCGTACATCAGAACAATTTGAAATTTGGCAGGGTGGTTCAGTATCACAAGTTGTACGTCCTAAGCGACTTTCAGACCTGTCGGACAACTACTTCTGTTTGCGACTGGGCCGATATGAAAATGTGTTAACATGAGTATGAAAATTTCCGTCAAGCTTTTCTCAGAAACCGTACATTAGAACAATTTGAAATTTGGCAGGGTGGTTCAGTATCACAAGTTGTACGTCCTAAGCGACTTTCAGACCTGTCGGACAACTACTTCCTGTTTGCGACTGGGCCGATATGAAAATGTGTTAACATGAGTATGAAAATTTCCGTCAAGCTTTTCTCAGAAACCGTACATCAGCACAATTTGAAATTTGGCAGGGTGGTTCAGTATCACAAGTTGTACGTCCTAAGCGACTTTCAGACCTTTCAGACAACTACTTCCTGTTTGCGACTGGGCCGATATGAAAATGTGTTAACATGAGTATGAAAATTTCCGTCAAGCTTTTCTCAGAAACCGTACATCAGCACAATTTGAAATTTGGCAGGGTGGTTCAGTATCACAAGTTGTACGTCCTAAGCGACTTTCAGACCTGTCGGACAACTACTTCCTGTTTGGGACTTCATTTAGCGGGGGCATCCGTGTCCCATGGACACACTCTTCAATTTTTTAGACATGGGATTGTATTTTTTATGCCCCACTTCTAAATTGGGATACCATATACAGTGATGGTATTGTCCTTTTTTCCATTGTTACACTTGGGAGTACCCATCACCCCATCTCTTATTCTCCTCCCCACCATTAGCACTGAATGGATTTTAATGTCATTTTAATGGAATCTTTGGCACATAGTGCCATTGTACACCTCATCTGATATTTTATATTTTGATTGGAATGATATTTAGGATTTCCTATAACGAAACATGGACTAACCATTCTTTGATGTACGGAATACCTACTTCTCATCCAAAACTACTTGCATCACTGAATGGCATATGATGAAACTTTCACAGAATCCTTTGTCACATGTGGTGCAATTGTGTATCTGATATTTTACATTTTGACCAGGGGCTTTGGAGGCCAAGTGGTTAAGATAGTTCTTCTACTATTGATCACGGGGTTTGTCAACATTGAGATTGCAGGTTCGAATCTGACCTGCAGGCAGGGTGTACTCGACTCCAATCTTAATTGACAAGGATTGCCATTTTTCCTACCGAAGGTTACTCCTTACTCCTTCCCCAATTTAAAACTTGATATAGCTGTAAAATTGCTGAAAGTGGCATTAAACAATATTCATACAAACAAACAAACATTTTGACCAGAATGATTTTTTAAAATTAAACATGAGACCGGGAACTCATTTTAATACTTGCAAAGCAACCTTTCCTTCAGTGCAGTTTGCACTTTGATTTATGAAATTTTGTGTTTTTTCTGTCCTGTAACCTAAAACCTATAACAGCTAGAGTTAAACTGTCAATTGCAAAAATGATCATTAATGCAGGTTCTACAATTCACTTAATTGGTCTTAAATTGTCAGATTTCTTCTTATAGGAGTTATTGCCCAACGAAAATTGTTGTTGAAATTTGTAGTTTTTGCCCTGTAACTTAAATGCCATAACAGCTAGAGTCAAACTGTAATTTGCACAAATGATCAGCAAAGCAAGGCTTACAAATCATTGCATAGTCTAAAATTGGAGTCCATTAGTTATTACCCATTAAAGTTAGAAATGCCTAGAGTAAAACTGAAAAATTACTTAATTAACCTAAAGGACACAGCCTACAAATCATTTAGTTTTCATAAATTGTCTGAAATCACCTTATAGGAATAACTTTTTAAGAAATGTTTAGTTTTTGATCAGTAACTTAAAAGCTCTAACAACTGGACTGAAACTGTAAATTGCAAAAAATTAAATACAGTGGAAATTATTTCTTTTCCATGTGAGCCATTACAGGCTCCTGGGAGTCTCTAGGTTATATATGTTGTTTGCAGATCTCCTTTCTTAACCATACAAGATACAGAACTGAAACCATGACCAAAATGTAGATCCCTTAAAGGTCTTCAAGTGTCACATATATTGAATGACACTTTATAAGAGTTATCTCCCCAGGATCATTGACATTTATTATAAGTAGCCATATCTCAATGAATAATACAAATATTGACATTGTAACTTCACTGTTGATTACTGATGACCTTCTGCATGGTCAAGGTCCTATTCTTTAATGTTTTGGTCCTTTACATGTATATATAAAGGAATAATATATGAAAAGATCAAAAGGTCAGTGCCTGAGATCATTTATAACTCCTCATGTCCTACATTATGAACTTTTTTATTTCAAAAGATATGTTATTTTTTCTTTCATTTGTTTATATTGTGAAATAGATTCAATTTAAATATAAAGAAGGTTAATCTCAAGGTCATAATTCTCCACAATTTGGCCTTTCCTATTTTAATTGCTATCTGAATTGTTTTTTTATCAAACTGGCTAATTTCTGAAGACAAGTTGTTTAAAGGTTAAATTTCAAGGTCATTTAATACAGATAAGTACTTTTTAGTTGCATTAAGTGAACAACCTGTAATTCCTTCTGTAGAATGAATGAGCTTATATTTATTATATTATTATTATTTATCAGATTTTGACAGTGTTTTTGTTTAAAATTTCAACAGATTCTTTCTTTCTTTTATTATCTTTTAGATATAAGGTTTTGCAGAAAGCAAAATTTTTGTTCCAAGATTTTTGTAAATATTATATTTTTATCTTATTTTGATGAGATTTTGTATTTGTCATATCTTTAATAGAATGGTCTTTGAGACATAAAGAATGGCACCGACCCTTTTTTGTTGTTGTCGACCCTTTATTTAATGTTTTATATATACACTCAATTTTTATTTAATTTGATTATTCATTCAGATTTATATGATGTCTTGTATATTGAAATATTTGAGTTGAACTGGCAGCGTTTTTGTTATGTGCGAGAATATTGTGACAAACAAAATATTAGATCCACACTTATTAGACATACTGCACTAGTGTTTGGAGAAGGGTGCTTTATTAATAATAATTAAATCAGCATTATATCATAACATGCACAATGCATAACATATTAAGTCTAATAGACAATACTTAATCTAATGATAATATAAAGCACCAATGCAAAAATAATAATAATAATAATACAAGAATAAACAAATTAATAAAAGAATTGAAAAAAAATGTAAACCGTGCCAACCATACGTTGGGGAAATAAACATATACAAATAAACCTCCACGATAGAGAGCAATAACTATCGTTCAATTAGGGACAATTGAAGTATAATCTCCCATTCTCCACAATTGAGACTCTAGTGTTTGGAGAAGGGTGCTTTATTAATAATAATTAAATCAGCTTTATATCATAACATACACAATGCATAACATATTAAGTCTAATCCACAATACTTAATCTAATAATAATATAAAGCACCAATGCCAAGGAAGAGCCAAACACTAGAGTAAGAGGGTGAGGAAAAGCAATAAGTTTTATGAAAATAGCACTTTGTACATGTCTTTGGTCACAGCAAATGATGAGGGTTTAGCATTTTTAATATAGGTTTCATAACAATTACTCCTCCAGTCACCATGTGACTTTAACATCAATTCTGATACACCTGCTTTAGTCGCAAGTGTAGCACCACTGTGTCTTAGAGAATGTAAACTGTAAAGGCCTTGTTCCATAGGCAAGTCTTGTGATTTGGTAGATAAACGCTTTTTAAGTTCTGTGTTCTTTTTTGTCAGTTCATCTAGTTTAATCAATAGTTCTAAGTTATTATTTTCTTCTTCAAGCAATGGAATACTGTGTAATATTTAGTCGTTCGAGTTCGTTCCGCAACGGGTAGAAGCTATCACTCGTGGACGAGGAGTCTGGACTTTTTGCTTGGCACCGATACCCACTTCAGGTGCTTTAGGAGTAGAAGGAATGTCATTCTCTGAGTGTATTGACATTTCATGCACTATAAAGTCTTTAAGATGATCTGGTAATCTTCTATCTTTAGCTGATCTTGTCTCCATTGAAATTTAAAGAAAAATTAATAAAAGAAAATTTATGTACAAAGATTTCAAAGAATTGTTACACTGTGAAAATGGTAGAGGTAGTTATTATGGTTGTGGGTATGCTCCAAAGTGTCCGACTCCAATGTTAATTTTCCAGCTAAAGAATCAGGTTTCTCACTGTGTTCTCCTGCTTCCTGGATGCTATTATGTATCTGATGAATTGTTAACAGTGGAGTAAAATGTTAATCAAACAAATGACCAAATAATACTAATAATAATACTTTATTTTGCGGGGGTAAAAACTCAGTTAGCTACACTAATCTTCCCTGAGGCCCTAAGACTACACAAATGAATGAAGAGTTTATATATTGTCCTGATGGTCCGTAGAATTTAATATGTATTGTTTTTTACATTAGTGTAAATGGATTCACGCATTGAAAGTGGTAAGTTATTCCATAGTATGGGGGCTGAATATCTAAGGATTTTGTTCAGTTCATGGTGTAGGGACTTTGAGTTTTCCTTTTGCAGCATTTCTTACAGATTATGGTTTCATTTCAGAAGCATATTCAATTTTTTTACAGAGGTAATCTGGAGCCTAATTTATCAAACATTTGAAAATAAGAAGATATTTGTAAAACTTAGTATTTTATTCTTTCTTCAACTTTCATCCAGCCAAGTTATTCAAATAAAGGCTCTGAAGGTGCTAATGGATCAGCATCCATAATTAGTCGTGCAACAACAGCAATCTATTAGGATATATATAATATATAAATTTTACAATAATTTACTTAATTCAATATTTAAACAAAAATAGATTTTTGAAAGGAGATAAATTCTGGATGAAATTTTAGTACAGACTGCGTCTATCTGACTGGACCAACTTAGTTGTGGGTCTACTTTGACTCCTGATAATTTTTCACATATAGAATTTGTAGCATGTCGGAACAAATTGTTAGGCAAGATTATGCTCTTGTGAAAAAGTTTTTGTCTGGTTCCAATTATCATACATTTTTGCCTTTATTTGAATTTGTGTCAATGTTATTATCATGACACCATTGTTCTATGCAATTTAAATCTTGTTGTACTTTAACCTGTAGCTTTCTGATATTTAAACCTGATGTGTGTATAGTGGAGTCATCAGCGTACATGTCAGGTTGACAATTTTTTATATTTGCACCCCGGTTTGTATAGACATCAGACTTAAAGACTTAAATACTTTATGCTTTACAATGATATTTTCTTGAAGAATTCTTTAGAGGTAGTCTTGAATACTGTTATTTGAGGGTTATAGTATAGATACAAAACTGTAAACAAGAAATGAAAAAAAGTAATAAATCTTGTGTTATTATACACTTTATTTTTCTTTTTATGCTGAATTCAGTCTCAGTTTTTATTGGATGCCAGAGTACACATGAGTATTATCCCATATTATTCTGTTATCATTCAGCAGCGTGTGTAAACTTTTACATGTCAGTCTTCTTCTATGAAACCAATGGGCCAATTGAAACCAAACTTGGATGGCCCTTTACAAAGTTTATGTTTTTTTAATACTGATTGGAAAACCATAATGGCCTCTACCTCAGGACTTAGTTTAAGGTATTCTGACCATAATTGACCATGTGATCATATTTGGTGTCCCGGATGTCCATTGTTTTTAAATGGAGCAGACCTCGGTTATCTTCGGCAATCATTGGAAATACTATTTGAGTAACTAACTTTTTTGCTCAAAACTGTTCACGTTGACTCCAAATAAAACAACATATCGGTATCATTAATTAGCAATAGATTAATTTTATAAAGCTGTATTTCTTGGTCGAAAAATAAAATTAAACGGTGACTTTAATTATGGGTCGGATACCTTAACATAGGACTCTATGGGAAAAAGTTTAAAAAGGCTTCTATGAAACTGTTTATAGTCAAAATACTATGACCTGGCATGTATTTCCTATATATTGCTCAATCAATTTCAAAAGAAGATAACAGCTGTTTAGAAAACTGCTTCAATCTGTTTTCTTTAAAGCTCTTACTCAGAAAGAGCTGGACATTTAAATTGCAGCTATTCATGCATGACTCAGTAACTTTACCAGAGAGATTGCCATAGAGTTTAATGCAAGTTAGAAGTTAAAGTTACCCGAGTCACACATGAGTAGCTGCAATTTTAATGTCCAAGCTATCACTGATGAAGAGCTTTAAAGAAAACAGATTGAAGCAGTTTCTCTAAGCAGCTGTTATCTTTATTAAGAATTGGTTGACCAATAGGTAAAAAATACCTGACAGGTCATTGTATTTTGACTATAACAAATATTAAGAACGCTTATCACCAGTTGTCATTGGATGTCTTCTATAAAGTTTCTGTTTTTTATGCCAATCAGAAATTCAAAAAGGCTGCCACAGCAGGACTTAGTTTAACATAGACCCCTATTGGAAGGTTCAAAAAGGCTTCTTCTCTGAAACCGGTTAACCAATTGAAATAAAACTTATTAACAATATTGTTTAGATGATTCTCTATAAAGTTTATGTTTTTATGCTTGTTGGAAATTGAAAATTGAAAATGACCACAACTGCAGGACTTATTGGTAAAGGTTTAAAATGGCCTCTTCTCTTAAACTTGTTAACCAACTGAAACAAAACTTATAACCAGTATTTATTGGATGGTCCTCTATAAATTTTTTGGGGTTTTTTGGCTATTCAATCAAAATCAAATTACTGGACTAAGTTTAACATAGGGTAAATGACAGTTTTATTGCCTATGTAAATCAGGTGAGCGATACAGGCTCTTGAGAGCGTCTGGTTTAACACATTGTGATTACGTAATTAAATTTAATAACATATAGAAGAAGTTCTTGGAATGAAAATAACGGTTTTTTAAAGCAATATACTTGGTAAACATTGTGTATTTTTAGATTCCCCAAGGAATGTTTAACAGAGACATGGTACAACATTCTCAGTTTTCCATGATGCAGCATCTACAGAATAAACGCACCAGTAACATGCGACTTCAGAAGATGAAATCTCAGAGTATCACGCTTCATAGAGCTGTATCGTGGTCAGAGGATAATTCAGCCTTGTGCATAAAGAGAGCTAGTGAGAAAAATTTGAATGCAAGATTTAGGTCACAAACTGTAGACATTTCACCTGGTGAGAACGGGACATCCTTTGATTCTCAATTGGTGGATACCGTGTTTGAAGAAGATGAAGTTGAGGCCAATCATCCATTACTGGTAACATTAAAGGGAGAGAATAAGGTTTCAACATCATCAAGTGAACCAAAGGCTGAAAGGTCAGGCATAACAGTGATGACACATGACACAGATGGAGACACAATCTGTTTCGAAAACAACTATGTTCCTTCATATAAGCAGACATGTGAACAGACAATTGACTCTACTGGTACTGCTAGCAATGAAGAACCTGAAGATTCAAAGCTAGACAAAATGGTTTCACGTGAAAATATAGCAGCCATGTTTTAATCCTGCAAAGTGCAATGGATTATATTCCAATGAAACCCATACACAAATCTAACTCTCAATAAATTATTGGTAATTTTTTTAATTTTCAGCCAGATTGCAGGTACTGAAAGTAGGGTACAATACAATGTCAGCAAATATAAATTTTATTTGAACAAGCCTTAGAAACAGGTAGTATTGAGAGAAATGTGAACTACATTTTCTGACAATGTATGAATATTGTTTTATTCTGTAACTATAAAAATAATTTTTTTGACCAAAAAAATCATGAAAAAGAGCATTTCTAACCGATTTTGGGTCGAAAATTTAAGTATAATCTAATGATAATTTTGTATCATAATCAATTATCCTAAGTGACAAAATGTCATGAACCAGAACAGCATACTTAATATCGCTGAAATTGAGGTACTCGGATTCGGAGAATTGTTTAGGTCATTTTGTGTAATCCACTTCCTTCTACAGTTTTTAGGGGGCCTGGGTGGCCGAGTTGTTAAGGTAGTTGTTTACTATTGATCACGTGGTCTGTCAACACTGAGATTGCGGGTTCGATTCTCACTACAGCCGGGTGTACTCAACTCCAATCTTAATTGACAAGGATTGCCAGTTTTCCTACCGCAGATCGGGGATTTTCTCCAAGTACTCTGTCTTCCTCCCCCAATAAAAACTGGACGCCGCGGTAAAGCTGAAAAATTGCTGAAAGTGGCTTTAAAAACTATTCAAACAAACAAACAATCTACAGTTTTCAACAAGAGTCTTTTAATCCGGTAGAATGTTTGTTTCTGTATATTGCAGAAAGTTGCCATACATTTGTCTACTTTTGAAAAAATTATTAAAATTCTTTTTTAGCTCACATGACCCATAGCAGTATTGTTTGGATGGTCCTCTATAAAGTTTATGTTTTTTATGACGATTGGAAATTCAAAATGGCTGCCAACACAGGACTTTGTTTAACATTGGACCCTATGGGAAAAAAGTTAAAAATGACTTTTCCTCTGAAACCGGTTAACCAATCGAATCAAAACTTACTACCAATATTGTTTAGATGGTCCTTTATAAAGTTTGTGTTTTTTATCCCAATCGGAAATTCAAAATGGCCACCACCGCAGGACTTGGTTTAACATTGGACCCTATTGGAAAAGTTAAAAAGGCGTCCTCTCTGAAACCGGTTTACCAATGTAAACAAAACCTACTAGAAATATTGTTTGGATGGTCCTTTATAAAGTTTATGTTTTTTATGACAATTGGAAATTCAAAATGGTCACCAACGCAGGACGTAGTTTAACATAGGACCCTATGGGAAAAAAGTTAGAAACGCTTCTTCTCTGAAACTGGTTAACCAATGGAAACAAAACTTACTAGAAATATTGTTTGGATGGTCCTCTATAAAGTTCATGTTTTTTATCTCAATCGGCCGCCACAGCAGGACTAGGTTTAACACTGGACCCTATGTGAAAATTTTTTTAAAAGGCTTCTTCTCTGAAAGCGATTAACCAATGGAAACAAAACTTACTACCAGTGAATATTATTTTGGATGGTCCTTTATCAAGTTTGTGTTGTTTATGCCAATTGGAAAATCAAATTGGCCACCACCGGAGTTTAACATAGGACCCTTTGGGAAAAAGTTTTAAAAGGCTTCTTCTCTAAAACCGGTTAACCAATGGAAACAAAACTTACTAGCAATATTGTTTGGATGGTTCTCTTTGAAGTTTATGTTTTTTATGCCAATAGGAAAATTTAAATGGCAACCAAAGCATTACATAGACAATGGAACAAGTTTTAAAAGGTTTCTTCTTTGAAACTGATTAACCAATGGAAACAAAACTTACTGACAATATTGTTTGGATGGTCTTCTTTAAAGTTTATGTTTTTTATTGCAAATTGGAAATTCAAAATGGCCACCACAACAGGACTTAGTTTAATAGAGGACCCTATGGGCAAATTAGAAAAAATCTCTATAAAACCGGTTAACCAATGGAAACAAAACTTTCTAGCAATATTGTTTGGATGGTCCTCTTTTAAGTTTATTGAAAATTACAGGACTTAGTTTAACATCAGGGAAATGCCACCTTCATTGCCAATAAATTAAATCACGTGAGCGATACAGGATCTTAAGAGCCTCTGGTCTAAAAACTTCCTGTTTACAACTTTAAAAGTTGACCATTTACACATCTTCTGTACTGAAACCTGGCCATATGATTCATTTGAGAAGTGTACAATTCTTAATCATTTAACACATATATTGTCATTTGTTGTTATGCTGTTATAGTTAAGTAGAGCAAATAGATACACAAAACCGTTAAATAATTGAAAAATATATACATAGTAGTCTGGTATATTCATGCATCTAAGACCTTTATTTAAATATTTTCAGTCTCAGAATAAAATATATATTGGTGAAACAAAAGTTTGTATCTTTGAACATACATCTTAATTTGTTTAAGTTCCTTGTTAAAGTATTTTGTTTTGTTCTTTTGTTTATAATGACATTAATATGTCCGGTGATATCGTGCATGTGCACAAAACAAAAAAATCACTCTAGGAATGAATTAACAAAATATTTTAATATGTAATTTTTAAAATGTTTAACAGTGCAGATGAAACAGCTAAATTTTCACGATAAAAGAAATCAAATAGTCATTGATATACTCCATATTGATAAAAGTTGTAAAAAATTGTGTCTTTCAGCTTAGCTTTTTATGATATTTAAAGAAGTAAATGTATAAAAATTTTAATTTGACAAATTTAACTATCTGAAAATGGATATGAAGAACAGAAGAACATAGTAAGTCCATAGAAGGTTGGAATAAATCAAGTTTTCATAAAACGAAAGTGGAAGATACTTGGTATGCGGGAAATAACTAGATGCATGAAGTATAGAGACTACTGGTAATTTATTCTGAGATTCAGAAAGAGTTATACATACAACATTTAACGACAATGTTGAACAAGTGTACTTGTAATTTTTGTTCAAAGTTACAAACATCTGTACAAGGTTTTATGTATCACTGTTACCAGATGAAGGCAAATTTTTTCAATCAATGTTGTGTTATGACATATTGTATTATCAATGATAGTAGACACCGAAATCTACAAGGGTTTGAAATGTTCATTGTTAATTTCAGATGACTACCATATAAGTTGTTTTATTTTTCAGTGGATCTGAATTTGCTGATTTTTTACCAAAATAGAAGATCTTTTTAGCTCACCTGACAAAAGGATCATGTGAGCTATTGCCATCACTTGGTGTCCGTCGTCGTCGTTGTCAACTTTTCTTTAAAAATCTTCTCCTTCAAAACAACTGAAGGGATTGCTTTGAATCTTTGCACACATCATCAGTAAAATGTCCTCTACCAAGTTTGCACAAATCATGGCCTCAGACCAACCAACATGGCCACCATGGCTAAAAATAGAACAGTGGGGTCAAAATACAGTTTTTGGCTTATAGTTCAAAAAGTATAACAGATACAGGAAAACAGAAGAGAAATGCCTTCATCGGCATTGAAAGCTCTACCAAACACTCCATTGGGTCGAAGTTGTATGATGACTCCTTATAGGATTTATTGCCCTTTAATTGTCAAAATTGATTATTTTTGACAATTTTGCCTCAAAATCTTGAAAATTATTAGAACTAGAGAAAAAGTTAGCATTGCTTAATTGTTCTGCTCTATGTTGGCTACAAAAATGACTTGAGGTCAAGATTGTCTGATGAACCGTTTAGGAATTATTCTCCTTGAACATTTTTTTAATCAATTTAATCTTCTCCTCTTTAACCAATGAAAGGACTGCTTTGAAACATTGCACACATCATCTTTAGGATGTCCTCTACCAAAATTGTGCAAATCATGACAGCTGACTACCTACATAGCTACGTTGGCTTAAAATAGAAAGGGGGGGGGGGGTCAAGAGAGTTTTCGACTGATAGTTAAAAAGTATAACAGGTACAGAAATTTGAAGTGAACCTCCCTTCTCCCTCTAAGCATCAAAAGCTCCTCCTTATAGGAGTTATTTCCCTTAAAAGGTCAAAATTAATGACTTTTGCAGAAGTGTTGGGCAATTCCTTATAGGAAAGAAAAGCTGGATAGAAAAGGGTTGTTTGGTTTCAGGTTCAGGTGAGCGATACAGGCTCCTGGGAGCCTCTAGTTTAGCAGTACACATTATTTCTGTCATAATCTCAAATAACAAGCAATATATTTTGCTGGATTTAATTTTCAGGGATTGCTGATAGTTGTGGAAAAATGCAAAATTAAGATATAGGTTATGTCATAATAAAAATAAATGTTGACGTCAGAATGAAACCCAGAAACCAGTTTTAAAAAACTTTTGTCCTTGACAAATGGGGTTAAAGCTGCCCAGAGACAATAATATGTTAGTGACTATACAGTTTAAAAATGCATACAGCTTATGAATTTATTCAGCTGCAATAAGGCATTTAATATTTTAATATACTAGTAAGGTTAGATAACTGGGTACAGATTAAGTATAATTATGGTAGTCTTTGCTTTGTGCATGTACAAATGAAGGGAACCCAAAATGTAGAGTGCAAAATACAGTATATAAAGTGTTTTTAAATACCATGGGTAAATATATGAATGAACAATTTTTGTTATTAAAATATTCAGCTATGGTCTTTTAAACTGCAATCTTTAAATACAAAATACAAATGAAATTCATACTTAATAACATAGCGTGTGCGAAGGTATTTCAGAGCAGTCAAAATTGGAAAAACATAATGACTAATTATAATGATGAAATACTGAAGAAGAAATGGTTCATTATTTTATAACATTAATTACTGGTATTTAGACTTCCCAATCATATTACAAATTCAACTGAGCTTTTTTCAACATTGAACAAAATGTTATTGGCTGTATATATTTTGATAAATTCAAAATTAGCTGCTAGCTAATGTATAAGGAGATCGAGGAAGTGAAACAAACAGTAATTTGTCTATCACTGTTTTGTAACATTGTGATGTCACGTTGTTTAAGTAGAGTGAGATGAGATTTTCTCAGATTGCATTGCATAATCAGGGAAAAATTAAACAAAATAGCAATAATGTATATTTATTATATTGTTACATTCTAATTTTAAAACAAGCAATTTGCAAGCAATGTATGTATTTAAGAGTAACTAAATTTACACTCGCATATAGAAAAAAATATTTTTACTATTTATTTGTTTTTTTTAACAATTGCTTTAATATGCAGGTATACTGTAATTAACGTTTTTTATTTAAGAGAGCCTGTTGAACAGTTTCTGATGTAAACAAGGGAAGTTGATAATTTTTAGAGGGTCTTTTTTATACTCTATTAGTGTTTGCAAATGTTAACCCTATACATTTCAATGCAATTGACATTAGACCATAGGGACTTAACTTCGTGGAAATAACAAGGTCAAGGTTATTTTGTTTCCACAGTCTTGTTTATTGTAAGAAATACTACAGGAATATTGCAATAGAATATGGTCTTTTTTTTAATATATATAATTTGATTTGCTAAGAATATTTACATTCCATCCACTTGTGTGCAATGACAGTTCTTGAACTGTAGTTACTGATGTTATATCTCTAAAGTTTTTCTAATTAACTGATATCAATACATGTAATTTACTATGTGTCCAAAAATATACATCATATACCTCTATTTTTATTTATTTACTATAGTCGATTACTAAAGTTTCTTGAGCGTTTTTGCTTTTTCTTGTGGTTCTAGTATATTGGCTTTTATTTTTTATATATAATAAAAAGGTATATTCTTTGGTGCGTTAGTTTTTATGCTGCTAAATCTATATCTTATATTCATGACAAATATGTTATTGTGCCAGAATTGCATTATTTTTATCAGCTAGAAACATTATATAGAGCATTTAATAACTGAATTAGACACGGAGAGTTCTCGTGGTAATCCTACTATAACATCCACAACGGTTTCAAAAAAGGATATTCTTGAAAATCATAAATCTGTTTTGGCATCCTTTGGTCTCCATATCAGTCGAAAATTGTGATCAACCCTCATTGTATTGGATACCAAAACTTCACAAAAATTAATACAAACAGTGTTTCATAGAAGGATCGTACCAGCAAACTATCGAAACTCCTGATCACTATTTTAACAGCAGTAAAAACGGATAAATGAAATGTGGATACTTAAAACATTCAAAAGACCTGATAGACATCTTATGGTCTGGGTCTCTTTCCCAATGTTACAGCATCAAAACCTTGATTTTTAAACTTTAAACTTAAAACCAGGCTTAAAGATCTTATTAAACGTTGCTTTGTCAAGAAAAAAGGAATGATCCGATATAAATATCTGGTAATTAGCCGTGACAGAACTTACTTCATCAATGGATCATTAATGGATAATTAATGACTCTAAATCGGATAATAAATATACTGTAGATTTTCTTATTGACAACATATTTGTCATGTTTGGAGCACATGTTTTTCAACAGACTGTTGGTATTCTAATGGGTACTAATTGTAGTCCTCTCCTTGCTGACCTGTTTGTTTTTTTACTCTTATTAGGCCCAGTTCCTAGAAGGCCTACTGAAAAAGAAAGAAAAAAACCACTAGCACAGACCTTTCATTTCACATTCCGCTATAAAGATGATTTCTTGTCCCTGAACAATGCTAAATTCAGTGATTTTAATTTATTCTAACAAGCTTGAAATTAAAGACACCACCAACACATTCAAGTCGGCCTCTTACTTGCACCGACTTCTAGAAATCTACTCAGGAAAACTACAAGCTAGACTTGAAGGGTTACTCACTTTCTGTTTTTGTGTGTTTTGTTTTGTTTCCTGTTGTTTTCTGTTTAAATCAGGATTTGTAATCGTCCCTTGACTTTAAGCTCTAATTGTTAGGTCAGTTTCCTTGCAATTTTTGTCTCGCTTGCGACAATAGACATTATATGGGAATACGGCGGCAGCGACGTAAACACCTTACATTTTGCTTGATATCTACGTAAGATTAAGCCCCAAATCCATCAAATTTGCTCCAATCTTAGCTTATGATGAGTACTTGCCAGTTAGTTACCCATCAGCTGACTTTGACCTCAATTTCACAGTCCAGTGACTACGTTACAGTGTTTTGGATTAGCTCAGTTCCTCTAACAATGCATTGTATATTGTATATAGTTATCATTTTAACTTTCATGTAATATTAAAATACTACTAAACATTATCATATCAATATATTTTATAAAAGCCATTATTTTTTTTGTTTTATATCTCATAAATAATACTTATAACTTCATTTAAGTTGTTGCACTGTTGTTTTAAAAAAAAATCATGTCTTCACCTTATGAAATTACAGAATATTGCATTGAAGCAAACTTATGTAATAAATAGTTGATCTTCAGAGTAACAAGTCGTCTACTGGTAGTAGTTGATCTGCAGTGTAACAAGTCATCTACGTGTTAGTTTATCTGCATTGTAACAAAGTTGCAAACATGTAAAATAGTTCATACATTTCTCACATTTTTGAGGAGAAAGTGATATGAATGTAATTGAGTTTCTTGATAAAGGTAGTAATCGGTTCATTGAAGGGACATAATTAAACAGTTATTTTATAATGTTGCTACCTCCGAATCTCATTATTTGGTAACAAATTTGTACATCTTGCCAGCATGAGATGTTTTTTATGTTCTTTGTGAGTTAAATGAAAGTCTCATGTGACAGTTTTTTGCCTTAAAAGATGCAAATATTTACATTGCTTCAGAAGGTGGATCAGCACATTTTTGTAATTCATTCAAAATATTAAGGTCATGTAAAATATCAACAAAATTGATGTTTTGATGTGATACATTACTTACGGTTATTGTGGTCATCTAATAATTTTTTTTCATTGGGGTTTATAATAGAAGAAAATTGACCCAAAATAAGCATGTATATATATATATACATTGATTTGAGACAATATTTGTTTTGTTTACAATTAAGATCAGAATTGAGATCAATATTTAAAAAAAATAATATACAATCAAATATTGTAATATAACAAACTTTGTCTAGTTAAAATAATTGTATGAAGACTTTTGGAAGTATATATACACGGAGACCTATATATGAGGAAATAAAAAAGCGGACTAAATCTGCAGTGGCATAAATTGTGAACAATACGAATGAAATCAGTGGACACACAAGTCCCACGAAACATCCATTTTAGCACAAAGATGGAGTGAATTCCTAAAATTTTATTTCAGCATTATTTGAGAAAGTGTTGAAAAGGGGTATGATAAAAATGAAATTTTAAAACAATGTTATGAATAATTTACTTTAGTACCTTATTTCTTAGTATAATAATGTTGTGATTTGTCAATTTTTAAAAGTGTGTTCTGATTTTTTATTCGTTAAACATGTATTATATTTGTAGGATAATATTTACATTGTTAGTTATTTATAAGTCATGTAAGTTGTAGTGTATAACAGATTTATTTTAATACAATAATAAATAATTAACTGGCTTAGGGTTTGGTTGGTTCAAAATCAGCATATTACATTTTACTTTTTTGGATTTTGGGAATTGCAATGCACAGGGGACAGGGCATGGTGAAAACAAAAACATAAAAATTGGCGCTCATGCAGAGTAAAGAATGTAGCGCACGTTCTATTCAGAATCGGCATTGTGACCATTTATGGTGAAACCTAAAACATTAAAATTGGTGCCTTATACTTCTACACTAGGCATTCAGCATAAAGAAAGTAAGTCAAGGACATGTCTAAATGGGGGCACTGTGTCCTTGTAGGATAAAAAAATTGGTACTCGTGCAGCATAAAGTAGGGCGGTGACAGTTCGAATAAGGGGGTTGTTTCCTCGAAGGGTGAAACAAAAAACGTAAAAATTGATGTTTGTTGCTTCTACACTATGCATGCAGTTTGAAAAAAATAGTTCAAGGACGGTTATCGGGGCATTGTGTCCGAGTCAGGTGAAACGTCTTACAGAGGACCGTTACTCCACTGAGCTAGCACAATACAAAATATCATTGTGTGTTGGTTCAGTACAAAAGATATATTCCACATGCAAAATACAGAGATTGGCAATGATACAGTTTATACATGGTTAATTTGTCATCAAACCATATACACTTACCCACTTAATGGGATAATAATGAAATATGGTTTTATATTTGTTTATTTGTTTGTTTCAATCGTGTTTAACACCACTGTCAGCAATTTTATAGCTTAAACATGGTGTAGTTTTTTATTGGGAGAGTATCCGGAGAAAAACTCGACCTCCAGTAGGAAAACTGGCAATCCTTGTCAATTAAGATTGGAGTCGAGTACACCAGCCCGCAGTGAAGATGAACAATCCAAGTGTTGACATGCACGTGATAATTTATAATTTCTCACGGTGCAAAGTTTACTTAATTGTATTATTCGAGTGAACCCAATTGTCACATAATAAAACGGCGGTTAAATCAGTTTCTAGCCGCGCGTGCTTCTGTCAACTTCAAATTTACCCACAACATATGTTCTTATTTAATTTGATTGTTATATAGTGTTTCTTACTGTTCAGAGTAAGCCTCGAAACGGGTGTCTTGGGTTCTGGACACATGTTTCCTCTGAATTTTTAGGTTTGGGGTTTTCGTGGCCGGCGTGATGGAGTTTGTATTTGCTTTATGGAGTGTGCATACATGTTAACCAATAGCCTCACTTACAGATAACATCACTGTGTGAGCAAAGGTAATTTTTTTTATTATATGACTAACATTTATCTTGATTTTGATTGGCCCAGAGTATCATGAAAAGTATTATGCAGACGGTGTGTTAACCTCAAAGTATACAGTCCGCCATAAGTTAAGCATCACCTACTTTTCCGGATCTAATGTTTTTTCAATAACATAAACAAATGAGAAACTGTTTAATTTGTATGAAAATGTATATATCATTAGGAAATTTGAACCTGTAAAATTCTTTATTTAAATCCTCAAATTGTAAAATTAAATTTTAGTGGTCTAATAATGATCACAAATATAGGCAAAAAAACAACAAAACAATAGGTGATTTTAAGTTTTAGTTTTACACAAAATTTTTCATTGTTTACAAAATTACAGTCATTCAAGAAGTCCTGAGGTGAAAGAGTAACAAATGGACTGTCGTTTGGCGTATTTTCCATCAATATCGGGTATAACCTCCACGCTTCCGGTGTAAATGTTCAACACGCCGCCTCATTCCAGCAACCAAACGCCTAAGTCTTTACTGTGGAAATCTCTGCCATTCTTCCACAAGTGCGACTTCTAATTCTCGAAAATTTTGGCATCTTAAAATTGGGTTCCGTTGATTGACTTTTCGCCCGATAAAGTCCCACACATGCTCAATCGGATTCATGTCCGGTGACATGGCTGGCCATGGAAGTGTGTCAATGGCTTCTGTTTCAATAAAGTCCCTCACAACACGGGCTCGATGGGGTCGAGCGTTGTCGTCTTGAAACATTGGTCTGTCTGCAAGAGCATGGTTGTCAAAATGTGGCCTAACGTGACCATCCAAGATGTCATCGCGGTATTTCAGACCATTCAATGTACCGTTGAAAATCTGTAAAGAGAGCTTGCAGTCATGTGAAAAGCATCCCCATACGGTAACGCCGCTGTATTCCTTTGCCGCCAAACACGTATCCGACCGTCAAAAGGCTTCAACAGAAAGCGGCTTTCATCTGACCAATGAATACGTCTCCAGCTTCTTATATTCCAGTGACGATGATGTCTTGCCCACTCCATTCGTGCTTGGCGGTGCCTTCTTGTCAGTTCTGGTCGTTTCAAAGGCCTGCGGGCACGTAATCGAGATCTGTGAAGCCTCCGAATAACTGTTCGGTCACTGATTTGACCACCAGTAGGCCACATTCCTCGTAACTGGCCTGCTGTTGAAAAGGGGTGCAATCTGGCTTGACGAGCAAGGAAGCGGTCCTAGGGGTTGTTTTACGGAGTCTCCCAGATCTTGGGCGGTCCTCGATTGACCCTGTCTGTCTATGCCTCGCAACAAGTCTGCTAATAACAGAGTTGTTCACCCCAAAATTGGCTGCTATTTGGCGGTTACTCATTCCAGCATTTTTCATTCCAATTGCTTGCCAGCGTTCAGCGATACTTTATTTTCGTCTTACCATGTTGAAAAGTCTTTAAAAGATAATAACTAACCACAATATCCACGTGCAATCGGACAAGGCTATTTCATTCAAAGTCAGTCTGTTAATTAGAAGCGGGACAAGTTTTTGAAACCGGTTTTTACACTTTAAAACTCTAATTATTGACATCTGACCTGTATGTTATATAAAGGTATTGTTTGAAAGCATTGCATAAATGCATCAGATGCTGAATGAATCGTTTTGTAATAAAATTATTTAAGAAAATATTTAGGTGATGCTTAACTTTTGGCGGACTGTATAGATAAAAATAGACTGATATAAAAGTTTTGACTTTTGAGTAGTTAAAAATAGAATATCACTTTTCAGTAGTTAAAAATAGAATTCAACAATAGGAAACACACATTAATTTGATTGGTTGAATTAAAAACATCAGCCAATCAAAATCATTCTTTTAAAACATTCTATTTTTTGACATGGTTTCAAAATGGCTGACGAGCAGCAGACAAGTGTTGCAACTGTCAATGAACAGAAACTTTTTTGCAATTTTTTTTTATAATTACTCTAATATTAATATACATTTTTATTGGAAAATGTTAATTTCTTTCAATTTAAAATTTGATAGTTTACTGTTGTAATTGTTGAAATAAGTTTTTATTATTAATTTTTTATCCTTTTTTTATTAGAGACTTCCATTGTAAAAGTAAAAAAAAAACATGCATATAATAAAACATTCATACACTTTTATATAGGTTAATACCTGGTTTTATCAACCCTCAAAAATAATATCCACACTCGCCGTTGAGCCAACGATATATAATTTTTTCAGGGTTGATAAAACCAGGTATTAACCTATATCAAAGTCAATAAATGTATAATATCAGGTACACACGCTACTTACAGATCACATCATTGAGGGAGCAAGGGTTATTTTTTATATCGGGTAGATGCTAGTTAAAAATAACATGTGTTATTTTATATACAAGATACATGCTAGTTTCGGATCAAATCGTTAAAGGAGCAAAACTTATTTTTTATATTGGGTACACGCTAGTTACAGATGACGTCATTGAGCGAGCAAGGGTTATTTTTTATATTAGGTACATGCTAGTTACATATGACGTCATTGAGAAGACAAGGGTTACTTTATATCAGGAAAACGCTAATTACTTCAGTGCGGAAGGAAAAGGTTGGGTTTTGATGTCAGGATATACACATCAGATCACGTCAGTGAGTGTGTAAGAGTAGTAGGGTGTGTTCAGTTTTAGTCGAGCAAACACGCAGGGCACCAGGGCACCGACATATATGGGCATACCCCGCCCCCATTCTATATATGGTCACCGGAAGTCGACAAACACGAGATTCCGTTAGCATGAATCATCGCGCGCCTGTCATAACGCGTTACGGTCAGCGAGTTTAAATATTTGAATGCAACAATCGAAACGCTCATTCCGGATGGTTGTTAACGTTATTTTAATTAAATTTGATATGATCTCGTTCTAGTTATTAAACCGGTATAGTCCAGTTATGTCAATGTTAGTAAATTTCGGTAATCTGCTGTGTTACATATATCTTCCACGAAATAAAAAATAAAATAATATAATAATTCAGGTCAAGTATAATGATCTTTTCTATAAATGCGTATTTACGGATGTAGAATTAAAACTTTTCTCTACAACCAAATATTTTGGAAAATTTGACTATACCGCCAGTACTTTATAAATCACTATTAAATAATGATATGCTCTCATTTTAATCATTAAACAAAGATATGATCTCGTTCTAGTTATGTCTTCAGGGTTACATTTTTTATGGTCATTAACAATATCCCGTCTCTACAAAATTATTTTTATTATTGTCTCTATGTATATAAACAGATGACATTTTATTTTAAGCTTTATAATTTTTCTGTTAATAATTATTTTAATTATTATATTTAAAACATTAATTATTGATGAAACAATCAAATATTTCAAACATAGCGCTGAATATCCTTCGGTCCTGACGCGTTACGGTCAGTTAACTAGACATTTCAATAGCAGACGATACTTATTATCCTCGGATTACCCCTCAACGATGAATCTTTCACGGACATCTGTTTGATTTAATAAACACTATTCTTGTGGTGTATAAACAGATACAAATTTATTTTAAGCGGTTGTATTTCTGTCAATTTTTTTTTAAATAGAATGGAATTAATTACCATTCGGCTAATTAAACGACATCTATAACATTATTTATTGGTTAAACAATCAATATTTCTAAATGGCGAAAGCAATCGACACGATGATAGAGATGACTTTTATTAATAATGACATATATATAATACACGAATATATACGATAGTGTCATCGGTACAGGTCTTTCAGTATGCTCTCTATAATCAGCGGATCTCCACCAGAAAGTTCGTTCACTGTGTCCTCCATATTAAAGTTCTTGTATCTGTATTTGACTCATCATATTTACTAACGAGAAGTCATGGGAACTGATAAAAAAGACAAACTTAGACGTTTTCTAAGTCATCGAAAATCAAATCTTAAGAAAAATAGTCAAAACGCGCTGGTGTGGTGGTGGTGGGTGGTGGTGGTGGTGTTAACAACCATCCGGAATGAGCGTTTCGATTGTTGCATTCAAATATTTAAATCTCGCTGACCGTAACGCGTTATGACAGGCGCGCGATGATTCATGCTAACGGAATCTCGTGTTTGTCGACTTCCGGTGACCATATATAGAATGGGGGCGGGGTATGCCCATCTATGTCGGTGCCCTGGTGCCCTGCGTGTTTGCTTGACTAAAACTGAACACACCCTACTACTTGTAAGGGTTATTTTGTAAATCAGGGACATGCTTATTACAGATCACATCAGTGCTGGAGCGAGAGAGCAAGAACTGTTTTATATCTGGTATAGCAAGCTATTACAAATCACATAGTGAGTGAGCAAGTGTTAATCGTTTATATCATGTACACGCTAGTTACCGATCGTATCTGTGAGGGATCAAGGTGCTTCTTTATCATTGTTTGGTTATAATTTACTATGAAAAATCGTATTTGCAAATGAAAACCCGCTGCATTTCAAAACTCTTAATAACTGTGGAAAAATAATTGTTGATTTCAGTTTGAATTTTTGATTTTCTAAAGGAGCATAATTACTAAACTAAACATTAAAATTGTATGGATATATATATGATACAATATACAGATTTTTTTATGTGATTTTTTTTTCGTTTTATTTACATTAATGCGGAATTGGGGATCTTATCTTGTCTAACAATATTATATATCTCTCTGAGTGTAAGCAAAACATTTGACAGTATTAAAATATAATTTTAACTCTGATCGGCTTTATTTGCAGATGTGTATAATTATTTGGTTTTAACCCTGTATTTCTGATGCTTCAGAAAGTCTGGGATTCTGATTCCACGTTTGCTCGAAAGGGAGGACGAATGTATTAAAATGATATTCAATTATAGAAATATTTACGCTGAACAATCGACCCTGGCAATTTTGGAGAAACCATTATTCTGGTTATATAAAATTCATGTTGTCTTTTAAAATAAATGTATTAGTTATATCAATTGTAAATGTGTTTTGCCAACATGTCCCATATACAACTATAAGCGACATCACGTGACATCTGTAACGTATTTTTGTCAGCCATATTGGATTTTCTACTCAATAGAAAATCAATGGAACGATTTAAAAAACGCTGATATCTTGTTAAATAAATCAAATATATGTGTTTTGCACATTGTTCTAAGTTCTACAGTCTCTTATCTTTCGAATGATATAAATTTTATCAGTTTAAATTACTTGCAAAATACTTCCCATTTTGTTTGAAAAAAAGCCTTATTTTCTGCCTTCTGGTTACATTTTTTCAATGGGAAATAGTCAAATATGCACCACTTCTGGCGTAAATTACATAAATACAGTTCGTATAAATTATGTTTTGCACATATATACAAAAAAAAAGACACATTGATGTATTTAATTTTCACATTTTTAACACTTTATTTTCTGATCTTCATACTTCCCATTTCATTTGAAATTCGCCCATTTTACAATTTTTAACATGGCAGATTTCAGACCACGTGGTTCAGACAAGGTACAGGGTTGTGTGGCATTTTTATGGTTTTATAATATCTCAAAAATTTGTAGCATGATTAACTTAGATGTAAATATTTTAATAATTAAAAAAAAATCAAGAGTATTTGACTTCCAAAATACTGTAATAAGAAAAAAAACTAACCGCAATTGTATTGTCTTGAATTGAAAATGTGGTAATGAACTTTGTGATAAACATTTATGAAGTATTTATGTAAAAGATAATTAAAAATGTTGATATTTTGAAGGTTTGACGTCATATGAAAATCTTCCAGCCCGGGAATTTCCTGGACACATGTGGACACAGAAACCCTGACTTGTGAGGATGTAGCGAATGCAGTCTACCAATAAGTTGCTCTATCTGTTTTTGTCTCAATCATGGCATGGCTTGTTCTGACAATCATTAGACCGCTCAGCAATTTCGTCAAATGCATACTGTAATTTTAATAGGATAATTTCTTGTATTTCTCTCAGACTTGTAAGTGTCATCCTGTCACAGTCAATAAATATATGGTAACTTTATCGACGTTTTGATACATTTTGTTTATTATTAAATACATCTAACATTCTTTTGGGCAATATTTCATATAGAAGAAATTAACTATGATTGTTTTTTTTTATTTGCAGTTTTTTTAAATTTTATATTGATTAAGGATTTAAATTTTTAATTACTAGTAATATGTTTTTGTTTAAATTGATCATCTTGTCTTTTTAATATAAACATTAGCTTCCTTGAAATGTTTCTTTCGTGTACAAAACCAGGTGTAACATCCTAGAAAGTTTAGATGTTAAAAAAGAAGACTCATACAATTATATGACTCTTGGACCATACTGGGAGGTTTCCCAGTGCTCTTCCTACGGAGATGTCGCTTTTTGGTAGGGGATTAGTTATAATACTGAAAGGCTGCAAAGGGTTCAATTTTCCGGCAACCCATTACTCTATTCCATGGGCAGTCACTTAATGTTTTACCGTTGGTCCATCCGTTTTCTCATTGATTAATTGTTTCAAAACTTGACTTACCCTGAATATAGCTGGAATATTGCTCGCTGAACGTTAAGCAAACTTTCAGTCATGCAATCAATTATATAATTCACCTCATTTTGAATTCTGTCGGACAAAGGACTAATTCTTTTCTACCAGCTAAATCTGCTATATATTTTTTTTCTATCTAAAAAATATTGACAAAAAATTTCTGTAATATTAGGATAACCAACGCTTGCTCATTTTGACATTCTACATGACTGTTTATGAGTGCAATGATCTAGTTAACAATTACAAATTAATATATTTAAACAATTACATTGATGTATTTAATTTTCACATTTTTAACACTTTAATTTCTGATCTTCATACTTCCCATTTCATTTGAAATTCGCCCATTTTACAATTTTTAACATGGCAGAGTTCAGACCACGTGGTTCAGACAAGGTACAGGGTTGTGTGGCATTTTTATGGTTTTATTATATCTCAAAAATTTGTAGCATGATTAACTTAGATGTAAATATTTTAATAATAAAAAAAATCAAGAGTATTTGACTTCCAAAATACTGTAATTAGAAAAAAAAACTAACCGCAATTGTATTGTCTTGAATTGAAAATGTGGTAATGAACTTTGTGATAAACATTTATGAAGTATTTATGTAAAAGATAATTAAAAAATATCCCCATTTTGGTCGCATTTTTCTCAGTCATAAAGGTAGTCAAAATTCAAGTTTTAAGGAATAAGCTGTTCAATAAACATCCTGTACAGAGAATACAAGTTTATGGCAGTACAAGCTTTATCAGGAAGACACAGCATGGGTTAAATTTCAATACATTAAAGGTGTTCTAATTAACACATCTGTCACAAATGTTTATTAGGTAACCATAATTCATTGATAATTTTATTAAATTATGAACTATAGTAGTAGTTTTTGAGTATACAAAAATAATGATTCCACGGGGAAACAACAAGAAACGATCGAGGAACTCCATAAATGATAAACTAGATAAAAAATAAATGTATATATAAAAAATGGAAAAATTGTCGAATATTAATAATATGATAAAAAAAAACATACAATATTTTATTAATAATAATAGCAGTTTGAAATATTATAAAAATTTTGTGTTAATGATACACAACAGTCTTTCGTTGATAAACAGAGTTATCGAACCTAATTATGACAGTAATAGTTGCATATGACGATTCTTGCGATAGGTATTTTCCAAATATTGAACTATACATAGATAAAATTCTAAAATTCTTACATTTACTTCATTGTTCCTCAATTAAATCATAAATTAAAAATATACAATTGCAAAGATATCGTATATATTTGAATACATTGTGTATAGACCATTTTTAGCTTCTTGATTGTTCAGATAATTGGTCAAATTTTATGAAGGATTTTGCAGGCATGCTTAACACTGTAAAAACATTGGTCATATCTTATGACTGTTTGTTTTACTTCTTAATCGTTACATCAGTTTATTTAGTTTTCTACAAAGATGATATTGTTTTGGGAAATAAAATGTTCATTGACAGAATAGACCCAGATTCTATGACCAAAACGGAACTGTTTTCACTTTTGTATAAACGTGGCGAAGTGTACTCGCCAAAGGCCGATAAAAGTAAACTGGTCACTTTAGCCAAACTAGAGGTGAGTAGGTGTTAAAAATAAGAATTAAGCATTTTATTGTGTCTATTTTGTCAATGATTTGCATGCATTTAAATGCACCAATGCTAAAACGTACTCTAATTTATTTTAAATGAACATTTGGTTGATAAATGGAAAATACCATTGTAACTATGCTCGCATTTAGACTGCTCTTACATTCATAATTATGAAAAAGTTAAAATCGGCTCGTCTGATTGGATGATCATCCACTGTGAATTCTTTCAAGGTATTATGATTGGGTGGTGGGGTAGCTTTAACGTTGCAAAATTGTTCACTCTTGACAACTGTTCGTGTAATAAACGAATGAACTGTGAACCGATTCATGAGATGGTGACAGACAATGCCTCTGTTTTGGCGATGGTTCTACCATTACGTGGGCGCTCATTTCTGCTGTTTGTGGTACTGAATCGTATCCGCTGACGTTCAATGGTCCGGATAGCACATAATGAAGTCGTCGAACTCTAGCGAATGCATCCTCACAAGTCAGGGTTTCTATGTCCAGATGTGTCTACACGAAACCCTGACAAACTTAGCTAGGAAATTCCCGGGGTAGAAGTCACTATTTTGATTGGCTACATCATACCTTGATGTAGCCAATCAAAAGATCGCTTTCATTCGCGACTTGGTTAGGGGATATCCCGATGTCGATTGTAAATAAACCAAACGGATGTGTTGCATAGACCATGTGAAAGTCAGTGTATTTTGTACAGTAGTGTTAATAGTTTGTTATTACCGCGTTATTTATTAGTTGCGTTACGTTTTCTTCCCACTCAAGAATGAGTAAGAATGACTACTGCCAACACTTGCTTCTTTCAAGCAATTTCATTAGTTGATATTTTGAAGGTTTGACGTCATATGAAAATCTTCCAGCCCGGGAATTTCCTGGACACATGTGGACACAGAAACCCTGACTTGTGAGGATGTAGCGAATGCAGTCTACCAATAAGTTGCTCTATCTGTTTTTGTCTCAATCATGGCATGGCATTAGACCGCTCAGCAATTTCGTCAAATGCATACTGTAATTTTAATAGGATAATTTCTTGTATTTCTCTCAGACTTGTAAGTGTCATCCTGTCACAGTCAATAAATATATGGTAACTTTATCGACGTTTTGATAATTTTGTTTATTATTAAATACATCTAACATTCTTTTGGGCAATATTTCATATAGAAGAAATTAACTACGATTGTTTTTTTTATTTGCAGTTTTTTTAAATTTCATATTGATTAAGGATTTAAATTTTTAATTACTAGTAATATGTTTTTGTTTAAATTGATCATCTTGTCTTTTTAATATAAACATTAGCTTCCTTGAAATGTTTCTTTCGTGTAGAAAACCAGGTGTAACATCCTAGAAAGTTTAGATGTTAAAAAAGAAGACTCATACAATTATATGACTCTTGGACCATACTGGGAGGTTTCCCAGTGCTCTTCCTACGGAGATGTCGGTTTTTGGTAGGGGATTAGTTATAATACTGAAAGGCTGCAAAGGGTTCAATTTTCCGGCAACCCATTACTCTATTCCATGGGCAGTCACTTAATGTTTTACCGTTGGTCCATCCGTTTTCTCATTGATTAATTGTTTCAAAACTTGACTTACCCTGAATATAGCTGGAATATTGCTCGCTGAACGTTAAGCAAACTTTCAGTCATGCAATCAATTATATAATTCACCTCATTTTGAATTCTGTCGGACAAAGGACTAATTCTTTTCTACCAGCTAAATCTGCTATATATTTTTTTCTATCTAAAAAATATTGACAAAAAATTTCTGTAATATTAGGATAACCAACGCTTGCTCATTTTGACATTCTACATGACTGTTTATGAGTGCAATGATCTAGTTAACAATTACAAATTAATATATTTAAATAATTATATTACCACATCTATATTTTTACTTAAAAAATGTTGATCTAATTGCAAGTTTTTTTGTATCTTGTCAGTTTTGTTAACATTTACACTAAGAATAATATACGAAAAACACATTCTAAATTAAACACGCATGCATAAAAAAAAATAACCGGCACTTTCTTTACAAGAACAAATGAGCAATCTAAGTGTCCTAATTTTCAGGTCGTGTCGAAGGAGAAATAACTCGTGTCGCTATTTCTAATTTGTCCTTGAAAACTGATTAAAAGATTTAATCAACAAAAACTAGTGTGCGTCATTAAAACATTTGCATTTTTCGAAGCTAATAATATAGTAGTCCGAGAATCCTCTGCCGTCCAACGCTTTAGAAAAAGCGTTGGACGGCAGATGATTCTCGGACTAATAATATAGGTATAAGGAAATCAATACAAACTATTACACAATCTTGTTTTGTAAACCGTTGTAAACATTTCCGGTACTAGACAAGACAAGACAAGACAATTTATTAAACCAATCATGGTGCCCAATATTGAGCTAATCAATCAAAATATATAATCATCATAAACAAAACATATCTAAATAAGGCATTATTAAAAAAGTGATTATTGATTACATAAACAATGAACAATTATGGATAAAATAAAGTAAAGTTATAAACCAAATAGAATGATAGCGATTAAGTTAACAATATGTAAACAAAGCAAATAATTCCACTGTCATATGGAAAATATACCTTTTACGGTACTATGTAGACCGTAGTCAAGGAACCCGGAAGTTATATCTTACCTAAACTAAACATGGCTCTTTCAAAACCTGTAGATGAGCGCCTCGATTTATTTAAATGTAAGATTTGTTCTGAAACTTTAAAGTCTCCAAAAATATTACCTTGTTTACATACTTTTTGTGCACGAATTCATTCTGACACTTGATCGGCAAAAGGACCATCAGCTACAAGAGTTCAACTGTCCAGTTTGTAGAACTGTTATGATACCTACTAATAGAGAAGACGAAATAACTAAATGGTCAGCCATTCTTCAGGACAATTTAATGATAGGTACGATGATTGCTGTTGCGAAAGGTGAAAATCAACAAGAATGTCATCCGTGTAAGAGGCATGAACAACAAGGGGAAGCTAAATTTTGGTGTAAAGAATGCGAGGAAGCTTTTTGTAGCGAATGCTACTCTAAACACAGCTGGATACTGGATAAAAGTCTTAAGCTCGCATCATATTGTTGAGATAGAAAAAGTTGGATTTGATACCCATGGATTAGATTTAAAGGCTATTAATAGCAACTGTGTAAATCATCCCCGGAAAATGGTCGACATATTCTGCTTTTATCACAGAACTCTTTGTTGCAGTCATTGCTTGTTATCGTCACATCAAGACTGCTCCAAGGTCCAGTTAGTTGAGGAAATTTGCGCAAAAATAACCGATGAAAACTACCAGCAGTCGTTAGTCAACATTAAGGATGCCATAACTGAACTTCTGCATTTGAACGAAGAACAGCTGAAAAGGATTCAAGAGGTCATAGGCAACACAGAAGAGCACGCTGCAAACTTTGTAGAAACTGTAAAATGCAAGCTAGATAATACGTTTAAAACTTTTACCAAACAACTACACGTGTATCGCGACGAACAAACAACAAATCTTGATGTGCGCATGCGTTTACTGAACCAATTAATAAGCTGTTTGAACCACTGGATAAATGCAACAAAAGTTATCAAAGAAGTTGGAACTGACATACAACACTTTATTTATAAAGAGAAAACTAAACAGCAACTGACAGCAGTTAAACAATATAAATAAATATGGAAATAGTTTGGGGGTCAACCCACATCCAATATTTGAGGAAATATTCATTGAGCACATGAAAAGTTCTCATTTTCCGGGTTCTAAATTAACCTGTGGTGTCAATGTAGATGATGAATTTATGGTAATTGGTGATGGCTCAGAAAAGAAATTGTATTTAGTTAACAGAAATTCTGGAGAGACATCTAGTGCAGTTGAGTTTCGTGGAGACGTGAATTACCTTAGCTATGACAAACTACATAAACAAATATTTATTTCAAGCTGGAGTAAGGAACTATACCAGGCAAAAATACAAGGAAATGAAATACAGAAACCAGTGAAATTGACATTTAACAACGATTACGTCTGAGCGTCATGTATTGTAGATGGGTATGTTTACATCGTTGGTGACAACGCCATTAAGATGTTTTTGTCAACTGCAAAGCCAACTAGTTCAAATCAGATAAGTGTTTGCTTTGAAACAAATTGTTCTGGATTCATTTGTTCGAATAGTATTGATACGTTTGCTGATAACCTTGTTTATACGACAAAAAACAATGAAATTAAATGTTCGACAAAACAAGGCGAACCAATATTCTGCTTCAAAGACAACTCTATTAAAACATCGAGTGTAGCGATTTTGCCTTCCGGCTTAACTTTAATTCTGGAGAGGGAAAAACAAGGGGCGTTACACGTTATGTCTGAGGACGGTAAAACGAACAAGACACTTTTGACGAAATTTAAAAATATAAAAGAACAGCGTAGTATTTGGTTAGATCCAGATGCTGAAGCCTTGTACCTGACGGGAGAGGAATACGTTGAGGTGTACAGAATAACTAATGCATAATTTATTGTTGCAAGTTACAGTTACTATAAAAATCATAAAAGATCTGGATATTAAATCTCAATATCTGTTCCTTCTATCAGCATTTGATTTTATATATAAACGGTGTAAGCGTACGTCGGTTGTTAATAACGGATAGGATTTTTTGTTACAAAATAATGATCTTTGAAATATAAGAGATGAAATACAATGAACGCAATACAATTTGTAAATAAAAGATTGTTTTTTTAAATTGGCATTATTATGTTTCGTATTTTTAAATTTAATATTTTAAATAGTTATGTAAGCAAGCAAGTCATTCATTCTAACATGGTAGTCAATTAAGCTAACAAATTAAGCGCTACTTATTTTCCTTACAAAGCTGAATAATTATGATCCTTTCATGATCAGCACAAAACAAAGTAGGACAAGATAAATATATGTACTAAATGTTTCCAAATTACTGACATTCATTGTCATTATTCTTAAAATGAACTAAATGATATTTTAATTGTAAGGAAAACACAACAATACAGGTATGTATAAAAAAGGTGAACCAATAGAAAAAACGCGGGTAACAACAAAGGACAGCAATCATGGAGAAGCAACAAAAAACTTTTAGTGATGAACAGGAATCCACTTAAAATCAAGCGTAAATTAAGGTGCTTTGGAACGGTATCATAACATACCAGTTTTGTTTCTCAAGGTTATTGTCAAATTGCAAAAGAGAACAAAAAACAACATTTAAAAAAAAAAGCAAGCAAAAATCCCCTTAAACATGTAACTTTCCGTCACACCTTAGACGAGATCAGTCACGAAATCGTGATATACCAGTCATCATTAGAAAGACTGCCACTGAAAAACACGTCTGGTGTAAAACATTTGATCGTGGTATTTTCGATCACTTTAATTTTCAATATTTGACAGATTTCTGCGACTATTTTATGTTATACGTTATATATTACAATTCTTAAATTAATATTATTGTCCCTTATCTTAGTAAATTTTCTTTCTTGATGGCCATTAGTATGTGGAATATGGAACAAGTAAGTACCATATTATGGCAGCTACTATCCAAATCATTTAAATATAAACATATGCCTGCTGAACAAGCTAGACGATTAAGAGCAGTATTTTTTACAAGCATGAATAGAACAACTTTTTCTGGCCATGAAATAACAGGACTTGTGAAATATTTGTTTTTGATGTCACATCACTGTTGGAATATAAGGCAGAATTAATACAAAACTGAACTGAATGTTTACTCTAATAAAACTTTAATATAAATTAACAATACATTCATGTCTAACCAATATATTTTAACTTCATTTGTCTCAAATAAAATTATAATGTTTTACTTTGCGGTGTAAATTTAGTTCCGTATCGAGAAAAAAACATGGTCGTAAGTTGTTCTGTGTATTTTTAAAAGAACCACACAAAATTAAAGAGATATAGTGCTTATTACATTTTTTGGCTACATTCGAATGAGAAAGAAAAATATCAGAAATGAAACGACTATTTTTAACATTTAGCTTATACAATCACTCATTTAAAACACAGCAAGCTCGAAATGTAAGGGAATGTTTCCTCTGGACAATCAATTCAGAAAAGTTTGTACAACTTTTAGAAATGGAATCCACACCTCTCTGCAGCACTCACACATTGGAACGCTGCGAGATCATTACTGAATGCACGTTGGAACCCCATGGTTTGGAAAGAAATGATCGAAATACTTCTCTAATTCTTGAGTGGCACCCTGTGCTCTGCAATTTGAATATTAAAATCATATCATGAAGTTTCCCTTTTCGGCGCCGATTGTTTTGTATTGTCAAGGTGAAAAAGAGCATAAACTGAATTTAGTGAATTCATACTATGAAAAAAAAATGTAGAAGTTATGAAGTTATGTTGTAAAATAAGACTCACAGACAAAATGCTTTTAGCATCATTTAAATTTTAAAAAGTATCTATATTTACGTTCTATAGAACACAAAATCATTGTAAAAGTTGTATTGTTACATATTAATAATAAACAAAAAGTTGTATAAAAAACCTCAAATATAATACTCGTATTCGGGATTTCTTTTCACTTGAACGATTCTTACTGAGGGCAGTTACCAGGGGTAAATTCGTGAAAGTATACAGCACGTCCCCAGGTGGCGAAAAGGAAAGACTTTGCAATCGATATAGGTACATTTTAAAGCCTCGTTTTAATATTTTTGTTTCCACCTAATTTTTAGTCTATTCTCCTTGTATATATTGCATCCTTCCAATTGACAGTTTTTTCCGCATTTTAATCTGTAAATTTTTTAAATAGTACAATTATTAACAATAAAATCTGTGACAATAATAGAATGAACCATTTTCTTTCTTTTTCTCTCGTTATTTACTAAAAGTTTCCTTCATTGAATATGCCTACCGTAACTCTTACAATAAAGCTGATACATCGCTTGTATCCTCAATAAAGTATTTATATTTTCACTTCTAACATATTTCTTCTGAAAACGTCCTTAATCAAACATACTATCTACAGCAATATCATAAGATAAACCGGAAACATTGCAGTATCAGAAAGGATAAAGAATGTCTCAAATTAATTCTTAGAAAATTTCTTTGTTTAATTTACAATTTCTGAAACGTATTTAAAAGTGTTTGATAACTATCAATATGAGCTTTACAAGTTATACCTTGCATTATCATTAAATTGAAAAAAAACTTTATACCAAATCCGACTTCGTTCCTCTACACCTTGCGAATAGACAAGCAGTATAACAGTAAATTATGTGTGCAGTATCGCATGTGTTCTGCGCCTAAACCGAAAAATATTTAAAATCCAAAATGATTAGGATGTAGAGCTTTTATCATCCAATTTTAAAAACGTTATATCAAATCCAAGTTCATCTACACAATGTGAGTAGACAGGCATTATAACAGTGAAAGAAAGTAGAGTGTGTGACCTATAGTATCTGTCATTTTAATAGTTTTATATAAGTAGTAATTAAGATTACAATACATTGTTATCGGGTCCTTTAAAATTACAGTTTACCATTGTTCAAAAATTGCTAAGACAGTTAACATACACTATCGATTTTGAAAAAAATCATGACGTGCTAATAACTACCTTGTTATTTGCTTCTATAAACGACAAAGAGCCAGAACTATGTCTGTCGTTATAGATTTAGAAAACATCTCAACTTCCCGATCACATGGTTTCACTTCTGATTTTGTTGCCAAAATATTTATGTGTTTCGCGTGTTTGTTTAGCCCTGACAATCCAAGGTATAACTTGTTTTATGCCTATATCAATATATCTGATTTTGTGTATTTCAATTGTTCCTATTATATTGAAGAATTATGTATAATGTGAGTTTTGATTTTATAACCGATTCTAAAGTGCTTCATATTTTAACTTAACTATATCCCGCTTACCTTCGGGGATCAGGGGTAAACTGATTTCGGTCTGTGTTTTTTAAATGTGTTTGCCGTGTATCTTGCACGGATTGAATATTTATACAACTGAACACACGATTCATCATAATTGCTTTCCTGTTCATATTTAATTATTTCGCTCGTACAATTCAAGAGATAATTAAATTGTAAATCTTTAACATAGATCTTACAACTTCAAGGAAGCAAAAGTATTGTATATGAATTGATTGATACCGTAACAACACGATTGTAGACAGATATTTCAATATGATATTTTCTTTGGACATTGTTCATAGCATGCATACATTCTATTGAATGCACTACAAGTATGTGTCAGAAACAATTGTCAGTTTCTTTCTTTAAGCAGTCAGCATTTTTCTTATTTTATTACAAAGTGCGTTATTACATATTTACAATGTATTACGAACTGCGTTAGTCAACTGTAACAACCCACTTTGTAATAACAACGCACTTTGTAATAACAACGCACTTTGTAATTACTGGTAGTTGTTATTACAAAGTGGGTTGTTATTACAAAGTGGGTTGTTATTACAAAGTGGGTTGTTATTACAAAGTGCGTTGTTATTACAAAGTGCGTTGTTATTACAAAGTGGGTTGTTACAGTAATAACAACTACCAGTAATGTTTTACATATTTTCCCGTTTAAATAATACTTGTCACTTCTAGTACAATGATCTCTGTAACATGCAATGCGAAATAATGCAGTACTAGTATGGTCCCTGTGTCATATTGTGATCATAACAGGTAATAGCACACTAACTCAGTAAAGTAAGTACATTCGTGATTGTACCAGCAATTCAGTTTATTTAGTTCAGTTTAAATTTGTTTATTAAATATAATAAGCTGTTTATTATTTTCACTCTTGGGTCATTGTTAAACTTGGGTGCCCCATTGTCATGATCACCATGTTTATTTAATTTTCTTTTTTTTTTAAATTCCAAATACAGAAATTTATTGTACATATATATATTCTATGAGTCACTATTTGAAATGTCTTGATTTTTCCAAATTTAAAATATAGTGTTGTTACAATCTAAAATCAAATACACATTATCTACTTGTAAATTTAGGAGACAAGCAGTGTACTGGAGATATCAAGGCAATACAGAAAGGGGAACTAATGTTTGACAGCAACAGAGTGCTTGCATGTTCTATATACTTACAAGATGCCATATATTTTACAGGCATTGTTGGAGCTGCAATGAGACAAAAGGTTTTATATAGATAAAAATTTACTTTTGATTGTAATACCTGTAATGAATTTGATCTCGATTTATATAAGACAACTATGTTACCTCATGTAAAAATGCTCCTGTGAAGTAGTGTTTTTTTTAATGATATACAGTGTTTGAATTAGACGATAGCTAATTGTCTATGAACATTCATGCAGGTCTATGCATCATCAAAGATATTTATAACCCTCGCAAACTTGTTTGGGGGGTATATAGGAATCCCCCTGTCTGTCCGTCTGTCCACATCCCTTGTAAGCGCTTCTTCTCCTAAACAGTTTCAGAGATTTTTATGAATATTTACATGAAGGAAGTACATCATATGTAGATGTGCATGAATTTTTGTCGCTGTAGGATATTATTCAGGGGAGATAATTGGACTTAGACTTTTTAAATATAGTATTCAGTGGGAGACCTCGTAAGTGCAACTCCTCCTAAACCGCTAGATGAAATTTAATTAAACTTAGCATAAAGGAAGTACATTATATGTAGGTGTGCATGAAGGATTTTTATTGAAGTCGGATATCATTAAGGGGAGATAATTAAACTTGAAAGCGAAGTGGGGGGTATCGCTTTGTGAGCGTGGTCACAGTCCACACTTGTTTTAATATCCAATAAGGCTAATCCAGTTTTAAATTACTCTTGGTCTACTGGTCTCTCATGTCATTTAACGATGAGTCTTTCATCAAACAATATTGATTAAATTTCTCAAATAAAAAAGATTACATTTATCCAAATAAAAAACCTGGATTGTATTGTAATTAGGTTGGTTTGTTGTAGCCTTCACATATTCCCCATTTAAATGTTTATACTTCATGAAATAAACATTTTTTGCATGGTATTAATAGGTTTCCTATAACTTCAAATTGAAGTTACACAAAAGTACAGGTGATCCTTTGAACTCTCATTGTGAGTGTCCAGCAGGAAGAGGACCCCATGGTACCTGTAAGCACCTAGCAGCAGTGATGATAATGCTTGAACACTTTGTTTCTAAAGGTGACCTCAAAATTGAGAAGTCCTGCACAGACAACTTGATGACATTTCATAGACCAAAAGCAGTATATCATGGTAGGTACTTTAATGTGTTTGCATTTTAGTCCCCCATCAGATTCACAGAAGAGAACTGTAGGTTCACTGTGAGTCAGTCAGTAAATAATTATTGATCCAAGTTCTATTTTTTTTATACTATAGTTATAGTTTTTACCCAGAATTTCATGAGCTTTCAATGAGCTTAAATTTTGTATATAATTGTTTTTACATAAAATATATACTGTGTTCTGCAAGACTGATTTGTATTTTGCTGGTGTGATATAAGTTTCAAATTTGATGCTATTAGAACAAATTTTCCTTAGGTCATATGGTCACAATGTGCTTTGCTTTTAGTCTTAAATATAATACACTCCTAATTCTGTGAACTTGACCAACACATTATCTGCAGTGTTGTTAAATACATGTTTTGACAAGGATTGCCAGTTTTCCTACCGCAGGTCGGGGGTTCTCTCCGGGTACTCCGGCTTCCTCCCCCAATAAAAACTGGACGCCATGAAATAGCTGAAAAATTGCTGAAAGTGGCGTTAAAACACCATTCAAACAAACAAACAAAATAAATACATGTTTATTTTAATCTAACTAGGTTCACCAGTAAAGGCTGAAGATTCTGTGTGCAATTGGGGTAGTATAGGTATACGATATAATCGGGACGGATTTGCTTTTGAAGTATAGTGGAATTCAACCTTACCACACTGTGAAACCTTTGCCGCTTTGACTAGACTGGATCATACCTACAGCTTGTGTAGCATCAACAGCAGTAAAATGACTCCTCATTATTTGAAATGTCGATAAGAAGCAGGGAAGTATTAAACACTTTACAAATGTCGTTCATAGACATTGATCTCAACTTTGTGTGTACACTGAATCACTTTCCCGAGCGGGTAAAAAACATTCATGTATGTCATCATTTAAGCCCCAGTAACGTGTTTTTTTGAGGTCACGTTCGCGGCGTTTTTCTGGACATTGGATCGGACGTGGCAAGAGCAGAAAGGAAGCACGTCACACTCACGGATGCGCAAGGTGTGAGTACGTGGCCACGTCTAGGGGTAAGCGGATGCATGTATCGTACGTTGCGCATGTGGTAAGTGAGTTGTACGTGCTGACAACGTACTTACAACGTAAGATTTCCGTGCGTTTGCCATGTTAACGTACGGTGACAGTACTTACGCGCGCTGCCCAAGTAAGTTGTACGTGCGTGCAAGGGCGGTGAACGTGAGTTTATTTCGGCCGCTCGTGGACGTACAGGGCACGCTCGTCACCCGTACTAGAGGTGAATCCGTAGACCGCCATCAGCACGAACGCAGAGAAAGTTCATCATGCACTAAATATGCTACGGTGTGTCTGCGTGCTCCCAAATCTGTACTTAGCGGTATTCACCACGTACGGATCCCTAATTTAGCCCAAGTTTTTGCAAGTAGACATAACGCAATTGTAAGTACGGGGGTTGTGACCGGGGTTTACCCATGAACATTCATTTAAAACCATCACTTATAATATATTGAAGGATGTATGTAGAAAAAATTTGTTCAAAATTACATTCGCAGTATATTTTAGTAGACATTCGAAAATATGTTCCTTTACTTTTTTGCTTAGTATATGAATCGAATGCGTGAGTTGAGTGACGTAGGGGTTTTTATTATCCTTGTTTATATTATTGTCTATATTACAGTAACTGTAGAAGAAAGCGACCCACCAATCCCCGTTGACTTAAATAAATTGTCAATAGCTGAGTTAAAGCAATTGTAAGACCAAAGGGGTTTAATGTACTATCACAGCACATCAAAGGAGGACCTGTTTTATGCTGTGAACATATCAGGTACACGCTAGTTCAGATCACTTCAGTTAGAGAGCAAGGGTTATCAGTTACACGCTAGTTACAGATCACACTAGTGAGAGAACAAGGGTTACATGCGTGTTACATATTATATCAGCGAGGATTATATTTATTATTGATTTAAAATAATTCAATGTAAGCTTTACATCCGCCCGTTTGGTCATAACGAGACCGGAACATAATATAACATCCAGAACACGAGACCATTGTTTGAGTGTCCCCATTTGTTGCTTATGGTTTTGTATAATACGAAGGTCGGCGAAATCAATTCATGTTTCTATACCAAGGAAAAAGAAATCTCAAAAGATTGACAATTTTAGTAAAAATAAAAATATTTGAATGAAAAAAAAATTAAGACGATAAAAGACAGAAAAATATCTTTCATTATTAATGTTTACATTTTTATTCCTTAAATAACAGAATGAAACTTAACGTAATCTCTATAATTTGTAATATTTATCTAAATGAATATTAGTCTAAAATCTGTTTTCGGTTTTTTATCATTCCTTAAAAATGACAACAAAATCCTTCACAATAATTACATTGCTACATTTATTAGGTCTAGTATCTCCAGAAGCAATCTACCTTATGAAATTTATAGAACCACCTGTGGGAGTTGTACACGAGTTTAACGCTTTTTACATTGATCGAACATTAGAACAACATAATGAGAGTATTTTCTTGATCAACATATTGCCTCCAAACCGGAAATATTATTACTTTAATGAGTCTTCATGGAAGGCTCGTATAAGGAAACTAACTTATGTGGGTTTTAAATTTGGTGAACTCGATTGCGATTTTGAAAAGGTAAGAAGCAGATAAAAATATAATTCGACATTCAGAAACACCATGTAAGAACACAAATATGCTTTTTATAACTAATTGGATTGCAAGAACAAACAGATAGAGCACGAGTCAAAAACATATATGGTAGTGATTATTCTCCTAACAATCAGTAAATGCCTTTTGGTTAGAAGCAACAATCGTTGCTTATTAGTTAATTTTCGATTTGGGTCTAACGTTCAATGACGTTATTTTTTCGTAAATCTTCCGATTTCGTTTTTAGAAGCAATATTGTTTTTTTCGGTTGTTCAAATCGGATGTTAAGATATTAAAATATGGAGTATCTATAGGATATCGTGAATACATAATTGTTGTTTTAGAGAAGAAAAATGTAATTTAATGCGTTTTGGGGAAAGACGTGATTTCATAAAGTCCAAGACTTCATCATACTCGCACTAAATTGTACTCTGTTTCACTCTAAACACGAAATTCTCTTTATAAATAATGTCTCCAGTCATCTGTAACAGACCTTTCGCCCACTCTATATAGATTAGTAGCTATTTAGACATTGAAAAACACAGATTGTTCAAACCGATTAAGACACACAATGATGAAGAAGAACCTCGTTCCTTTCTTTCTATACAATTTGCTAACAAAGCATATATGCTATCATTCTATTACTTCAAAAATTCCACTACAGTCCCTGGAACGTATAAGTTAACGATTTTATCGTTCGTACATCGTGCGTTTATCGTTCGTACAACGTCCGTACATCGTTCGTACATCGTGCGTATATCGTTCGTATATGGTACCGTATAACGTATAGTATATCGTGCATCGTTTTTACCAGCGTGCATCGTATGGTGGATCGTTTGTTCTATCGTTTATCGTATGGTTTTCCGTTTATGTTAGCGTATATCGTATGATTTATCGTACATCGTATGGTTTATCGTTTTCGTTATCGTTCGCCATATTTTTGTTCTGTCAAATTGGCGTACATTGTATAATGCTTGGGTAATTTGATTTTACATGTACATCGTTATTTACGTTTAGTAAACTTCAACATTAAATAACATATTTCTGCTCTAAGGATAATAACTGTGCATTAATAGTTTTTAAATAACTTTGAATCATTGATGTAAAAAAGTTTATTGCATTAAACAGGATCTGAATTTTCGTTTTACATAATATTAACTGCAATTGAGTAGAAATAAATAAATAAATAAATAAATAAATAAATAAATAAATAAATAAGTCGATTCGAACATACAACAAAGTTTTATTCAAAGTCAATATGGTTTATAAAATAAGAACACCAGCTATCTCATGAGCTGTTTAACCGACATTGTCCTAGCTCGGGAACATGACCATTTGTGTGTAGTTTATATATGCAGTTAAATGATACAAGTAATAAACAGGTACACTGAACAGGAGATACGATACCGATTTTTAAAATTAAATAAATTCATTGATAAATTATAAATAAAATATTTATAGTAGATGCTACAGATAGCAGTAACCGTTACACTTGTGTACAATAGCTACAGTAATGTAGCTCCGCCGACATAAAACAATGTTCAAAGGAGTTAATTAATGTAGCTTTTATGCGTAATTGCATGTATGAGACACTCCTATTTCAAAATGATTTTATACTTTTAAAAATATTTTTTCTATATTTAGTTTTGAGCTGTCTTATGGATGAGTATTTGTACATATATATAGGAGCCTGTTTTGGCATACGCATGTAACAAGGGGGAATAGTATATTATGTTTGTTAAAATATAAGGATTTCTCATAAGTACCTATGTTAGTTTGTAATTAAACGAAAACTTGATGTACATGTATTTGTTTGAACTTTGAATATGACTGCTTGTATCCGAATTGATTTAAAATTATAACATTAATCCACAATATGTACTCGTATATCTAATAACATTCTATCAAAACGATGAAATATAAATACCGACAATGAAGAGTTTTTTCTTTGTCTTCCCTAACAGATAGTTTACGAGATATCTAAAATAAATACACGTATCTCCACCTTTTCCATCAACTAAATATGATGTCGGACGTATGACATCGTTACTTCGAAATTAAAGTACTTATCAAAAGATAATCAAGTTGTTATATAAATTACACTGTAATAAAATCACTTCAAAGGGACACGTTATCCTCTATTACCTGTGGTGATTGCAATTAACATATTAACAATTAATGTATCTTACTTGTGCACCTTTGCACCCCAGGTTGCTACATGTACACGTAAATGACACGTATACATTAAATAAATAACACCTTTTATACATAGTAACAATCATTACAATAAAATTACGTTTTCGAATTATCAACTAACTGTATAGTGCATGACGAATCACGTTTCTCGTGCTTATTTTTAAAATTTTATTTTAAAAATTGAAATTGACGCATCTATGGTCTTGTATTATTATTAAAGTGCTGTGAAGAAATATTCAAATACTGTGCAACTAAAACTAACTCAAGAGTGTGTGCTCGACTTCATCCCTCTTTCCTTGCCGAAAAGTTAAGGGCTTCCACCAGGTTCTCGCTATTCCTTCTCCATTAAAAATTCGAGCAGCCCCCCCCCCACCCCCGCCATGCTGAAAAATGCTGAAAGGGGCTTATAACTTCAAACAAGAAATCAAATTATTTTTCAGGTAATCAAAAAACCTAAACTCATGGTAAACTTCAGTGCAAATATTTTGAGCTTTAAAGTGTATTAACAACGCATTAAACTGTTAAAAGACATTGTGGCGATTGGAATTGTTTGGAGATACGTCTTGGGTTTTGTTGATTCAGAGCTAATTACATTCTTTAAAATTGTGTTGTCTCACTTAAATCGCAGTACATTGCTGTTATTTTTTTAAGGTTGATTGATTAGCTCAGATGTTATCTAACTGAATTCTCTATGTTATAAATGCATACGTATTGTTTCGTGCGTGACATTGTACGGTGAAAACAAATGGTGCACCCGATTTGAATTCATGTTTGTCAGGTACTTGCCCAGGGTCGGTGATTCGCTCTGTCGTCCTATGGAAAGATTTAAAGTGTTCGATTTTAAAGCTAGTTTGGTATACTTTCGACAATAAAGAAGAATTAACCTTCACAACGCTACATACAGTTTTACGATATTTACAACAGGGACGAAAAAACGTCTTGTTACAAGACACTTCTTTTAAATTCATAACTGCAAATGGATGAATTACATTATAAAGTATAAATCTGAATCGTTGTCTTGAAAATTACCTATCATAAAATATACAAATGTGTCATTCTTGACGATTGGTACATGTAAGTTCTCGCGGCGGAAAACAAAAATAGTTCTATCTAAAACAAAGAAGTGACAACAATTATACATGTATAGGTTAACACTTAGTACTACTGTACAAAAAACGCGTCTGTAAATATAGTTAACGATCTTTTTAAATTTTAGAAAGAGGTGTCAGTAATAATAATGAATAAAAATATAGTTTAAAGAATAAACTATTATAGCTGAATATATGAATATTTGATTGATTGATTGATTGATTGATTGCTTGACTTCTAGCAAGCAATATTTTAGCTTATTTTCGGGAATTATGAATATTTGAATTAACATATAAACAAAGTACATATTTAATGATAGGCATCTAAGATTTATGTTGAATCAATTTACCCTCAGCACGAAAGGAAATTTTCAGGTACACATACGGCAACAGAAAAAGTGTTAATATTTTTTTTTAAACCGCAACAATGTTACAATTTGTAAATGACTGGCGCATTTAGTAAGGTAGGAACTTGATGAAAGGTACATGTATATGAGTTACTGCTTTTAAAACATATAGACATAATTGTTTAACGTTGTCGGCTTTTTCAATCGCATAAATGTACACGCTTTAATTAAGAAATGTAGATAAGGTTTAAGTTTTTTTTTAAATTTATTTAAAACAGAGGTCAAAGTAATGTTATTATTCAAAGAAGTTCTATAACAAAATACATAGCGTTATACATGGATGCTAAATTTTACGCACATGATTGTGCTCCGTTATCAATTAGGTACCTTTCAAATTATTATGTATCTAGTAAAACTAGTAAATGCCCTCAATACTGAAGAAAATACTGAAAAATAAACAATTTACACCAAGAACAATCATTCAACCCTGCAATGACGACATAAGAAACTATGCACCATACGATAAACTATGCGATAAACGAAACGTTGCACGATACGATATACCATAAGATAGACGAAACGATCTATTAAAACGATAAACGCCGTCTCACCGTTTCTATCGTATATCGTATCGTATATCGTTTCGTGCATCGTGCGTACATCGTTCGTATATCGTGCGTACTTCGTCCGTATATCGTTCGTACATCGTTCGTTTTGTTAACTTATACGTTCCAGGGACTGTATACTTATATCGTATAACTGTACTACCCCTATTGCACCCAGAATTTTCAATTACAAACGTGTATTGTTGGGTCTTTTGATCAATGACTTCAAAGCCAAACCCCCGGACTGCTCTTGCCTCAATTCCCCATTCACATATAGTCCTTCAGGTCACGTGATAACTGGAGATCTCAACATAGTGAATGAAAGACTTCGCAATATATTGTCCAAAGGACCAAAATTCCGTGAACCTAAATCCATCAACCGGAATTATAACTTTAAATCATTGATGAATTCAATAGAAGACTATGCCAGAAAATGTGCAAAGCAAGAGGAGCAGGAGATTGATACCTTGTCCGAGTGGGTAAAGTCCTTGAGGTCATTGATTCATATAAGAATAAGTCGTTTAAGAAGGTCTATGAGTACTACAGCATCATCAATCTTCAGAAATCTTGATGCTCGAAAAATTTAGTCCGACATTCATGACAAATATGTTGTTGTGGCAGGAGATAAGGCCCCTAAAAACATTATTTTTATCTGCAAAAAAGATTATATCGAGTGTTTAATTAGTGAGTTAGGCATAAACAGTTAACTTGTCAATCCTACTGACACATTCCCTGCGCTTTCAAAGAGATTATTGAAAATCACAAATCGGTACTGGCATCCTTTGGTCTCAAAATCAAAGATTGTGATCTCCCCTTGGATTCCACAAAAATCAGAGCAGAGTTTCATAGCAGGATCGTCTAAGTTTACCACTAAAACACTATCGCAACTCCTGACCACTATTTTAACAACAGTAAAAAAGGACTTCAAAAATACAGTGGCACTTTTTACTCCAGGAGTGGAATAAATGAAATATGGATATTAAAAAATTCAAAAGACTTGATAGACATCTTGAGGTCTGGATCTCTTTCCCATTGTAAAAGCATTAAAACTTTAGATTTTTAGACACTCTATACGGTCATCCCTCGTATTCAGCTTAAAACCAGGCTTAAAGATCTAATAAAACGTTGCTTTTTTTCAAGAAAAACGGAAAGAGACGATCTAAACTACCTGGTAATTAGTCATGACAGTACTTACTTCGTCACAAATGACTCTAAATCTCACCAAAACACTAAGGTCAGCCTCTTACTTAGACCTACCTCTAGAAATAGACTCAGAAAAACTACAAACTAGTCTTCAACTTTCCAATTGTCAACTTCCCGTCCATTGACAGTAACATTCTAGCAGCTCCATCATATGGTGTGTAAATTTCACAATTTATACGTTATTCTAGATCCTGCGATCCGTATTCCGATTTTGTAGACCTATCACTGCTGTTCACTTCTAAACTACTCAAACAAGGGAATATTGTACCTAGATTGATGTTATCTCTCCAGAAATTTTATGGTGGTCATCATGACCTATGGGAAATCAATGTCTCAAATAAGATCTGACATTTTCGCTGAGTCATAGGTAGTGTTTCCTTTTCCTGGATTTTAGTTTTCCCTAAACATGACAATGAGTAACTTGACGGGTGTCTAATTAGAGGCAGACACTGCTTACTCGTCCGGAGCACCTGAGTGCACCACCCGTGGTTTTATTGGTTCGGGTTACTCTCTTTCTGTTTTTTTGTCTTTTTGGTTTTTTGTTTTGTTTTTGTCTATATCCGGATTTGTAGCTGTCCCTCGACTTTTGGCTCTTGTTGTTCGGTCGGTTTTCTTTCCTATCTTTCAAATGAGAATAAAGAACAATCGACGTAACCAAACACGACAATTATTCTGCGATACAACACTACTAAAACTGAACGTAACTTCAGCCGTTCCTTAAAGGTAAGCAGTTCCTGCTCTACACGTGTCACTAAAAGAATTACTCAATGTAATGGTCACAACAAGTAAAACTCATAAACAATATAATTATTCTTCATGTTATTTCCAGTATTTGTCTACAACTCAAATAGAATGCCTCGGTCCTTTATCTTTATGTTCACGGAGATAAAGAGAAAACCTAGCATAACATAGCAGAAGATTATAGCATTCACTTTATGTTTTCTAGCTTACAAAGTAAAATCGTTTCTAGAATTACGCATATTTCTTCGTGGGATACATTCACGTCATCTCAATGGGCATTTTATTCCGGTCCATCAGATAAAAATAGTGTTAGGGTCATCTTATTTACTAATATGACAGCACCACCTCTGTTTTTGTCTGCTCTGGCTGTTAAATACAGAGATAAAGTGAACTTTGGTAAATATGGCATCTAAAAAAGGCCGGTCCCTTCTTAGGAGAATAAAGCAAACAAAAATTGGCCTCTTTGCCTGATTGTGAGAAGGCATGGAATATTAGCCTATGGTGCATTACCAAAGGAATATTTTACGTATCACAAACTTGACATTTTCTTAGATAGTCTATTAAAAGAGTTTAAACCGGTAAATAAGTGGCATTATAAATTATTTTATCCTTTTGACGCATCGTGGATAGGACAGAATCCATTTTGGATTTGTCTTATTGTCATTAGATTTGTTTTAAGATTTATTCTCAACCATCACTCCGACTGCAATAGACCGTGTGAACAGGAGAAAAAAGAACGAGATGTAAATGAACTAGATAAAAACACTGAAAACAACGGATGTGAACAAGAACGAACAGAACAAGATGTAAATGAACCAGATAATGACACTGAAAACAATGACTCAGGAAGCAAAGGAAATGACAATTCATGATACAGGCGAAAAACTCATAATATTTATGCAGATTCAGAACTGTTTATATTGACTCAGCTTCTGCGACAGAGAAATATTCAAAGAGACCAGAACATATAATTATCAGTTTTGAATCTTATGCTGTCGTATGTAGTTGCCAAATTTAGGTATCGTTTCTTTTTTTCATTATTTATAAATATATCAAAATGTATTTGGGAGAAATACTAATAAATTTGTACAGTTGTTCTTTGTTCATAAAATTACAGGATTTATAATTAGTACAAACCTTAAAATATACAGAACAGTTAGATATATGATGTTACTTTACACAGCAAATAATCTTGTATCCGATCTATTAATCTCCTTTATATATTGTGTTAAATATCGTTTTTGCTGTTGGCAGTTAATTGTGAGTAGACCTGTATAAAAAAATACGACACACCATACAGCACAATATACGTAGTAGAGGTCGTAAACTTAAATGAAAATGGGATCATGTTGCCCAAAATAAACAAAAATAGACTAAGACAATAAGCTGTATGTAGACATATTGAATAGAAAGATGTATTTTAATGTAACCATGGAAAGTCAATAGATATATCCAATTCTGTGACAAGACACCTTTCAAGTCATAGATATGTAAATGTAATGAGTTTATTTGACGATAATCATAGACAAAAATGTAGTACTCTTCGTTATAAATCTCTCCCTTAATGATGTATCCATGAGCAATCTGTTGTCGTTTCTCCAGAAACATTTAGGTGCATCACAATCTCACTAAACTGTATTCTTTACCACTTACCACACTTTATTCCCTTTACAAAATAAATACCTCCATTTTTTTTCACGGAAACTGACATCTCTCTGTAGCGTTTAGTAGGAATTATGTTGGAAATCACAGATTGTTCAAACTAGTAGATATACACAAAAGTAGAGATTTATTGTTTTTCCTAACCTTTTGCCAACAATATTTTGGATGCCATTAATCTTAGATATAGTCCATCGTAAAAATCTGTAGCATCTAAACTCCACCGTATTTCAAAAACAAAGCAGTTTCCTATTATTTCGTATATCCATATTCTACTCGTTGCACACGTGGTTTTTAACTTCAACGTATATTGCAAGATCTTTTTTCTCGATGATCTAAAACCAGAGGCAAACACTGATTGATTTTGCCACAATTCTCATTATTAATTACAGTCCATTAGTTCAGGTTATAGCCGGAAATTTAAACATTATCAATAATAGCATTTTCTGCATTGGACGAAGTAACGAAGCAATCAACAGAAATTATTGATGCGCGCTGCCTGAAACGGGGTAAACTTGTCGGTGTAGATCAATTTTTTCAGAATGAGTCATTTACAACAAACTATGGGTACCAAAGTATAAATCTAAAGATTCTGATGTGACTGAAGACATGTTAGATATTCATGTTGTCTATAACATAAGATAAGATAGGGTTTGTATTTTTCAATTTAAATAGCATATATAGAATCTTTGATACATTAATTAGTTATCGATAGTTCATAAGGCAAGACCTTTTACACACTACGCTTTCTCACATCATTGTACTGGATACCAAAATTACACAAAAATCTATACAAACAGCGTTACAATTCAGGATCAATCTGCAAGGTGTACTGCCAACCCTATTCTTTAACTCCTGACAACAATACATACAATTATGAAACATATCTTCAAAAATACTGTGATAATTGATATTTCATGAATAAAATATGAAAATTCAAAATTCAAAAAACATAGTGGACAATTTTAGGTCTGTCTTTTTTCCAATATAATAACATTACATTAAAACCTTTTTACACTGAACCCTACCATCCCTTATATGTAGATTAAGACGTATGAAATATAATACCGATTTAAACGGAAAACAACAAATAAACTCTACAAAAAGTGTAATGACTTTAACTTACCAGTTAACAACGTTCACTGATAGCAATATTCCATCAGCTCCCTCCTATGGTGCTAAGATTTAACAAATCATATGTTAGATTTTGCGATCGGTATTCCTATTTTCTAGACCGGACACTGCTGCTGATTAATATGCTTTTCATACAATGATGTCTATATATTGATGAAATCTCTCCAGACATTCTATGGCCTACATTGATCTTTATGGAAAATCCATATCACAAATGCAATATTTTTTCCGAACCATAGGTAGGTATTCCTGGGTTTCACTTTTCACAGACTGGGAGTAATTCGACGGGTGTCTCATTATAGGAAGACATCTAAGATTTGTTATTAAGAAATCGACAACGAATGTCGTTTAAACTATCATACTGCTAGACAGACGCCTTAAATTTTCTAATAATTGTCCCTTTTGACAGTAAATTTTAAGTTTACGTTAACATTAGGTACATTGTTTAGTCGCTATCATGATTTGCCGATCCTTTGAGTATCTATCACATATATGTCAACAGATATTCTTGAGTAACTTGTCAATCTTTCTCTTTGTAACTGATTTCACACCAAATTCGAAGTACTACAACGGGTGTCTCTAGAATTCGCCATTCCATTCCATGAGTTACTTTGCAATTTCTGGCGTCTTCTATTGCATAACAGAGTCCCATGACATCGATTGTACAAATAGAAAACCAGACAAGAAGGAAAATACAAAACAACAGTGAAAACTGACAAAATGGACACTTTTGACTACCATAAACCTAGAAAATTTTTAACACTGCGGAAGAGTAAGTTGTTTCTTTCTCTGTGCATACCAGCTACTGGTCAAGTACTAGTGTTTACTGTATATACAAAGACGACAATTAAACAAGTAACAATTTATTATACAAATAATAACTATAAATATGGTTTAAAAATAAATTTACTTGGTGTTCGTCGTCTTCTCACAGGCAGCTGTTTTAAATACGCAACTATTCACTGATGGGTCCCAAACGAGACCCTGTGAGCATTGTTGAATAACCTCACTGCCGGACTGACATTGAATATAAAGTGAGCAATTAAATGGATGGGGAAAATATCCATTACTTTTCTGTAGACAGGGTAAAATATCAGGACAAATTAGTTCATTTCTAGGGAATATGCAGGATGAAGTTTCCGGATCGTACACCAAATTCTTCGCACATGTCAAAACCACTCCCAAACCACCAGAGATACATTGAATGAATTTTGCACAATCTTCTGGATGAGCATGCAATGTTCCTTCGTCAGCTTTCACACAAGGTTCTCGATCATATTCTGAAAAAAAATAATTAAATCATCAGATTTTATACATGTGCATATAAGAAACAAACTTCGTACAAGATGAAAGTTTGACAAGTATAATGTCACCAGATAAACAAATTCAACTTGCGACATTAGAACCCATGCACCATTTACGTCAGCAAACTACCAAACATATTACAGTTTTCACTAAGTATCATAAATGGCGTCATGTTCTCAATGATAATTTATGTATGATTTTAGAGGTGCAATAATATTTAGATAAACTGTGTAAATGAAGTCAATAATTTCATCAAAAAAACGATACTAGTCAATAATTTCATACATAATACCCACCTGGTCTTGCGGGATACAATGGTCTTGTTAGTCTTTTTATTTTAGTTTGAGGTGATGATTCTGTGGTGGTAGAAATATTTGAAGCAGGCAACGGCGCAGTTGTGACGTCGACCGATTGTTGTGTTGCAGGTTTAGGCGGTGCCAATTTAGGATCGGGACATATTATACCCGGTCTATGCTTTACGCATACTTTTGAATTCGAATCAAAAACTAAATCACCGGAACATGTTCTCTCAATCGAAGCACTGTGTTCACATTGGAAATACTTATTACACTCGGTAGGATGTGGGTGAAAGTCACCTCCACTCATGTAACATGGCTCCCAAGCAAATACTATCAAAAAAATAATCACAACTAGTAGAGTAGCGTTTATTAGTGCATTTGTCTTTTAAATTTATCTGACAACAACAAATTAATAGACTACATTAATCTGAATATTCTTGCAATCTTCAGTTTTGAAAATATGTAAGCACACTAAATTTTAAAAGTTGAATAAATTATTATTGCATATACAATCAAATAACCATATAGCCAAAAGTTAATCCTTATCACTTGTTTATCTCATTTTGTGGTGTTTGTGGTAAGTCAAAAATACATTTGTGTGACTGAAAAAAAGATTTATTTTTAATAACTTACGTATGTCATCTTCAGTCCACATTGACTGCGATGCTTTTGTTGTTGTTGTCTTAGTTGTTGTTACAGTTGTCTGCTTCGTAGAAGATGGCGATTCAGAAATTGCCTTACCGGATGTTGTTAATGATATGGCAGATGTATCAACTATTGTTGTTACTTCTATTGAGGTGGTTGTTTTTATTTTTGTTGTGGGCTTTGGAGTTGTTGATGTTGTGGTAGTGGTCGTAGTAGTAGACGTCGTCGTCGTTGTTATAATTTTATTAAAATTTACAGGAGTTCTTTCGTGTTCAATTTTAATTTTAGCATTTTCAAGTTCTATTTCAAATTTATCAACAAGAGCCAAAGTGGCATCATTTTGCTGTACTTTTGGTGCTGATGTCTCTATCACAGAAATAATGTCATTTTTCGAAGCAGCATTTTCAATAAAAAATAAAGTAAAGTTGATGTGCTCATTCCTGAAAGAAAAACAAACACTGCCAATTAAATTCTATATTTATCACTGATCACCGACAAGCTAGTTGTTTTCCAAATAATTTACAAGCAATACTATTTTAATTTTAGGTCTCATTATTTGCGAGATCAAAATGACTAAAAGACGTTATTAAATATACACTGATAATATAAATGAGATATTTTGATTTAAATTAAAACAATAACATAAATGATTTATATATACGAAGTAATTCTTGGTTTAAAACAACGCAAATGTTAAATTAAAAACCTAAAAATGATTACCAAATAAACGTTTAATAAAAATAATTAATGTTTAAACACGTTAAGATAGAAGTTTTTTGCAGGATTTGTGTTTTGATTAGCAATGGAAACTGGAATGACTTGTCTCCCTTTTATTACTTAAAGGATACTTTCAACTTACTTGATTGAAACGACCTCACAACCTCTATATGTAGGTTGAAACTGACTGTTTCTATAATAGTTATCCATCTGAAATAAAAATCTTAAATTATCATTTTATTCTAAATGTGTAAACAATCAAGTATTCGAGCAACATATATTTTAACAAAAAGACTAGTTATAAACATGTATTTGTCCCATGGCTGATCTGATCATCATCGTAAGATGACGATTTTGTGCTTTTGGAAAACTGTTGTTTTCCAACACATTTCCAGACAACCTCGTCAACAAAATTGAATTAGTAAGGATTATAGAAAATACAAAATGTAGGTCACATTTGGTTGTATAATCCTTACGCATAAAGGTTTTATATATTGTTTTGCTGCCTCGGTGCGTCGTATAACATTTCCATCTGCAATAAATCGTTTTATCAAATAGTGTGTCCCTTTGAAGTTCTTAACGTGTATTGCTTGTTGTGCACGTTAGTTTTCTAACAGCTGTGCACTATTGTATCTGGACTGTTCTCTTGATTCCGAATTAACATTTTGCATTAAATATTTCTAGTATCTCTCAGATATTACAGAGCAACACTGAATCTAGTTTGATCCTACGACTCTAATCAAAGCAGATGGTCCAAATAGTTTATTATTATTTCTATTATATTTATGAACTTTTAGGTAGCTATGGAAGGCATATGTCATTTTTCTTATTGATTGTTCTTATATATTGTTACCTGCTGACAATAATCCAATGCAATACTTTTAAAGTCCGACTGTGTGAGTTCGTCTAGATTTTTACCAAATCTTGTATTCTTGATTTTCAAATCTAAACTAGCACGTAACATTTCTGCAAACAAAGTCAAATAGAAGCCATTATATGTCTGATAAATATGCATTAATTACTTGAATTACATATATTTTAACTTCACTGACGAATATATCAGGACGAGAACAAGCTGCAAAACGCAGACTTGTAATTATTGATCTATGGGAAAAGGAAAAGTAAATGAGTGATGAGTCCAAACCATGCAAACCGAAAGTCTTTAGCTATTACCTAAAATTACTATGCCAAATATATACACCTAGCCATAAGTTAAGCAACACGCTATTATTTTTCAGGGATTTATTTAAGATTTTATATATTTCAATAAATGACAATTTATTTAACATTAATGACAAATGAAACATACAAACAACATGTTTACAGTCGCTTTACTTATTGTTTAATAAAAAAATAAAGCAAAGATATAAAAAAACAGTGCAAATAGAACTTTCATTCGCCAAAAATTAGTTTGATTGCATACTTCAATTTCATGAACTTAAAGTAAACACATCATCACAGGTCAACAATCAATGGAAAAAAGTCACTTTGAAATTTGTTAAACGCAAAAATACTCAGTAAGTCGTGTAACCACCACGCTTCCGGTACAGTTCATTAACTCTCCTCCCCATGCTGTTGACTAAACGACGAAGTGTAGCATGTGGTAAATTCTGCCATTCATTTTGAATGGCAACACGTAGTTCTTGGACATTTTGACAAGAAGGTGCTCTGTTATTGATTTTATGCACAATGATCGATATCCCACAAATGTTTTATTGGATTCATATCGGGTGACATGGATGGCCATGGAAGATGTTCAATAGCTCCCTTTCGATAACATCACGTACAAGTGCAGCTCGGTGATGTCTTGTGTTGTCATCCATAAAAAAATTGGTCCGTTACCAAGTGCACGATTGTCAAAATTTGGCACAATAATAGCGTCATTTCGATATTTCTGCCTTGTCATTGTCCCATCAACCACATACAGATTCAGTTCACAGTCATATGAAAAGCCTCCCCCACACTGTAACACCAACACCGCCAAACGCTGTAGTGCCTAGGATGTTGTTCTTGTTGTAAGCAGTGCCTCGTCTCCAAACGCACATGCGCCCATCAATATGAAGAAGAAGGAAACTGCTTTCGTTGGTCCAGTTAGTCACCAGCTTCGAATATTCCAGTGGCGTGGATATCGTGCCCACTCTAAACGTGCTTGGCGATGTTTCTGTGTCAACAGTGGACGTTTAAAGGGACGACGAGCTCAATCTTCCATTGTTTAGGCGCCTGTTAACTGTTCGAACGGCGAGTCTGGTTGCAATATCCCAATCGTCACGAAGATATCTTGCAGTGGTAAATGGTTGGCGTTTTGCTACATGAACGAGTGCTCTATCCTCCCTTTCAGATGTTTTTGGCGGTGGACCTGACCTAAGACGTTCCTAGATAGTTCCATCATCTCGATGAAGTTTCAGTAGCCGGGATACAATACTAAAGTGAATGCTCAAGTGTTGTGCTATCTGACGCAAGCTCTGTCCACTATTACACATTCCAACGATCTGCCACATCTCAGCTTCACTTCAATTCCGTCTTGGCATTGTAAAAATGTAAAGATGAAGTAGAAAAAGACCAGAAGATGAACACTAAATCGTTAAGGAAAACAAGGCTTTTACCGTATGACAAACTGGTTTTGCTTTTTGAAGATTTACCTGACGAGTTAATTAAAGTAACTTCCCCGTGCTCGAATGATGCCTTTAGTACATAAATAACACAAAGTTAATATTCATTCATATTTGTGAAATTAAAAAAAAAATTGTAGGTGTTGCTTAACTTATGGCGAGGTTATATTTGTTACGAGCAGAAAACACTTTCCTGATAAGGAATTCTCTTACGCAAGATTCTTTATTTGAATGATTAATAAGCTAAAACTTTTTCAAAGCGTTTGTAAATATACCACATGGGTAAATCGGGGCGTGTGACCTATGGACTATGTAAATGCCTTTAGTAAATTTAGTGTTTAATTAACTAGAAAAAAAAGTTAAAGATGTGAGTCAGATGTTTTTGTTGATTCTATTACCATTTTACAAACAATGCACACCGAAAATACAAAACAAAATAGGATTTTATCTTAAATATATGTTAGAACTTCATCATACAAGCTCTAGTAAAGAACAAAAGTTAATTCTTATCCGTATTGAATACTGAAAGGGAGTTTCTGAATTCCTTTGTTACTAACTGATGTAAAAAAAAATCTAAAAATCCCTCATCAAGTATACATTATGTGCATGAAAGACTTTTATTTTAAATGTTATATCTGAAAAACATTTTTTTGAAAGACAGAACAGACACGGGTCTGGTTATACAGTAAGTTCTGAAAGAGGTGAACGCATGATATACGAAATTTTAACTCTAAGACTTGCTTTCTTACATGCATATTGACATGTATAAATAATACTTATAGAAAAAGATGTTTATACCCGTTAGATCATCACAATAATTTGGTGATAAAGTTGTGTTAAATATAGCTATATTTAACACATAACGCATGCAAATAAATGTTTCATTGGTCGGCGACAGTAATGCATTAAAATAATTATACATATGTACAATCATATTGCACGAAAGCTCATTATACAATACTGCATCAACTTGTTAAAATTCCAGTACAGATCATTTATTGTTACTGCATTGAAAATAGCACTGTTCATGTCTATAAAATACGTTTTCAGAACACGTACTAAACAACACCCAAATCAACTTCACAATATATGACAACCACGCCACAGACAGAATTTAAACTTGCTATTTTATGTGCAGGGTCAGCAATTAAAGTAATTAATTCAAAAACTTAATGTAATTTACATTGTAATTTAATTTATATAACCATGATGAAAATTTAAATATATCTTGCGGACATGGCGGAATTTGTTGTCGTAACAGTTTCCTTGTAAGAGTTATTTCCTCATCTATGAAACGACTCTCTTATGTACAAAATGCACTTCTACTTATTGTTTTCTTCAGTTTTTGTAATTGTTTATCGTTATTTATAGGTTTTATTGTACAGTTTACAAACATTAATGTAGTTGCCCTTTGAAGTATTATAAAACAGTATTTTTTCTATTAAATGAAGATATAAAGTGAATAGCTCTTAATCTTTAATACCGAAATCAACTAACACTATGTTGCATTTTAAAATAAAGGTCTCGATTTAGAAACAGCTATTTTTATTTACAGATAACATAAACGAAACCTATCGTGTGGCTTAGAGATCTGAGGTTAGCAGAAATTATCCCGACTACGTTAACGATACTGCCTTTTGAGTGGCTATATTGGGCTTATTACATTCATTATATTCTGCCTTGTAAAATCAAACGCTTTTCTACCCTGAAAGGCGACAAAATAAGCAAACAATACGGTATTTCTTAGCTAAGATAAAATTTCTTATCATGTATCTAGTAAAGATATGTTCGTTTTTGCATATAGGATACCGATAGAGGTTGTAGAACCAGTTGGCCAAGGGTGTAGTATGGATGGTGTATCACACCCCCTTCAGGGCAGATATGAATATCCTATTTTTTTCGATGGCAAAATATAGCTGCCATTCAGGGTCATCGTCGGAAACCCGGGCGTGGGTTTCTGACGATGATGAAAACCGAGATATGGATTTATTCGAAACTTGAGATTTTAGGTATTTGATAAAAAGAGTATGATTGGGCAATATCCATATCACATCCCGTATCATATAATCATATATTAACCTCTTATATTCTAGGGACAGAACTAAAGTTAATAGAATGAAATTTCATTGGAGGGATAAATTCGTAATACAGTCAGTTACAGGGGATACGAAATATATTTATGTAAAGTGCATGAAAATATCGTATCTGATATAAGTACGACTCGTAAGAAACGAAATTTTTACTTGCAACTCATATTTGTCCTTATACCTAATAATATAAAATCCATTCTACCAACAAAAGGCTCGTCTATAACACGCTGCACGTAATAAGACCGCGCAAGTCAACAGAGAAAATGGGAATATTACGCAGTGCAAATCAGCACAATTATGTTGATAGTCAAAAGTCAGTTTTTTCAATTTAAGAATGTGAAATTTATACTCGTTGTATAAAACCGACAAACTGTTTACTTACTACGAAAACTTATTAGATGAGAACTTCAATATAAAAAAACACACACACAACCCCTGAATTTGACACAAAATAAAAAATATTACTATTTAACAGCATTAATGCACAGTGTTGACTTGACACCCGTCCAAACGTTTCTCTTATGAAAAATATTTAATTTACATCCCAGTTTGCATGGTGTGTGTCGAACAAAAATAAATCACCAAAATTTAGAAAAAAAATCATGGGTAGGGAAACTTCAGAACATTATTTAACTAGATGCAAAAAACATGCCTAACACTGGAAACAAAATCTTTCGGGCCTAACACTGAAAACATTTGCCGACAGAAAATGTGTGCTATACAAAATCTTTCATGCCTAACACTGGACTGGAAACATTCCCGACAGAAAATGTGTGCTATACAAAATATACAAAATCTTTTAAGTCCCATTTGTGTCGTTCCTGTTATTTGTTTTTGTTTTTTATTCTGTCATTTATTAGCAAATAAACACCTCTTATCACATCTAGAATTAAACAGCCTACACGCATTCTTTCTAAACCGAGACAAAAATCAACAATTTATAAAACTCGTAAAACTCTTTAAATTACAATTCTCTTTTGTCAAATCCACTTACCAATTTCTGTTTCTTGATTTTCTGTAAACCGAAAAATATATTTTAATTTATTAGCCCATTCTTTTTACAATAATAAAACTGGCATGATGTAATAGAGTTTAAAAGTCTCTTGCAATGGTTCGGCGACTGGATCTTCCAATAAAAATATACGCAATTATCTATAAAAACTGGACGCATTGATATAGAAAGGGGCGTTAAAAATCATTCAAACAAAAAACAAAACAAGCAATTATCTAGTGAAATACCGAAAATGATCAGTACATGTAGTCTTATCAATGGCGAAACCACAGCTTGACAAATACATTTATATAAAATCTTATTAGCTTATCAGACTGTCATTTTACAATGTACATTTCAATAATTCTGTTGTGTTTTTTTCTGTTTTATTATGGTCTGCGTTTTAATTTACAGTATTTGTTTTACTATTATTCCATATTGATTGCATTGTAAGTAAATATTATCATTTATTAAGATAAATAATTTGGTTGTATCTACATGTAGTATTGTACTTACTTTTTAATTCAACGGCAAAATAAATTGCAGCACCCAGACTTGCAGCTAATATTAACAAAATTAAAATTCCAAAAATAGGACCTAATGTTTTCTTCACTTTTTTGCTAAATGGTTCAGGGACTGGTTGAATAAATGCAAAAGGATCAAATCTTTCTTCGGAAAGTTTTTGGTCCGTTCTGAGTTGTTGCGACCCACTTCGAGGTCGCTTTGATTGTCCACTTTGATTACTAGTAAAACTTATTTCACTGTGCAAACTAGTAGTCGACCTTGCTCTACTTGGAGGTCGCTGAGGACTATTTTTGTATTGTTCTCGCCTTTCGTATGGCGAAGTCCGTCGACCACGATCAACAGGAACTTTTGACAATTCACAGACCTGTTTACTATTTGTCGTAGTCTTTGAAGTTTCGCTGCCATGTCGACTAGAGTGGGATACTTTACTGACACTTCGATCGTCCTCTATAGATTCTTGTCGTTTATGTTTAGGAACCTCTAAATGTTTGTTACGACTTATTTTCTGTCGCGGAGATTCAAATTCAGATAGCTCACTTAAAGAGGTAGTACTGTAACCAGATGTTTCTTCAACAGGTCTGCGTCTTCGTCGCTTTTTGTGTTTTCTTTCCTCGTCTGCTAAACAACATGAGGATTGAACAGTTCGAATTCTAGGAATAATTTGACCGCCAGATAAACTTTCGGGGGCTCCACATTCGGCGCTGTAGGATTTACTGTGGTGTATAGGAGTCTGTTGAAACAAACAGAAAAATTTAGTATGTTTAAGTCATCAATTTAAGAAAATTTATTGTTTACAACAATATACATTTATTAGAACAAGATTGACATTTTAAAAACAGCATACTTTTCATCATGCTGTTCTTATTCAACATAACCAGAATCTGCTAAAACTGAAATCATAATAACAACTTACAATACGTTTAATAATCTACATTACATATATATAAACTCTATTGTTTCTTCCAAATCAACAAACGCGTTCACAGTGTTTTCATGAATCGTATCATAAAATACTTTCATTGAAATTATTTCTAAACTTCTATGCGCGCTAAGAAAAGTGTTAAATGTTAACTGTGAAAGAGTTTAACAATTCTAAAGGTTAATTATACTTTTAATGAGTCACAGAGAAAGTTGTATTTGTATTGTATTATTGGTAATAAGGATTACAATATATTTTATACTTTAAAGACACATTGAAGACATAATTTCAGTATGTCACAATCGGTTATACAGTAAATATATTTCTCCAACAACAACGATTGTACTACAACAATTTAAGCATATTTGGTAGTTCTGAACTTCAAATAACTGTTCTGTATTAAGAACGAGTGTCTTCTAATTAAAATACACTTCATGTGCTGCTAAACCATATAAACAATACTTATTAATTATACTGTTACCAGACTGTCAAAATGTCAACAACAACACACGATTACTTGAAACACATAAATCTCGTATAATTACTCTAATTGAAAAACACCAACATAAAAAAAATAATTAATGGGTGTCTGTTTACAAGGAATGGCTGAATAAAGATACGAAGATATTTTTGTTGAAAAAGGACAGTGTGTTATAACTTTTTAACACGAAACGTTAATTTCAAGTATTAACATTACTGGCCTTGATTTTATAAAACGATGCAAAGTAAAATCTTAGGTTTGAGTTTTTTACTACCATAGCAACATAACAATTCTCCAGTTTAATTCGATAAATCTGCAATTTAATCATTAATTTTAAAAAATCGAGAATGTGGGCCAGTGAATTATATGCTGATGCATTCATAACACCTAGAGACTTTAGTAACACAAAAAACATTTCATATACATTATAATTGTTGGCTTTATTATAATTAAACATGCTGCATATATTTGACACAACTTTATATTCTGTATGATAAATTAAGGTTTTTTTTTTTAAATCATTATTGATTCATAGTTTTTTCTTCATACATTGAACCTATTTTATGAACAGGTTAATTTCACAAATGACAATCTCAATGTTGCCTTTAAATATTTAACATATTAAGTTGGTGATTATAACAGTATGGTTGGTCATCTTTTGCCGTTATATATGATATACAAGGCCTTAATAAAAATGATATGTTTATGTAAATTTCTCTCACGTTTTGCCAAGGGTTATTTATAGTTTGCGGTATAGCTAGATATCTATAAATCCCATTAAGTAGACGGGACAATGGACACCCCTGTTTCACTCCAATTTTTTAAATATTAAATTTCATAATGTATGTATGATAATGTTTTATATGTAAGAAATAGTTCGATAAAAGTTCAATTTATAGCTTATTATTAATTGTTGTGTCTTTATTATGACTGTCTTCCGATTGACAGATTTTATCGCTTTAAGGCTTTCCGGTCGACATTTAAGGTTCGCAAATGCTACACCTACTACTAACGCCATCTTGATAAGAACAATAGAGTTGTAAGAAATAAATATAGTTTGTATGCTGCATGAGTTCCAGGATATGACAATAAGCAGGACATTGTATTTATATTATTGTTCACATTTTTTTCTATTAAAATAGTATACATTATTCAGGCTGTCCTCTTAATCACCTTGTAAGAGGTTATAAATGAAACAATTGTTTTTACAGAGCACCACACAGAGGGTCTCAAATAAAGAAAGACTATCCATGCAGACGAAATGTATATATTCTATCGTAACAACAACTACTTAAAACATGTGGGACTATCTATTACAGAAATATTTTTCGCTGAAACATTACATAAAGCAAGATGATTTTCCAGTCAAATTCAACTACTAGAATTCAAAGAAACGAACAGTTTAACTAGCTACAGAAACAATTATATTTTTACAAAATGCTATATCCTATAACGATATGTACTCCGTGTACACTTATAATTCTCCCTGAAAAAAGTCCATTGTACATGGCTACATATACAGGAAAGAGGATTGGGTCTCATTTCACTCGTTCCTCCTTTAAAATTTTTTTTTGTTTGAATGTTGTTAAACGCCACTTTCAGCAATTTTTCAGCTCTATCATGACGTCCAGTTTTCATTGTAGAGAAAAGCTGAGCACAAAACTCACGACCAGCGGTAGGAAAACTGGCGAATCCTTGTCAGTTAAAATTGGAGTTGAGAAAACTGTGCCGGCAATGAGACTCGAAACCGAAACCTCAGTATTTACAGACCACGTGATCAGTAGTAGACGAACTACCTTAACCAAAGGTGCAATCAAGGCCCCTATTTACTATTGACGCAGCGACAATTACATAAAAATTTTAATTTGACTGTTATACTTTTTATTAGTTTATTAAAGTTGGTTATTGAAAAACCTTGCAAATATTACAGATTTCTATCAATAATTTATTTGTAATTGCAAGATGAACATTTCCTCCTGCATAATGTATTTTTAAAGCTTTTTTCTGATCTTCTATAATCTGTGACGCCCTTTTTGGCAAAAAATCTTCACACAAAATGTTTTATAAACATGTTTGACGCCCGATCTTCAGATTTAAAAAAAAAGAGCTTTCATGCTTTTTTCTTTTTTTTTCTTTATATGTCTAGAAAAGTTACATATACAGTTATTCACATCTTCGCAATCATCTAAAAATGTTGTTATATTTTTAGAGATATAAAGTTAAGATAGACAAGAAGGTCATGACCTAACTGTTGTACTATGTAAGGGCAACATATCACATTATCTGATTGGAAAGACTCCACAAATATTAGCTCCACCTTATATCCAAAGGTTATCAGATTATTTCAGCGAATAAGTCATAATTTGTTACTTTATAGAATTATTACTTCACAATTAATTCAATTGTAGTTTATTGTTTAAGATGCTGTGTCATTTCCATTCCCCAAAGCAATTTTGATGTACGAGTTTAATACATTTGTTCATTCATGTTTTTCTTTTTTTAAATACAAGATAATTGTCCTTTTTGTACAGAATAATATTTGTATATTAGTTTTGTTTGATTAAACCTGGCTTGTCGACGCTTCTGCAATTTTTCTGTTTGTTTCTTTGTTTGAATGTTGTTTGTCGCAAATTTTAGCAGTTTTTCAGCTTATCATGGCGTTCAGTATTTATTGGGGAGGAAGCCGGAGTACCCGAAGAAATGCCTCGACCTTCGGTGAAAAATCTGGTAATCTTTATCAATTAAGATTGTAGTCGAGCACACCCTGTCCCTATTGAGACTCGATCCCGCAATATCAGTGTTGACAGACCACGTGACCAATAGTAGAGGAACTATCTTAACCACTCGGCCACCAAAGCTCCTGCAATTTTTCTGTTATGGAGTCCAGATTTATCGCAGGAAAAAGTTAGAGTACTAAATCGCTTTATCCATAAAAAATAGATCGTGCACCAGATGATTAGTTTTCAACGCTATGAATCTCAAACTTCCAAATATTATACCAGGATAATTTTGTTTAATACCAGCACAGGCGCCACATCCCATGTATTTCTGTACTTTTAGTAGCTATGTTTTCTTTTTCGGTCGCGGTCAATTTATAGTACCTTTGTTAAAAGCTACCTCTTTATTTCGGCTGGTTGTAAATCACTATGTTTTCGATGATATTTTTTGGACAACTATTGCCCATAATTTATACTATTTAACTGACATTTAAGGAATATTTCAAATTTCTGAACATGTTATACGATATAACATGGTTTGGGTCTGCATACGTCTTATAAACCGCGAAACAAGTTTATGAATGGTGGAAACAGACCCATAGAGTATTACCTGTTTAGAGGTTTGAAATATTTCTCATAATTTAACTACAAATCTTTTTAACGGTAAATGGTAAAAACTTCGATGGCGTAATGGGATTATTTGAATTTATCGGGGAAAGAATAGGTCATGTGACGAACGCAAGTTATATCGTATAATATGGGTAGCTCCTTTAGAGCTATCCAATCAGATTTCAGCTTACAAAACAAATAAAATTATAATAGGATACCATTATAATGTTTCCGGTAAAACGTAAACAAATTAAAAAAACATATAGTATTTGTTGTATATAATTTAATTTGTTGTGTAAGCTGAAATACGAGAGGCAAATTCAAATGGAGAAATCCATTACTTGCGTTCGTCACATGACCTATTTTTACGCCATTCAAATTCAAATAGTGCCATGATGTTATTGCTATTTTGCCCGTTAAAATTGTCAATATTTTGCTTTTTAAAATTAAATTATAAGGAATATTTCAAATTTCTGAACAGGTTATACCATTCATAAACTGCTTAACTCCATTCATAAACAAACCCAAACCACATTATATCGTATATCATCCTGTTCAAAAATTTGAAGTATTCTTCCACTAAAATCAAATTTCAGAAATTTGAAATATTCTTTAATTAAACAAAAAATTAATTAGCTACAGTTACCTCAAATATATTTAAAAGATTATTGAAGGATTTAAAACTGGCATCTTTGCTTCTCACGTTTACCAGATCTGACAACTTTGAAAACACCGGTTTATTGCATCACTATAGTGTTTCAAAAACATGGTTTCCAAGAGAATGACGTCATGATTTCTTGTCATTTCTGTATTGTGTGACTAGTGTTGTTTTGCATAATGAATACATCTTTATTTGCAACTTGTGCTGCATTGTAATTTAAACACACACTTTTATTGCAGACAAAATTATCATTTTAAGTAGAGCTTAGAAAGCACAAAAAACAACAAACAAGCAAACAAAAACAAACAGACTTTTACCGTTGAAAAAATGTATAATATTTTACCAAAAATATTGTAGTGCATCGTTTTACATAGCATGACAAAACTGCATAATGCATTCATTTGCAATACATGACATTACAGTGTTGAGAATAAGAAACAGCAATTGTGCAACATCAGGTTAGATAAATAATAAATAAAACTGAAAAACCTACTTTACTAAGGAATCCAAGAATCTTAACAAAGTTAAATGAATATCTAGACCCTAGACTAAGAACATAAACGATCAGATCATAGATCACTCCTACATTCGTGACGCATACCATTTTTTTCCATTGCTAAAGTTTGTTTGTTTGAATAATGTTTATCGACAATTTTTGCACATTTTAGCTATATCATGGCGTCCATTTTTTATTTGAGAAGGAGGTCGGAAACCCCCAAGAAATTGGCGTGCCTTGTTATATAAGGCTTAGGTCGACTTAGAAGTCCGACTCAGAATCGCATGCTGTGTTAACACGCCGATGAACATTCGCTATTGACTGCTTTGATTACTCGACCACTAACGATGAACAGTTTGTAATTCAGTCGTATACATGTATAATATACCTGTAGAGCCATGATTAAGATTGGCGATTGTTATTCCAGAGCATCCGGACTCACCTACGGTGGGGTTTATGTTTCTGAATTCTTAGTTTTTGCGTTGAATGACTGTTTGTTTTGTTCTGAATAGTTGTAGGCGTCATTTGAAGAGTTCACGGTTCTGTTAAAAAGAACTGAATTAACATTTTATGCCGGAAATACCGATTGCCACAATAAAAGAATAATTTAAATTGAAATCAAAATTTGACAAAATTAGGAAATTTACACCCAGAAGAAATAATACATGTTTGTTACTTACGAACTGATGAATTTTTTCCAACAGATCTCTATTTGCAGTCATTTTGTTTTATAAATGATTTACTTTATTTGCGGAAGTTTTGAAGACACACCTACTGAAATATAAAGTATACCGCCCGAATAATAAACCTGAAACCTCAAAACCACAAAAATCGATTTTACGGAATGATTGAAGTTCAAACAAGTTAAAATACCCATTTGTTCAACGCCACGGCTGCCCGCGATCAGTTAAAACAATTTACAATTTCATATTTACTTCCCAATTCTCATATTTTTAAGTGTTGTCTGTCTTTCCTTAATCCTAATGAAGTTGTACTATGAGTCGTCTTTACTCTCCGTTATATGTTATATATATCTGTCAATCTATCAACACTACCAACTATTAACACTTCAGTGACATGCATTTACTGACACCTACGATCGTAAGACAGACCATGAATTTTCACGCTAATAAAGTATAGCTTGGAAGTCAGATGGTATATATATAGATCCAATAAGAAAATAATCGTAGCTCGTATCTTAGTTGGTGGGGGTGGGGTTAGTGGGATCTCGGATATTGCTGCTGCTGCTGCTTCTAAACATACTCCGGAGGCTTCCAATACAATGTACAAATTCAGTCAAATTATTAAAACTTATGTGGACTATCTCTTTACAATTATAAATTAGAACAGAAAAAACAGTCGATTTTTGTGCACAAACTGTACCAAATTCTCCACTTTTACGTCCAAAAATTTGACAACATCAGGTAAATATACATTGTGTATTTATTTGTTTAAATTTTAATTTACTAAAAGAGCAGTTATACACAGTTGCACTGATAGCCAAGTGATACAGAAGAATAAAACTGTATATTTTATCACATTATTTGATTAATTCTACGTTTCTCACTGTTGGGTAGTTCAAAGCTGGCCTTAAGAATATAAATAGAAAGCATTCTAGATATTTAAGACATTAATAACGACACGAATGTCGTTGGTTCATGGATCTTTATTAAACCTATATTAGTCATACATGACACTAATTATATGTACACGTACTTGTTCTATATTATACCAACTGTCCTCTATGTGGAGCTTTGTTAGAATTCTTCTTTATTATCTAATCGCTTATCAAAATGTGGTCTATGACCTCATGAATTTTTTTAAAAATATAATCCGTTTTTTTCGTAATTGTACGTACTATATTTTTGTGGTAAACATATTTTTGGTATTGTTTTGTTTCAGTTTGATTGGTAAAGACTTTACCGTGAATCACGTGTAGGAGGAAATATATCTCTGTGGGAAATTAAAATGACAAACAATGTTGCTCAGGAAAAAATAAAAATGAAATCAAATTATCGAACACGAATTTATATATATACAGGAAACACACACAATTCAAACGTAAAATGAACTGTTATATTTGTATATGTACTGTATCGTTTTTTAGAGCAATCGTTCAGCTATATCATGTATCAAGGCATCCACAGCAGTTTTTCTGTGGGGAAAAAGCCGGAGTAGACATAGAAAACCGCATGACCGTCGGCAGAAAAAATGGCAATCTTCGTCAGTAAGGAAGAGCACAGCCTGTCCGCAATAAGGCTTAAATACGCAGCTTTATTGCTAACGTTAAAGCCAGCAGAAGAGGTGACGAAGTAAGGGGCAATCAAATCAAATTAAAAACTTGACAAAGTCGATCAAGCGATCACTGATACCCCCGTTTTTGTTTAAAATTTCTAACGTTTTTCGTGGACTCTGACCTTGAAATTTGACGAATTTCCCCCAAAATCGATAGGCTTCTTACCAACATAATATATAACAATATCCCACAGTTTCATTCAAATCACATGCAATCTTTTTCAGTTATCGTCCGGAAACAACTTTTTTGTAAAAATTTCTTAAGTTTTTCGTGGACTGCGACCTTGAAATTTTACGGATTTCCCCCAAAATCAATAGGCTTTTCACCAACCTGATATATAACAATATCCCAAAGTTTCATTCAAATCACATGCAATCTTTTTCAGTTATTGTCCGGAAACAACTTTTTTGTTAAAATTTCTAACGTGTATCGTGGACTGTGACCTTGAAATTAAACTTTTTGAATTATAATCCGGAAACCAAATGTGGACGGACTAACGGGCGGACATGAGGACCACAATATACCACCGACTCTGTCGAGCGGGGGTATAAAAACGTGGTACACAAAAAAAACACAAACAGAACACAACAATACACAAACAAAAGCCAGCAAGAACTCTCAGAAAAATGAGAGTGAACTCAGGTGCTCTAGAAGAGTAAGCGGTTCTGTTTGTTGCAACACACCCATCGTGTCGCTGGCAGTCAATCTAGACCTTGACCATGCAACCTTAGTGTTGACAAGCCAGTAATAACTAGTACATGTAGTTGACTAATATCTTAACCACTCACCACTGGTGATCAGTGATGCGTCTGGGGCGTGCAATCCAGCACTATCGAAGAAATTCCGAGTTAAATAAAAGAATGAATAAATATACAGAAATTTTGACGTGAAATAAAGCATGACTTTTAATCATTAAGAACTTTGATCGTAAAAAGCATCTTTTGTCATGAAGGAATTCAAAGTGGAATAAAGAATGCACTTTGAATATGCAGACACTTGCAAGCTAATAGCACTACCGTTAAACATAACAGAACAACTGTGTTGGGATGCCAACACAAATGTCTTTGAAAAGAGCCACTATACATGTAATCTTGAACATGTTGAAAACCCTCCAAATACTATTTTTTCCGAAGATAAAGCAATGCCCTATATAATAACCCCTGTTTCCATGGAAGCGGTGGCCATTTTAAAAATTCCAAAAATTGGATTGCAAAACTAACGTGTTCCCAGTTTCATCATTATTAGACATTGCATCTTGGACAAGATTGAACGGAAAGAAGAAGAATAATAAGAAACGGTTAAAAAATATATCTCCCTAAACTTTGTTTGGGAAACAAAATAAAACATACCATTCAATTATAAGGACCAATTTTGACAGTGTCCGGAATCTGATGAGACCACATTAGTAAGTCTAAATCATATCTAGTAAAGGATATAACTAAAATATGGGTGGATATTTGATGAAAAATGTTACAGTATATATGAATAAAAAATGTATAACTGTATATATATTCGCGTTTAAGATAGTCCATTAAGAACCTCCCTTAAAATAAAATTTAAATTCAAGATCGCGAACTCGTTTTCATCATTTATGATCATTAGCTAAATTCATGATAGCTTATATATGGGGGACGCAAGATCCTTTCTGTTAATGTGTTTTGGGCATTTTCAGGGGCGAAGCTGACCGTTGTGCCATGTGCAAGCAAATTTAATTAGGTAAGGGGTCTGGGGACCGCCTTATGTCCCTATCGGGTCCAGGGATGAGCCCTGGTAGAGGTACCAAGGGGGCCTTGTCGGAAGCTTCTGCATTTTGGGGTTTTAAAGAGTTTAATCTATACATAAATTAATGACAAAAACGAACGCTTTTTTACATTTTTTTATGTATAGCATTATGTTTAACAATTGGATCTCTTTAAAAAACGATTTTTTTATCTAATTTAAAGACCAACCTCCGTTAAGCGCCGATCACTTTTCCGGGTGTTTTTTTCAGGTTATTTTTGACAATCTGATGTGCAAGCAAATGATTTTTTGCTTGTATAGGAGCTACGCGCCTGATTTTTACAGGTGTGTTAACTGTTTTTTTAAGTAAATCAACTGTTAACTGTTTTTCAACCATAAGATGTTATCTGTTTTCTTCAAACTTGACATTGTTGTTAACTGTTAAAATGAAAATAAAAGCCATGTTTGATGTTAATAGTATTGCCCTTCGATGAGATTCTGCTGTTATCTGTTTTAACACACTGTTTTCTTTTTTTTAAAGTAAATTGCTGTTATCTGTTTTCGGAAAAATAAAAAAATTGTTAACCTTTTAATGGACCCCTCTAGCCCCCCCCTCTTATATAACAAATTATTATTTCAAAATTTCGTAATCCTAAATACGAAATTTTAGTACCTTGAATTTCGTTAAGTCACACAAAATATAAACAAAGACTTCACGTCTAGTTCTAATGTGAACAATCCTACCTGTCGTAATTTATAATTTGCTATTTTTGTACCGTTTCAGAAAAAAAAACATGTCACTTTTTAACATCTTCATTGTCAAATAAGTTGTAAATTCATGTCGTCTGCTCGTTCCTTTTTGGGAAAACATATGTTTCACACGGAAATAAAATTGTTTAGACAGAGGGTGTTCTTGTTGTACGGACAACACTGTCGATTCACAACGTATTCTTAAATATGTCAAGAGGAAAACTAGGAAAACCGATTTATATTAGGAATTAAAAGTCACATGTCGGGGTTGAACCTACCATCTCTCTTTACTGTAATACTCTAACACCACAGACACATTAAAAAAACCGACAAAAAATAAAAATAAAAAGAGCACCTGCACAAAACTAAACTGACCCGGGAAACAGACAGAAACGACGCTCATCTCCAAAACAGGACGTAAATACAAGTACTTAATTTCATGAAATAAATCAAAGGAAACTAAAAAGGGGCACATATACGATTTGATTCAAACTATACGAAAATCTCGAGGCGTACACACATACACACATAAACAAATCGAGGAAACAAAAATGTAACGTCAGCCTAGTCAAATCGTATAATTAATTATTAATTTAACCACGGTAATAGATTGCTTCTAATTTATATAGACTGTAGTATATAAAATATGTAGCGCTAGTGAATGCTTTCTTGTCGCATTTCGTAAATAGTAAAAAATATTAATAAAAAAAGATGAAACTTTATATATCGAATGTTTGTCAGCGGTTTGAGCTGATGGTAGTCAATATTTAACGGAATACAATCCCTAGTATCTGTGCTGTTTAATGAAATGTTCATTTTCTTTGTTGCAAAATACACGCATGCATAACTATATGCAACTTACGTAACTATGGTAACATTACCATGGTATGTATTGATGTTATTATTCTGCTATTGCAATATTGTGTGTAAATTATTTATTCTTAAGTAATATGAGTATAAGTATACATTTGATTTATTCCTTTCAGTCTGAGATGACAGAAAGATGATTATTTCAAAAAATAAATCATGCGATGACGGACATATTACTACGACAAGATCATGTACTTCGGACGTTGAACATTCTATAATGGCCATGGACATTTTTCCTAATTATGTTAATTGTATTCAGTTGTACCTGCAACAAGGATTTTATAAAGGTCAAAATAAATGTAAAAGTCATGTCAACATGATACCCTGTACAGGTTAATTATGCTCGCATCGCAAGTCGGGTGAGAATTTGATTATAGCACGAAATAACCACGTAGCCCCAGTCGCACGCATTCTATCTACACAGAGAGTTGCAGTATAAGAAGGACAATTATGAGTACCAACGAATACTATCTAGCACAAATTAATAAATATTTTATATGTTGCTCAAAGCACAGAGAATAATATTTCATACGCGATAAATCGATCAAATATGGTCTATTGCATGGGAAGAAAATTATATCGTTTGTCCCAAAACTCGATTAATCTCTGAAAACTATATAAATCAACGAAGCAATATATTATTCTGGCGACAACACCTTTACAAATTACCTACTAAGTACTTGACGTTCTACTCGTTTTGTTGATGAATGATTAAAATGAAATTTTAGTTAATTTTTCTTTTAATAGTTATAACTCGTCACATTTGTTCAAAATGTCAGTATTGGATATTTCAACGGCAAGACGATAAAATTCTGCAAAACACAAATCGAACCGTGAAAAAAGAATACTAAACTTTAACATTATATAGTTCATTATTTGTTGCTTCATTTAACGCGCGTTGGACGGTAACGCAACAATATATGACAAGTTAAGGGCACTTAACCATCAAAGCAAACTCAGCATACAACGTGTAAATCGAAACCAAGAAAAGTGAACTGAAAACCTCTACATGTAAAAGATTAATGCAGAGAAAATCTATAGTTTATTAAGAGAAAAGAAACATGACAGATTAAATACGACCGACAAGTTCTCGTTGCGTAACCTTTTATGTGGAAAGTAATAAAATAGAAAAAAATGTTAGCAAAATATCCGAAGGTCAATGGCAAACAATATGGATAGAAAACACAGATCACCAAGGAAATAAATAAATAAATAAATAAATAAATAAATAAATAAATAAATAAATAAATAAATAAATAAATAAATAAATAAATAAATAAATAAATAAATAAATAAATAAATAAATAAATAAATAAATAAATAAATAAATAATTTTATTTCCATAATAAAACATAGTATGCTAATTTTAATTATAGCCTTTTACTTATGACTATTTATGAATATTGCATTTTGTTTAAATATGAATCGGATCGTATTTATTGGACATGGTTACACTGTGTTATTCATAAAGCTAAGCTACTTAATATTGACAGTACTTTACCATGTTTACTGAATGATCTTTTTTGCCAATCACAGTATTCAGCGTGTTCACACACACACACACACACAAAAGATTCGTTAATTGTATGCATGAGAATTAAAATATTTCTTTGAAGCATATTATCAAACAAATCTGACAATGAATAGTACACTTTTTACTCGTACACATTGTCCCATGGAAAAAAGTTCACCGACACCCATTAACATGCTTCAATTATAAATCGTAACATTACTGAACTAGACCTTAAATTTGTTAAACAAAAATAGTTAACAATAGATAAATATTAACTATTATACATATGTACATCTACATCTATCAATTTGTTCAGATTTATACCATTACTTAACATAGAACTTACGGAGGTTTCTGATACATCAGACAGTACTGTCGTTGACCAGGTATCGTCACTTTTGTCATTTTGTTTGTATCTGTTGTCGTCAAAATGTTTTACCCAAGATGGTGTTTCCATCACAACTTTGTATTAATTCCTGAAAATTCCATGATGACCAGATTAGGTCATAAGATAAAATTCAGATAATTAACAGTCCATCTGTAATTCTCCATAACTGTATATCAATATTTGCTACTGACCACAGCTGACAACATTAGCCCCATTCTACCGGTGGCAGTCCGAAAGTAATTTAGACATGCGCTTTTACAAGAGAGTACATTGTCTTTTTCATTAACGCAGTCGTGTGGAACAACCGAACGATACACTATGTATAGTAGTTTTGCCTGAAGCTAAATGTAATCATAATATCCTTGCATTTTTATCAACAATATTAATATGATCTTTATAGAAATCTTGTCCCCTAGAGCCCGGGTCAAATATCCAGATTATTTGGATTCAGCGGTTTATTGATATACTGCAACAGTCGATTTTCAACAAATCGTAACGTATCGACATTTTGAATCATATTTATTTGTAACAAATGTAAACGTTTTGCATACATTTAAAAAAAATATAATAACATAAGTTGTTATAAAATACGAGGAAACAGATTCATTTTGTACACCTTCTAATGTTTTTAATAGCTATTGCATTATAGCAACACAATATTTTTCGCAGAATTAACTTACATATCCTTACGTATTGCATTAGTGCTTATACTGCTTTACATAATCATGACACGCATAGAAAATATTGTCCCTGAAAGGAGAAATGTTTGTCCCCGCAAACTAGTAAAGGGTTTGAATAATAATTAAAGCGAACTCGAGTTATTCCGATTTGTTTGCTTTCTGGAAAAAAATAGAAACAACAATAGTATATTTGTTATTTTTATTTTATTGTTGATGTTGTTGTTGACTTGTTTGGTTGTGGCGAAATGTGTTGAAGTTTCAAAATGCTCTAGTCATCTATCGAATTTTGAAACTTCAACACATTTCGCCACAATCAAACAAGTCAACAACAACATCAACAATAAAATAACAAATAAATAAACAAATTAATACAAATACAAAACAAAATGCAAAATGCAATGACGGAATCACACCAGAGACTGAAGTCTAACTGTGAATAAGTCACACGCAGCTGAGGGAAACCATCCTAGCAAGTTGAATAATTGATTGATTGATTTTCGTTAAGTGTATAGTGTTTAAAACATTTTGACAAGCCGTTATTGATAGTCAATGTTATACCGGTATGTTCCAGTAACAGTTTTACTCCGGTTAAAGTATACAAACATTTTTCATCATTCAAAGTAATATTATATAAATGTCAACGATGTGACAAACATTTTAATGGGTTCATTTTGTCTCTTTCACACTCGGTCACGTGCTTAATAATATGGACATATTTTGTTAGAAAGCAGTAGGTCAGTCCAAATAAAATAATTTGCAAAAACGTATACTTTTAATTGTACCAAACTCGTATTAAATATAAGCTTGTGGATTCAACGAAATTCGTGCCTTTTTTCGTCAGAAAACTCTTCTGAATGCTAAAGAAACATCACCGTTAATTTGATAAATGACTAGTGATGGCTGTAACAAAAGTTGTATTGTTACTTTTTCTAAATTTACATGTGTAGTTATTAACCTGTGTAAAATACATGTTCAATAAATAATTGATTTACGTCATCGTACAATAATAACTGTAGTCATAACGCACAATGTACCTGCCAGAACTTAACAATTTGTTTCATTAAAATGTCACAGATGTAGTGTAACCAGTGAGCCTGTAATAGCCCAGCTGGACATTTGATACAAATAATAGACTTCTATTTTTAGCAAAGACAATCATATTTGGAAGGAAGAACTATAATATATGCATATTTTGGCTGCGACCTTTCAAGAATCATTAATCAAGTTAACAAGATTTTAATTCACTTTTTTCACTTAAATAAAATCAACCTACAAGATATCTTTGTAAGGTACGGATTACTCTTTATGACCTCCAAAAATATTTCTTTAATTCGTGATCACGAATTTTAATTAGTTATAACGAATTCCTGAATCCGTGATCATGGAGTATAATTCGTTATAACGAATTTCTTATTTTTAATTCGTAATAACGGTTTCAAATTTATTCCATGATGATTACTTTCTTTTGGTGGGTTTTAGCAAAGCTAGAATGTTAATGGATCCAGACAGTTCTATCGAACGTAGGCATGTTTTGACTATCCCTTTTGTCATCTAAGTCAGATTAGTCTTTCACAACAAATTAAAATCCGTTTTAAGAATTCTGGAATTCGTTATAGCGAATTAAAACTTCGCAATCACGAATTAAGAAATCGGTATAACGATTTTAAAATCGGTGATCACGTATAATGGAATCCGTTATAACGAATTAAAATTCGTGATCACGAATTATAACAAATTTGTGTAGGTCCTAAAGAAGCTTCCGCAGTGAAGGACCTCAAATACTTAACCCCAAAAAGTACCTATCTAGTAAGATATGTACTTTTAGAAGGAGGGTACGTCCGTCTTATTTACAGTTAATCAGAAACAAAGATTGATCATTGTAATCATGTTTGAAGTTCAATGAGCAACATGAGGGATTAATATAAAAGACCTCCTATACCTGTTAATGGAACCACTCATTTGGAACTGCCCAACCGTAGTAACCGTAATTAACGTTAAAGGAGAACTGGGCCACCAAGGGAAATGCAACATTATTCAGAAGCGCAATACAACCTGTATTGCTCACCTGGTAAATGGTTTTTCCATACAACAAAAATTGTCCGTAAATTGTTTGATCAGAAGGAAAGTCAGAACCATAAAAGAACCTAACATCTACTTTTTCGACTTCATGTACATTGTAGTTTTAGAGAAGAACATTACAGTTTCAGTCAGTAGAAAAATGTGTGGCAGAGACCGACAAACCTTTGTGAAGAACCTCTAGTACTTGAAGCTTACGCTCCGTTTGGTTTGTTTGTCTTTTTTTGTAGTGATGTGTAACGTAAGCCACTTTTAGCAATTTTTCAGTTATATCTAGGCAGTCAGTTTTTTTATGGAAATGAGGGGGGTGGGGAGTACCCGGTGAAAAACCCATGACCTCTTATACTGTCAATTAAGGTAGGAGTCGAACACACATCGCCCACACTGCAGGTGTCGACACGACCTCATTTTTGAAAGGTATGTGGTCAACTACCTTCAACGCAGAAACGGTTATTAACATTCAGCCAATTTATATATTGTTATCATTCAAAATATGTAATGCATGGTTCCAATAAAAACTTTAACAAAGTCCCTGGACCATGAATTTTGAAAAAAAGGTCAGTTGACAACAAGCAGACTGACATGTCTATTTTATCAGGAACCTCTATATCAAATATTGTTATTCTCCCATGCATGATTACTAAGTAACTGACCTAATCCAATAACTTTAAGTAGTCACTGGACCGTGAAAATGAATTCACGGTCAGGTGACAGATTGTCATGTACTTTTCTTCAGCAACCTATATACAATGTTGTCATCCTACCATTCATAGTTAGTGGAAAACTGACTTAATACAATAAATTTAATGTATCACTGGAACGTGAAATTGACGTACAGACCTTTCATCAGCATCTTTTAATAATCATTTCAAGAGGAAATGAAGAATCGACATAAAGGACCCCAGTATATAATTTAAAGGACCAAATATGGTCCATGAGTTATAAACACTTTGGTTTACACTTTCAATTTCAAATTGTCATTTCAGAGCAAAAAATTATCAACTCATAGGATAAATGAATTTATTTAAAACAGTACAATAAGCAAAATACGTAGTTACCTAATTATATGAACAAAAGTTTTATTCTAAACAATTTTAACTATCTACCAGGTAATTTATTGTCTACAGATGTTCCTCTGACTGGTAGCTTCTATTTGTTGCATATTTAGCATCCTCTGCCTTTAATTTAATGTAACAATTCTGTACACATTAATGAAATATAATTTGTATGCATGTATTAATATTTTAAATCAAATAACTACATACAATTTTTTATCCAGATTACACATGGAAATTTTGTTACAACGAATACCTTACTTAAACTGAGTATTTGCAAAATAAATAGACTTTTTGTCCAAAGTGTATAGAATATATACTCTATTGAACTTTAAAATAAAATACATATTATATTTAATAACAAATATATAACATTAATTGATTACAAGATCAATATTATGTTATTGAAGATAAAATAAAATTTGTAAGAAGTTAAATATTTTGTATACATGATGACTGATTGCCGTGCCTTATTGGTTGTACTCATTTTAACACACATGGATTAATTCCCTTTGATCAGCCAACATTACACTGAAAATTTTAGCAATTTTACCCATTTAAACTTCTGACTTTAAACAATTAATTTGCTTTAATTTGTTAAGACACGAAAAGAGATTTATTGAACATGATATAATACCACTTCATGAAAATTATAATGCCACTTTATGAAAATCTCCAGTTTTATTGGTACAGATGGCCAGGATAGCTACCTGTTTGGTCATGTCTACTGGTATTCATTAGTTATTATCCTAACAAGCTACAGTAATGTATACTGGTAATAATGACCAACTACTGGAAATTATCTAACTGACATGACCAAACTTAAACAGAAGACTTGATGCACAGATTAGACAAAGGTAGACAACTACTGTCTGAAGTGGTCAATAGGGAACAAGGAGTGTTACACTTTTTTCAAAAATTTCCATACAAACTTACCACAAGCTAATTTCTTGTTTTTTTTAAAGCTACAACAAGGGTAAGTAGTATAGTTAAGTATGTTAGAAGATCAGTCATAGAAAAAGTATTAAATACAGAGTCGTAGAATAGAACCAAACAAATATTAACAAACAATATATATTTTCAACAAAAATATCAACAAATGCCATCAATGTACTTTTTTGAGCACTAACTGATGACCTTATTGCACTTAATGTAATCAACCGTGATAATGAACTGAGAAGCAACTCTTGTCATACTACTTTAAATTACTATACATGGGCAAAGATACCAAAAACCAATGAAGTTTATTACAAAAACCTTTTAGCATACCCCATTTCAAACAAATTCAACATAAAATTCCACCTGCAAACAATTTTAAAATGACATAAATGTCTAAATTCTTTATGACGATAAATGAAAAAAACAGTTTATATTACAAGTAGTTCCTTTCTGGTCTAATGCAGAATATATACGAAGCTTCATAATATAAACAAATAAAACTGTATTTGTCCTAGCTGTGTATATTTATATAACATTAAATGTGTTTAGATTATTGGTGTATATATGACTGGCCAATTGGTGTTGAAATACTATTTCTGACAAGCAACAGAGATTTCTAAAATATTTCATTTATTTAGTGCAAAGTGGTTGTCCGTACTGCATTTGACACTCCCCAAGATTTGAGCAAGGTAACTTTTAAGGTTACATAAAGTTGGAGTTGAAACTCACTATCTCCAGCTTGTAATCAATGGTAGATATAAATTAATCAGACCATTTGTCTATAAATATAATTGAATTTTTAACAAAGGCTATTTTTAATTAAATCCATTTAAAATATTTTTACAAGCATCATAATACAAAAAAAAATTAATTCAGTTTCTTTACTATCTGTAAATTTCTAAAAAATATATAAGCAAAAAAAAATTGTCTTGAAAGGACATATAAATTGGTAAATAGATAACTAAACAAATTACACCGTATCTGATTGGTCAAATACAGTCATTGTTAAACATGAGGTAAATATCTTGCTATTTGTGACAATTAATCATTTGATTGAGTGCTGTTCATTCAGGTGGTAAAGATTTAGTCCATTTTTTTCTGAAATCCTGAGTTCATAAACAATTTAAAGAATGCCAATACATATTCTGATACAGATGATGATGCAAATCAAAGATAAAAGAGGGATAGGAGGGGGCAGTACAGTTTGTGTCTCTGGTCCCTGTTCCAACATACTAGTACTAAAGATTGGTGTGCTGTCAGAGCTATACTCTCTCCTATATAAAACTTACAACTCAACTTACAGGAGAGGGCAGTACAGTTTGTGTCTCTGGTCCCATTTCCAACATACTAGAGATTAGTCTGTTGTCAGAGCTATACTCTCTCATAAACTTACAGGAGAGGGCAGTACTCTTTGTGTCTCTGGTCCCTTTTCCAACATACTAGGGAATGGTCTGCTGACAGAGCTTTACTCTCTCCTATATAACACTATTATCATACATTATCGCTATTTTGCAGTATTTTCCTTTGATCTTCATAAGCGGTATTATCCATCTCAATCTACTACTGTGATGGGTCCATCTCACATCGCTGTCAAGATGTCGTAAAGTAAATACTGTGACGTCAAAATGTTACAAAACAGCGATAAACAGATTATTTTTGTTTTAAAAAACTCAATGCATTTTCTCGTCATCTCATCTTGGGCTCTCATCCTTTGATGAGATAGGAAGAGAAAATGCATCTTGTTTCAAACAACATAATACATCTATAAGTATAAATGTTAAATACTGCACACTTCAACCTCAGTATTGCCCATTATTTGTCCCAGACATTACTCAAAAATCCCAGAATAATACAATAAGTAAAAAAAATATATATATATAAATTACACAACCAAAAAAATTATGCTTTGGATTCAAAGCTTTAACAATGATTGCAGAGCAATTAAAGCTTGTGAACACAATAAAATGCCAATATAATTAAAATTAATATACAATATAAAGTCATGTAGTAATTTGTAAAGATTTTCAAAGATAACAATCAGATAGAAGATTTAATATAAGTAATATATCACAGAAAAATGACAACACCAACAAATGACAGTTCAACAACAAATGTAAATTTGAAATACATGAAAAAAATTAATGGAGGTAATATTTACAATGTTCTGTCAATATAACAGAAATATTGTCTTGTTGATTTCTATTTAATTAAGTTTTTATTTAATGTTTACAGAACAAACAATCCAAATCAAAATTTGTATCACGGAGAACTTTAATTAAAAAAATGATGTCAAAATTCCAATCAATAAATATATTAGGTTTTCTCAAATTGAACAATCCTCAGCAAAATTTGTATCATTAAGAACTTTTTATAAAAATAATCTGTAAAAATTCCAATCAATCTTAAATGAACTAGTTTATCCCAAATCTATAACAAACTGAGTACTCACAGAAATATAGAAAATACATATACATATATAGAACTTTAGTTAATATCAAGAAGCATGTGATCAGCCATCACTAGAAAAAGGAAAGTCGTCAATAATTTAAAACACATTTATCAATAAAAGGAATAACTTCCTAACAAAACATCTACCACTAACAGACAACAGATCTGGAATAAGGAGTTACAAGGAAGTCATTTAAGCTACTTGTTCATACTTAGATCTGTTAATGTTCTTAGCCAGACAGCAAGCTAGTAGAGCACCAAGTAGCTACAAAAAAATATACAACTATACAATATAACAGGTAACAAAATGTATGACTATACTATATAATAGGTATATATTCCACATTTATTCCTTGGCAATGAAAATACTAATTTGGTTTCTTTGAAAAGAAATTAATTTTTTGTTCATTTTATTTGTTTACTAGACGTGTCAAATGAAAGGCTCTTGTGAAATATAGTTTACATGGGTATTAGGTACAGTGAACATTTTGGAATGTCAAGGTCATAAGTACAATGGTAAATACATTTTTGTATGGGTCACATGAGTATTTAATAGAGTGGTAACACTTGAGAATATATAGATCATATGACCATTTGGTACTTAATGATGAATTGATCATGTGACCAAACAATTACATGTATTGATCATGTGATCACAGAGCTCAGTGGCAAACAATTTATCATGTAATGATAACATGAAAGCTGGTTACAGGAGTGAACACTTGATTATGTATTGATCACATGACCATTCAAGCACAGGAGTTAAGACTTTATCATGTAAATAAGTTTACAGCTTAAAATTATAATAAAAGCCTATTTCTATTATTAAATATACTGAAACATTTACTGTGATAATCAGTTTGACCAACTAATGCACTCTACAATTAGAATTACAGCTATCAAAAAGAAATTCAATTTTTTAAGTAGTAAAGGTAGACTCTTAAAAAAATAATTACCTGCAGGAAAGATATACCAAGAGCAACACCGCCTATAACACCCATGTTTTGTTGCATAAAGTCCAACACAGTGCTATAACACCCCTGTAAATAAAAGAATGCATGTACAGATTTATTGTGAAAAATCATTAATATTTCGTGTTCAAATTTTGTGTATTGTATGGTTTATCCATGTAACTTGAAAAAAAAACCCAGGAATTCATCCAACTGTTTAAAGAATTTGAAACAATGCTTTAAAGCTTTCATATATGAACATTTTTATCAAAAATACACGTGCACCCACAGTAATAAATAATTGTAAGCAATGCTTGCCATGCTGAATTATTTACACCACTACTTTCTAAGTTCATGTTTTGTAGCAATACACAATAACTGATACCCTTTATTCCTAATTCCACGCTTTGCTATAGGAAAACCCCACATATCATTTCAATCAAAATATATAAGACCCGACATACCATATAAGTACTAGGCATGTAATATAATTCCAGATTTAATTGTATACCTGGGTATATATCTCTAAGACTGTTGTTGCATTGACAGGGTCAGGAAGATTTGTGTGTTCACATTTATTACTGTCATCTTTGCAACAGGAAGCTGGAACATTTTTGTGTCCATCTGCCCAATTTGTTTGGAACCATTCCTGGTAGTTGTTATTACCACAACACTTCAGCTGTATAATTTAAATAGGAGTAGATATGGATGTACAAAAATTCATAGTCAGTCGTGACACGCAAATTGAATTTAGCAACACAAACATTGAATAGATCCTATTCCTGTGAAATGTTTTGTTATTAATATTTATTTCCTCTATAAATACCTAAATGTAGTTATATACAGTCCTGTCTGCCATTTTAATTGTAAACAATTGTCTTCATATACACAGATATGGACCTTGGTAACAAAGTAGTCCCGATAGATAATAACCACATCAGAGTTGCCAAAAATGCTCAGAAGTCTGCATGACAGTAGGACTGACAGACATAAATGTTTTGTCAGTTCTACCAAGTATAATTCTCAGACCCATATTTTTCATCAGTTTTATATATATTTAAAAGGGAAATACTAAAGACAGCATGGATCACCACACCCTAAAAAGGAGAGGCACTTCTCCCTAGCAACTAAATAGGGAGAAGTGAGGACCTGATCAGGAAATGCTAGGGATACCATACAAACATACTTTATTTCGCAGTCATTAAATACGCAAATTCTTTGCTCTTTCCATTGGTATTACATATTTAAACAAGAGTTGGAAGTCAGGACAAATCAGTATGAACTGATGGTGAACCATCAATGCAACTTGAATGTCGCTTTCGAGGCATGACTACTTTGTCGCCAAGTGTGGAAATCTTTGCAAATGGACAGTCACAAGATTTGAGGGCATTTTTAACAAAGTTTAATATGAGGCTTTGATCCTGTAGAGTACCTTATACTTTACAGGCCAACTTGTTACTCTGAATGGGGAGATTTGGAAAATTCACAGATCTTTATATTTAGTTTTGAAATGTTTTTTACTCACTGCGGAAGGTTTTATTGTTTTTGAGACAAAAAAGATTGGTTTGCCAGACCTAATTTTGTAATTTTTGGATCGTTCAGTAGGTCCTACACGATAATCAAATCAGCTGGCCCTTAGAATAATTTGCCGGTCATGGCAGAAGGACCAACGATTTTGAATGTTTGTCAACACAAGGACTGTGATTTTGATCTTGTATTTGGGCAAGGTGTGTTCAGCACCAACTGTAAATGACAAAGATTGTCAGTTTTAAAAGCTTAACAGTTTGTTCTTATCTGGAACTTTGATGCCCTCTCTAATTAAAACTGGAGGCCAAAGTACAGCAGAAAAATGCATGATATTGGAATGAATCCTTATTTAAATGACCACACACAATACACAGATAATAAAAATATTTCAATAAATCTTATACTAGGGAACACCTCTCAACAGAGGTTCGTTTTGAGGATACCTTTTTCTGAAGGTCATCCATGCCAGTTGATATGTCACTGTTGTTACCATATTGATTCAGTGCTGACTGTAATCCTTGTTTAAACCCATTTTCTAACTGAAACATTAAAATAAACAATGAAACTAAATGATAACAGTTTTTAATTTAAGATAGTCATTTCAATATTTAAATTTAATTAATTACTTGTTTATTTGTAATGTCATCTGAGCTGTGTACCGGGTTACACCTTGCTGTATTGCAGAGGCAAAAACATCCATATCAGTGCTAAATATGTGATATAACTGTATAGTTAGTGCTTTAAACTTTGTTATGACAACTGATGACCATACAGACAGCCATATATATGTAAAATCATACCCAAATAGATAATTATAATTTTTTTCAGAAATGAAATATGTTTTTATTCTACCACATCTGACCACTCAATAAAACAGATATGAATGACTGGTTAAAGATCAGGACAAAGTCAGTTTTATTTCACTTTTAAAACAAATTTTATTATTAAATGAGATTTAATTTGAATTCCACTGTTGAGACAAGAAAACTTATCTGAACATATAAGATAAGCAGAAAACATTGCATTTTAATTTATACAGATATCAATTTGCCGCAACATCATTCCATTCATTACCACCTATTTGATGATACAAGGTTTTGTATCACTCAGGTTGTATCAATTGTTAATTTTTTTTTTAATTTTGAAAAAATACACGTAATTTTAGATATTCATATTTATCATATACACTCATGTAAAAAATTACTCAAATTTTACCTTGGGGACAAAACTTTTAGAGGAAATGTTTGTTTTCTCCAGTATTAGTATAATTTGCTGAGGTGATATAGAATTCATTTCATGTCTTTCTGTCACACTGACTCTTTCTTTTTTTGTACCTCTACATGTATAATCCTCATTCCCAGTCACTGAGTATATATTGTACATGTACCTTTCTAAAATGAACATACCACAACCTCTCTACATCTCTGTACACCATTACACCTATTTATAATCAGCTCATAATGATTTAAATATTGTACCTCTATATGACCACTATATTCAGTTAATAATCATATAAATATTTTATCTTTAAAGACTGGCATACCCAGTCACTATTTAATTTTTAAGGTTTATACTTTTCAACTACCCCAGGGTTCTCACTAGGATTTTTTTATAGTGAGTCCTGGGACTCATCACTTTTTGGAATGATGAGTCCCAATCTGTCTTGGTGAGTCCATAAAGTTGACTCGAACCAAACTACCGGTACTGCATGACGTTACCATGAGTAATACATTGAGTTTTGTTTTGTAACATTATGAACATCTTCATGTTTTATTTGATACTAAAATCCCTGTTGAAACCCATGCATTACTACATGACAGCTTAATCTACATGTTTCCCAAGATTTTAGTATCATATTATCATGTTTATGGAAGGGAATTATGAATTAACACCATTTATTTCTGTAGGTTATTTGAAGTCTGCATGGCTTCATCTGGGAGAAAATATGGGTTCAGTGTGATAAGAGGCAACACCTCAGTTTAAAAAATTTGACTAATTGTATAATACATAAATTTCAAAGCGCTAAGTAGTTATCAAGTTTTTCAATAAATTTTATAAATTTTGTTTAAATTTACCAATCCAAAACTTGACAATATTTCTGCTTAACCTCATTAACAAAATAACAATAGATCATTCGATATTTAATCATTACAATAATATTTTTTAATCATTGCAATCAGGTCACAAGCCAAGTGTTTCACTTATAATAGTCACATTTTAAAAACATCGAAAACGATCTTTCTGCTGCAAATAGTCACATTTTAAAAACATCGACAACGATCTTTCTGCTGCAAATATTTTGTATTAAATTATAGGTTAGGTAAACCCGCAAAGATTCCAAGCTCTAGCTAGTCACTAATAGTTAATGGAAATAATTAATTTATTATTCAAATAGAAAACTTTTTAAATCAAGTTGCAAGCCAGGTGTTTCAATTACCGTTTAAAAACCACGAACATCGAAAACGTGTTTGTTTACGTTCGACGCGATGTACAAGAAAGATATTATCATTATGGTTAATAAAAACTTGTTTGTTTTTTTAAATACATAATAAATTTCTTTAAAAATTATTTAAATCATGTCAAGATTGTTTAGATTTTGTTAATTCAGCCACTTATTATCGGTCATCGGTCACTGTCAGAGATCAAATATATTTCACCTGCTGTGCATCACAGCTAAAAATAGAATTACATCCGGTTGTAAAGCTTTAGGTAAATGACGTGCTGTTGATTTTAGGGACGCAAATGATTTGACTGCGATGCGTCCCGAGGATGCACGGAATTTAGAAATGGCGCGTCCTACACAACTTTGACGCGTCCAGGACGCGTATACGCGTCTTAACGAGAACCCTGTACCCTTATACCAAGTCAGTAAGTATATAAATAATGTACCTTTCCTCTGTAGACAAACCCTGCTGCTCCAGTTGACAGCTCTACAACAAACACAACAATCAGGAAACTGGCATACTGAAATTGAACAAACATGCAATAATGAAAAATAAAGCTGAATTAATCCTATAATGTTTGTAAATACATTTCACATGGCTATTGTACACCTCATAGCAAGATAAATATGCAGTGACATTTAAAGGCAATAAAAAATGCCAATGAGACTGACAGAGTACATAACTCAGTATAAAATCCCTTTTCCAAATTGCATAGGTTTCTATGTCTATTTAATCATAAGTACAACCTATAAGAAACATTTCACCCACTGGACAGCATGTTTGAGATGATATACGTTAAATCTGCTCAATACACGTACATGTATATACATTAACTGACATAAGATGTGTGATCAAAATTTATCAATGTTTGGATAGAAAGCCAATTGTATAATAACAGAATACTCCAGTTACTTTAGTCATCTCTGCTCTTTAGTCTTATTGTGTACTCTTGGAGTTCTGTGAACAGTTAACAGTAATGAAAATTTTTGTAGATAAGTTATTAGTGTATATAGTGCATGTACTTTCATTTGTTGTAATATTATGTTAATCTATTTACCAAATAAAGGAGAATTGTGTTTCCCTTCATCGTGCAGCAACACCCCAGTGAACCAACCAGAACAATGACCACACCCACTCCAATCAGGATAAAAGGGGATTCCTTGTAGTAGATAGAAGACAACTCCATATACTTATACAGATCTACTTTTGTCCATATTCCAAGTGCAAGAATTGCAATTCCAGTGACCTGAAATAAACAGAGTATATACAATTATTAAAGTACAGTGCTGGCCAAAGCATTGTCATACTTAAGCATCAGTTTCTAAGGCACCTTATTTAACTTATAGGCATTCACTGTAGCTACCAGTACTATGTGAATTATACATGGTTGGAACCTTAAGCTTGCACCAAGAAAGTTAATAATTTTTTTTGATAATCAATACAAAATACATTAAGTCAGTGCTTTTAAAAGTACATGTAACCACTAGCCAGAAAACTACCATTTATTGTTAGGGTATATAGAATTTCCAGTGGTTTAAAAATTTAGTTGTAAAACGATCGAAAAACAATTAAAATTAAATCTTGCTTTAGCTCCCCCTTATTGTTGTTGCTGTGAAGATCTAACAACATTCCCTTGATATACAATCAAACATAAGTTTTATCTAAACTTCGGGTTAACTGATGAAAAAGGTATCGGAGAGATTACAAAATAATGAGAGAGGATTCCCCAACACTGGAGAAAACAGTTTTTGATTGGTCAATACATAAGTTCATCATGAGATGACCTGAAATGGGATGTTCTTAGATCTTCACAGCAACATTAACAAAAAAGGGGGAGAATGACGTGAAAAATTATTTTATTTAAGATTGATCTGACAATAGCCTGTTGGAATTGATTTTCATAAAGTGTAAAACATATGAAGAAATGTAGTGGCTAATAAATTTGTAAAAACACTGGAAATTACTTTCAAAAGTAGCATTTAAAAGCTGGAATTAGGATTTAGGTGCCAGGAAAGTATCAGAAAACAGGATTTACCTTAACTTACCATAGACAAGATTGAGGTCATGGTCAGGTGATACCTACCAGAAAGTCATTAACTATTCATCAGCAACCTATATACCAAATATTGTCAGTCTACCATGCATGGTTACAGAGGAACAGACCAAATCCAAAAACTTAAATGTAGTCACTGGACCATGAAATTGAGGTCATGATCAGGTGACACCTACCAGACAGTCACGTAATATTCATTAGCAATGAATAAACTAAATATTTTCATGGTACCATGCATGGTTACAGAGGAACTGCCCTAATACAAAAACTTAATTGCTAAACCGTGAAATTTAGGTCAAGGTCAGGCAGCACCTATTAGACGAGACAATCATGTACTATTCATCAGCAACCTGAAAACCAAATATTGTCATCCTAACATGCATCGTTACAGAGGAACTGACCTAATCCAAAAACTTTAACATACAGGACCATGAAATTGAGCTCAAGGTCATGGGATAGGTGACTGACTGGCAAGTACTCATCATAAACTGCATGAACCAAATTTGATGGACCTTGGGCTTAAGCTTGCAAAGATATAAAGCAAAATGTCTTTATGCCTCCAGCAATGATCATCGCAGGCTAGACAAATTAAACTGAGTGTACAAAATTGGTGAGTTGAGGAAGAGTGTATTAAATAAAAGGTAGACTTTAACTTTGCCTTCCAGGTGCCGTTAGGCAACTTTAGGTCAAGGAGGGGAACTTTTAAGGGATAATTCTGTAATTCAAGTTTTAATAAGTTTATTATAAGCAATCATAGTACATTAGGTATAATTGACGACTTTCCAATTTAAAAAACGCTACCTTGTGTTCACTTCCGGTACTAAAAACTGCTGCTACAGCCCCAGTTTGTTCTGTTGAAAACTTATGAAATGGACAATTACCTTTGATAAATTTTAATACTTTATGTTAATTACAAGATGTTATTAAAACCCCATGCTGTGTAAACATGATTGTTGATTAATTAACCATAATGTTTATTACCCCATTTACCTGATGCTAATCAAAGATAGAACCCCAGCTGTTTTATAGCTTAATTAAACAAGCTTACCAGTGACATACATGTTCCAATATTCAAACTCACCTGTTGCCTATAGCAATAGTAACATCTACTAATGAGGTTAATTTAAATAATTAATTGGCATAGACGAACTATACAAAAAACAATGCAAAATTTCAACATCATAGTCTTTTAGTAATGATAGCCATAGTTTTTTTTACTGGAAGTAAAAAGGGAGATAGATCATGTAAAACTGGAAATGGGTCCATTAATTATAATTTATATTTTTACTTCTGAATAAAATGTTAACAGCTTGAAAAATAACACCAAATTAAAAGAAAATATTTATTATTTTGACAGGCAGTTTATGAAATGTCCACCTCCCATAGTGTACATTCAGTTTTAAGATGACCTACTACGTATACTCTCAAATCTGTTAGTATGTAAGAGATAGATTGTGCTGCAATAAAATAAATTGTTACAACTTACAAAATCGAGGACTCACAACAAACATTTACGAAGTTACAAAATCTTACAAGTATCCATTAAAAATAAATGCGCATATGGAATGGTTAACATTCGAGAAGAAATCGATTTACGGTTGAATAAAAGTATACAGTAGCTTTCGACAGCTGTTTATTACCCAAAACAAAAAATTGAAAACCATCATCATGGTTTTCAAACAAGTTACTGCAGGTCCGGATGCCATTGCTGAACTCAGTCTACCAGCCATTTTGTACAGATCACAATGCTATGATGTAATAATTCTATGCTAATCAATATTTTATCTGTTTAGGATTATTGTGGGTGTTACGTGGCGGAAATTAAATTCCGTACATAAAACCCACACCGTGACGGACCAGACGCATTCAATAGTCCGCATTCTGTAACTATACATGGGTCGACACTATAACTGTGACTATCACAAGGGCGGATACACAATTTTCAAAGGGGGGGGGGCGTAAAAAGAGGATATCGGAAAAGGAAGGCTACGAACAAGGTTTTTATAGTGTTCAGTAACCTATATTTGGTACAGTATATACAACAGAGATATCATAAACGAATTAGTACCGTTAATGCATTAATTTATGGCGAGGACGAGCGGGGATTACATTTTTGCCTTTGACGCTGGTTGTTACCCTCCATGTTCTCCTTTTTTCCTTTTTTAAAGCGGGGGGGGGGGGGCGTACGCCCCTACGCCCCCCCCCCCCCGGATCCGCCACTGACTTTAACTGTAACTATAATAAAACTATAACTATACAACTTTATTCTCAAAAACCAAGCATTAAGGTGTGCAGAGAAATACTATGTTCACTTATAAACAACAATACAGCACAAAACAGTATCACAAATAACACACAACACATTCAATAAATATAATATAGAGAAGTTTTAGCCGGGGTGACAGGTTTTTTATCAATGATTTTTATCAATTTACATAATTTGATTAATTTGAATCTATTTTTTTGTTGCCATAATATCATTGAACTTTAAAATATTTGGGTTTCTAGTTAGCTGTTTACTGATCTGGGTGCCGTTTCATAAAGCGATCGTTAGCTTAACGTGCAGGTTATCCCATTTAAATTGCATGGGATAACGAGCACGTTAATTAGCGATCGCTTTATGAAATGGCACGCAGGTGACAATTTTTGAAGCCCAAAACAACAATACAACAATAGTGGCTTAACCATTTTATCAAAGAAGTCTAACTGACAGGAAATTGAAAGATTATGATACTTTAAAAATTTAAAGACTTTAAAACTGAAACTGACTTTATTTGATTAAACACCTATTTATACAATTACATATTCGATTGCGTTATTCAATATACATGTTTGAAACATAAAATTTACAATTTAATTATAGTTTAAGGTAAAAATGTAGAATAATTTTTCTAAAACAATGTCTTATACTGCAGATTTATGTAAAATTCTTAAGGTATAATTTAATTTACTCTGTCAGCTGAAATCTGATAAGTAAATTCAAATATAGCAACCCATATTATTAAGGATAAACTACAAAAATATTTTCTCCATCAAGGATAACAAAATTTCCGTTTTGCACATTATATTAAATGTGCACAACGGAAATTTTGTTATCCCTCGATGGAGAAAATATTTTTTGTAGTTAATACTTATAAATAAATTCAAACAATAAAATAAACTCAACAATTTTTTTTGTAACTGGATATTTTTTTTAATAGAGATCAACACAAAAACCGTTAGTTTCCCGTGGAGAAATATGTGACGTCAAATGGCGCGTGTCTCCATGACGATCAAATTTGTTTTCCATCCTCTGATAGAAAATATTTTCCAGCCAATCAAAAGTCAGTATTCTCGCAAAATCTATTTATTAAGATAAAACTTAAGTGACCTATGACCTATATATATCTCACGCCGTTAAAATTCAAACAGTTTCGTGACGTCATCGACGTTTTTACCATACAAAATGTTAAGATTTATTGTTAAAATTAAATTATATGGAATATTTCACATTCTGAACAGGTTATACGATATAAAATGGTTTGGGTCTGTTTACACCATTCTCGCGGTTTATTAGGCGTAAACAGACCCAAACCATATTATATCATAAAACCTGTTCAGAAATTTGAAGTATTCCTTAAATAAACAACTATATTCATAAGAAGCAATTTCATGTATAAGATGCACAGTCAATCACATTAAAACAATGCATAAAAGTCCCTAAAAATAGTATGTTTTCAGCCTTTTCGGGTTTTTCTTAAAAATATGAAGTGAATTGAGACTTTCGAATATATAATAGCAGTGCGTTCCAAAGCCTCGGGGCGACCGTGCATAAACTTCATTCACTGAAGGACTATCTCCGATTGAAAAGAACAACGTAAGTTGATTCCATGTTGTTAGGCGATCTTGATCCATGTCTTGTGCGGGGTAGGGGGGGGGGGTGGATTCGTAAGCTTAAATACCAAGTGAACCTGATTTGTACATTAAGTCAACAGTTTAAAGTTGATTCTTGCTTTTAATAGTATCAAGTGTAAATAAAAAAGTGCAGCACTTGAGAAAGAGAAACTAAGAATTTAAGCTTGTGCTCGACAGGAAGGAGTTGACCAACAATATAGTCGGGCCGGTAACTCCCGCCGTACTGGCGCTGTAGAACGTAAAGTAATATGCTATGATCGACAGTGTCAAATGCTGCACTCAGATCAAACGCAATGAGTGCAGTCAGCTATTGTTTCTCAATTCCATTAGGTCGTTTACTACATGAAGCAACGCGGTTTAGCATGAATAAAATTTCGTGTATGCAGATTGATTCTTAGCTAGAAGGTCATGAGTATCAACATGCATATTAAGTCTGAAAATGCAGCTTTTTCTATCAATGTTAAAAGAAATGATAGGTTACTGAACTATATACAAGTTCAACGCAATTTGTTTTCAGAAGTGCTTATACAATTGCATGTTTCTATTTAGAAAGAAAAACTCATTCACATAAAGAGAGATTTACTATTTTCGTGATATTTGGTAAAAGAACGTCCAATGACTAAAGAACATTTGTGGGAAGTAAAAACAACGCACATGATTTTATACTCAATTCCTTATAGCCGCTTAACTTCCAGCTTAGTGTGCGAGTGATTGTCGAATATGCTAAATTTTATTTGTGCTGATATGGTGAACATTGTAGTTTTTTAAATTGAGAAATCTCGGCTTATACATAATTTTCTAACTAACATATAGCTCTCTCACTAATTTAAAATGACATGATGCGTTAAATATAGAGAAGAAACTACGGTCTGTTTGTCGTCCGAAATCTTTAATACCTTTAGATCAAGTTAACAAGCGATTTGTTATTTAATTTAAATGCATACATATTGTTGTCTTCCAACATAGAAAACCGGACGTCGCGCAGCCTGTTTGTCTTTTCGTCCGCCAGGAATGCGGTTTAACGCCCCTTGAATCAGCAATTTTTGGAGAAAGCCGGAGAACCCAGTGAAAACCCCAATCTTCGGCATATTTGCTTGGTGTTTAAGCCACTTTCAGCAAATTTTCAGCTATGTCATGGCGTCCAATTTTTATTGGGCGAGAAAGCCGGGGTTCCGGGAGAAAAATCCCGATCTTCGGGTTCGAAAACTGGCATTCGTTATGAAAACTGGCAAACCTTGTTATTTAAATTGCAGTCGAGAACATGCACTCTGTACATAGTAAAACTCTAACCCGCAATCTCAGCGTTGACAGGCATGTGATCAATAATAGACTAACTGTCTTAACCACTCAGCCACAGAAGCACCTTAAACATTAGGTGAAAGCTACAATGTAACTGTTTTCCTAACAGTTGATAATAGAAAAAGAAAAAATAATTGTCTGAAGGTATTCTCACTCTATTTTTATCAAGTGAAAAACCTAATAGTTATGTCTAGTTATAAAATATTTTCCTTGATTCACACAAGGGGATTATTGAAAATATTAAAAACAAGGTCAAGACAGTAAATACCAAATTAGGTGAAATAAACATGTTACATATACAGTGTACAGTTCAGTGGGTACGTCAATACTGACGGATGTATTTATTGCATCTAAACACGTGTTTACACACGAGGATAAGTTATACAAGCATGTTATGAAAGTGACAAAATATAAACAAGTCGAAGCAAATCTAAATCCATTATTTAATCCGTCGTTGTACGGGGAGAGAAGGTAGGTCTTGAATAAATGATTAATTTTTGATATACTAATTTTATATCAAAACATTTTAGACCTAGGCATGTAATTTTAAATTATTACTTTTTAAATCATGAAATTCGGAAACAAAAAATGGTATTATATTAAAACACAATTTATCCTTGCTTAATTTTTAACACAATAAGAAAAGACTTGAGTGATACGTAATTTAGGGAGGTTAAATACTATTGAATTGTCTTCAAAGTTGTCGATAACGGTTTTTTCAGCGAATATTGGGGGGGTCCAAAGTTCATAAACATTAATTTTTCAGTTTCTAAAGGATGGTAGATAAAGGAGATTAAAAAGCGGCTTACGTTCAATAAAATGTTTAGAAATTGTGTTACACATGTTTAATATCAAGCAATTTATATACATTTATTAAGAAATATGATGGTCTCGTTATTTTCTTTGTTCCTGTTGAAAATAACTCGTCAAAAGCGAAATTAGTTTTATTTAAACATAATTGTGTTGCACTTGCTAAAAATTTATAATAATAATGTCGCTGTGCTCCATGAATAATAATAACACAGGTATACATGAATTGTAAGAATTGTAATGGAATTAATTTTAAAAAAACGAAGAAACTAAATTTTGAGAAAAAAATTGCGAATGTTTGCCTCATTAACATGTGTATACTTGGTCACATTTATTACATGACGTATATGCTGGTCAAATTGTACCATAGTCTAAAACATCCTGTTGTAATTGTTTTCAGTTTTGCCGGAGATGGACCGGTGTGTTTATGTTGTGTTAGTGATCGGTACCTGTATTATATACATCATTGCTACATCGTTCAATGCTTTAGCAGGTGGAGGTGGTAAAAACGGTGAGTACTTATAAGTTGCCGACTAAATAAGAAGAAAATGAAATGATAATACAGTGTTTTCTTGCAATTATGATATAATACAATGATATATTCAAGTTGAATGTTGTGCTGTTTATAGTATTTTTGGTATTTTGAGGCATGATACCATCATACGAAGTCTTGGAACTAATTCATTACTGATTTTTTCGTGCTTACATGTATCTTATATGCTGAACTGACTAACTTAACTCTGCATGCAGAAAATCAGAATGTCTCAGTAAAAATATGACAAACTGTATTAAACATTTAACTGAACATATCCTTTGGATATTTGGACGCCACGGTTTGATGTTGCTTAAAATTATAGATCAATAAACCAAACTACATGTCTAATTCACTTTACATATTATGTTACAGGTGTTTTTAAAAGCAACACGGGAAACATTTCTGACAAATATTACATAGATGTTACACCTGCTGGTTGGACTTTCAGTATATGGGGTGTCATTTACATATGGCAGGCGCTTTGGCTACTTTATGCCATTGCAAACATTTTCAGAAAGACAGGAGAAGGCTATGCATTCAACAACCCGGAGTTAATGACAGTACCATTCTTCACAATTTTTTCAATTAACATGGGAATGAATTTAGCTTGGATTTTTTTGTTCGATCGTGAATACCTAGAGGCAGCGTTCGCTATTCTGCTGTTAATGTACATCACACTGTACGCATGCCTGTTTTTGAGTTACAGGGCATTACACCACAATCTGCATAGTATGAAAAAATCTGGAAGAAACGCCGACATCTGGCTTACTAGAATTCTAGTTCAAAACGGAATCTCGGTGTATGCGACATGGTGTACAATCGCAACAAATCTGAACCTCTCCATGGTCCTCGTCTACCGATCGTCATTTTATGTAAGTGTCCTTACAGGCGGGACTGTTGTTCTAAGTATAATTACAGCACAAATCATTGTTTTTGTAATATTTGACTTTTTTGTACTTGACAGATTTACTCGTTACACAATGACTCCTTATATGGTTATTATTGTGGCACTCATTGGAAGTTTGACCAAAAACTATTCAGAAGGTGCACGAAACACTAATTTTACAATAGTATTATTGTCAATAGCAAGCGTCTTGTTCGTAATAAAAGTGATACTGACTATCGTAAGACATGTACGCCAACCTCTCTGCGTTGGAGATATAAGCGACTCAAAAGAACAATTAAAGAAACAGGTTGTGTAGATAGTATATATGAATTGACGAAAATACATAGTCTGTGCATAATTTGTACGTTTTGCAGAAAAAATCGCGCGGTCTGCATCTTGTGAACAAATGCGAGGTATAATCCTATCTCTACTGTCTCTTCAGCTGGTAATTAACGAGTGAATCTGCACAACAAATAATTAGATCTTTTCTGTCAGTATTTCTGTCATCAATTGGTGCTTTTAATCAAATTTAAAATATTGTTTGTTATTTTGTTATTATTTCTTGTGATTTTTTTACTTTTATAAATAAAGATATTGTCATAATATGCTTTGTTTCATGTTCATAAAAACAACGTCTGTGTGCAAGCTGTATGTCATTTATTTACATTGCAAAACATAAAAACTTGTGATGCTATATATAGGATCAAGGACCAAAACAAATGATAGGAATGTTGTGAAAAGGATAACCCAAAGTTAAAATATCGCTATTTAAGTATTCTTTGTTACGTGACGTGACGTAACACGGAACACTTTTTAAAATAGCGATATATGATTTTGACATCCGTCACAACTTTTAAGTGTGTAAATATGAGCTGACGTCACAAATTTAAAAAAAAAAGTACAGACTAGAAATTTTAAATATTTCAGCGAAATATGTAGGGCTAATGTAATGCAAACAACAATAACTTAAAACACTTATCACCAAATGGCTTTTTATATAAACATTTTTCAATGCTTACCCTTCCGGATTACCTGGACTACACCCCCCCCCCCCCTCAAGTTTTTGTAATGGTGTTCGTGTTACTCAGTATTTTGGTTTTTGTTTTGTGTTTAGTTTAAACATATTTTATTTGTAAATTATACAAAATGGATTGGACACAAGTAAATGCATACTTAGGACGTCCTCTCTGCAATACAGAAATATACATTAAAGCATAACACAGGGTACAAGAACGAGCATTAAAGCATAACACAGGGTATAAGAACGAGCATTAAATTATATTTTGGGGTTAACTCACAAGTTTAGAAGGGGGAAGAAGGGGAAAGTGCTGACTTATGTTGGTTTATCAAAGAAAACAATTAAGTTATATCAAATCACATCTATCTACAAGAGGGATTTGGTACAAGATTTGCTTTATGCAAGTCGTTGTTTAGAAACGAAGCGGAACATCTTAACTGAGTGAGAAGAATATTAAACTTCCGTGGGCCATATGAAAAATGTCTTGGCACGTTGTGTTGTGTGTCAGTCTGTTTTGTTGTTATCCACTCTTTTGTTTAACCATGGTTTGATCACCCTTACAGTATCTTCGATTCTTTTTGCTTCGACTCTACATGTACTTGTATTACTTGTCAGAATGTATTGCGTCTACATGAATAGAGAATTCTGTTTTGCTTCCTATTTTGTACAATTAACTCGACTGAACTTTCTAGTTTGCCATAACTAAGGTGGGAATAGGTAACTCATTAGTTATGGCTAATCATGGGGATGATTAAAACCACAGAGTTGGACATTTAAATTACTATCATTTACTCAAGGAAATTTTATATTGCATCTGATGGGTAAACTACACGTTAAAAAAGAAAAAGATAGTTAAACGTTCCTGAAATCATTTTGTAGTGTTTTATTATAACATCTTTTGACTGATTTTTAAGGAGAGCCATGATGCGCTGGCCTAAATAAGCAAAATGAACGAGTCCACTAAACTGAATGAAGATCCGTCATCATCAACAGCTTATCTTATTTATTATGGGAACGTTTCACAATTTATCCAGCGGAAAATCAAACTGTGACGTCATACAGATATAAAAAGCAAGAAGAGAGATATGGCAAATGAACATTCTGAATCTAAAGCTATTGTATCAGTTCAGATTGACAGAAAATTGACAGCTCTAGAAGAAAGAGCTGTTGCATTAGAACGGGAATTTGAAAGGATTTTGAAAAGGACTGCCGAGATTGAACTCTGGGCAAAGCATTATGAAACAAAGGTAAATATTAAACATAATTTTGAAAGTAGCTTTACAAATATGTGGAAACGTATATGCATATTTTAATTATATTTTTGTTGTTCTAGGGTTTAATTCAGTTAGAATTATATAATACATGTGCCCTAAGTGATCCACCACCTATACATACATTTATTACTCATCTTAACTTTGACCATACCCTACCTTAACCCTAACCTATGCTGATTTGGGTTCTCTGAATGATATGGGTCCCCTGAAGTATACTTAAGCCATACATGTATCGTCATACTGAGCGCAGTAATTTGCGGGCTACTGCAACTGCATAGAAAATACTGGAATTTGCATTTTTGGTTATTCTCCTTGTTACAGCTCTGGGTGTAGGTGTACTCTAATCCAACATTAATTGACATAGTTGTCAGTTTCCCGACAGGGCGATGTTCTGGGTTTTGTTGTTGTTGTTTTTTTTTTTTTTTTGGCTTCCTCACAAAAAACCAGTCGCCATGATATAGCTAAAACAATTGCTATAACTTACGTAAAACCCATTTAAAATGTCCTGTCGGAAGAAATTTACAATAAATTAATCAACAATTGGCGCAATTTGGGTTTATTTTTATTTTTATACCTAGGTGTCTGAGGAGAAGAGATTGTTAGGTCTACTACATACACTGATTAGACCTGAAGATAAAAGATCTACCATTCTAATTAACCATTTGGCTGTGTTTTTTGACGAAGTTTTGACGCGACTAGAAAATAATGGAATGCGCTACAATACTCTTAAACTCCTGTATAAAGACATTACAAAAGAAGCGGTATGCAGTGCTTTTGGGTCCGTTTTAAATGAAATGGGTTTCACTGCGAACGAAATCGACGACTTGAAACTTGTTATTGAATTAGTTAATCCCAAGGTCCAACGAAAGTCAAAATTAGCAGGAGCGTACGAATTACATTGCTCTGAAAATGACCCTAACACAATCCCAACAGAATTGAAATTCTTCCTACAGATGAGGGATGACCTGGATGAACAAATGAGATCTGTTTTGAACAAGGTTGTTACATATTGCTACAGCAATAAAGTTGATCTACAGCCAAGCACAATAAAAACAAATCCACCCAAGGAAAAGCACTGAACTTAATCAACTTAACTTATTATGAAATATTACATATGGTTTATGATTCTTACATTTTCATTGGATTATTTAGTCACGTGGTCCCCCAAAATATTCTGTGTATATATTCTATTTCTAAAGCATATTTAAGGCTTGTTACTATTTTTAAAGCATATTTAAGGCATGTTACTATTTATAAAGCATATTTAAGGCTTGTTTCTAAAAATAGATCCGGATATACTCTTCCGACTCATTATTCTAAATTTAAATAAATAGAGAAAAATTCATATGTAATATAACAATTAAGGACTTTTTACTCTGTCAATACGTAGTTATATGGACCTGTAGAAAAATATTGACCTCGTCCTCGGTCAATATTTTCCTCCACGGTCCATATAACTACGTATTGACCTCGTAAAAAGTCCATATTTGATATATACTACATAACACGACGGTGGATATATAAAAAGATGGCATTACATCGTGGAATCCATGGAAACACAGTCCATTTACTTGTTTCACTATTTAATTTCATAAATATGTGTTTGTAATAATAACGTTAATTTTTCCATTATTTTTAAGAAATTTATATTAATACTTCTGTTTCTCCTTTAGCACGTAAAATTAAACTAGCACCCAGTATAGAAGATCCCTTCCTTTTGATTTTGTTTTAAATAATGAAATTAAACAGCTAGACAAATTATATTAAATACATATTGTATATTTATTTATTTTAGCATAACCATTATAGAACGAAAACATGACTGCATAATTTATATTCTGATATGGCAGAATGTTTTTTTTAAAATCTTTGCCATAATTTTATGAATTTCTATATATTGTTTAAGAGATGAAAGAATATGTTTATTAAAAATAAACGGATTTTGGAGCCATTTGTTTTATAGACCCGTGCAAAATATAGATTATGATTAGATTTTGCTTCAGTAGTTCTTTCATTTTTATGTTCCTGCATCAATATTTCACATTTTAGCAAACTTATACATAACAGTGTTTTTAAACCAAATAAAAAACTATGTGTTGACTATTATTTCACATTGCAGTTTTTTGCTTTTAAACCTAGATCCTTATATACCATGAAGATCAACAGCAAACTTTGAGACATATCATATCTTGAAAAAATGGATTTCAAAATACCTGAACAATGATATTTGTTCCGATTTAACTAATCATCATTGAGCGTTTTATATATTAACAATACCAGTTTGAATCCTTATTTCGTCCGAAAATGTCCGATTTCTGGTCGAGATGAGCTCACGCGCACTAATCTGTAATCTGTTCGTCAACTAATTAAAGTGCACGAAACAAACTAGAGGCTCACATGGAACCCAAATGACTTCAAGTATATTTAAATTTTTGAAATTAACAGTTTCAGTCTAGTTGTTAAACAATCTTATTAAAATTAAATCTTTCACTAGCTACCCCCCTTTTTGCTATGGTCGCAGCGTGTAGCGACCAATAACAAAAAGGGTGAAGCAAGTGAAAGATTTAATTTTAAGTAGATTGGTTGTTATAGGTTTTAAGTTACTGTGCAAAAACTAAACATTTCTTCAAAAATTTTAGTCAAGTGCAATAACTCCTATAAGGTGCCATAAGACAATTTCTGAAAATTACATGGTTTGTAGGCCTTGTCCTTTAGGGTAATTTAGAAATTTACAATTACAGTTTTACTCTAGGTGTGTTATAGACTAATTTATAATACAAAAACTGTTCATTTGTTCACATTCATGATTAAAGGGCAATAACTCCTATAAAGAGTCATCTTGCAATTTTGGACTAAGCAATCATTTGTTGGGCTTCTATTGCTGATCATTTGTGCAATTTACAGTTCCAATCTAGCTGCTATAGTTTTCAAATTACAGTACAAAAATGGAAAATTTCATTAAAAAATTGTCATTTAAGGGCAATAATCCCTATAAGGAGTCGTCTGACAATTTCAGACCAGTTAAGTGAATGGTAGAGCTTTTATTGCTGATAATTTTTTATATTTATAATTTCACTCTAGCTGTTATGGTTTTAAAGCTACATGATAAAAACGCAAAATTTCTTAAAAAATTGCAATTTAAGGGCAATAACTCCTATAAGGAGTCATCTGACAATTTCACACTTATATGGTGAATTGTAGGGCTTGTATTGCTGATCATTTTTGCTATTAACAGTTTCATTCTAGCTGTTACAGTTTTTAAGTTACAGGATGAAAACAGAAAATTTCATAAAAAATTGCCATTATGGGAAATAACATATATAAGGAGTTGTCTGACAATTTCAGACAAATCAAGTGAATTGTAGGGCCTTTATTGCTGATCATTTGTGAAATTAACAGTTTCAATCTAGCTGCTATAGTTTTCAAGTTACAGGAAAAAAACGGAAAATTTCATAAAAATTGCAATATTTAAGGGCAATAACTCATATATGGAAGCATCTGACAATTTCAGACTAATACAGTGAATTGTAGGGCTTGTATTGCTGATCATTTTTGCTATTTACAGTTTTACTCTAGCTGTTATAATTTTTAAGTTACGGGACAAATACAAAAAATTTCATAAACAATTGTCATTTAAGGGCAATAACTCATATAAGTAGTCATCTGAAATTTTCAGACAAATTAATTTAATTGTAGGCCTTTTATTGCTTATCATTTTTGCCATTTACAGTTTCACTCTACCCCTTATAGTTTTCAAATTATATTGTAAATACCAAAAATTTTGTTAAAAATCGTCATTAAAGGGCAATAACTCCTACAAGAAGCCAATACACAACTTAACACTAATAGCAACTATTGTAGACCTTAATGTGCTGAACAATTTGAAGTATTGGTTTTCTCTATAGCTATTATAATTTTTGAGATAATGATTAAAAACATGTGTTGACACCCATGTTCTATTTTTATTAACAGTGGCCATCTTTGTCTGTTGATCAACACCCTGGTTACAAACTTGAAACTAGGAACCCTAAGGATGATTGTGGCCAAGTTTGAAAATAATTGGGCTAGTGGTTTCAGAGGAGAAGATTTTTTAAAAAGTTTACGACAGACGACGGACTCCAAGTGATGGCAAAAGCTCACATGGACCTTCGGTCCAGGTTAGCTAAAAAGTTGTTATGGTAACATTACAATGTTCTTGTTTCGGGTGTTCTGATTGGATGTCGGATATTAAACATTGGAGAGTATATAGGACTGTGTGATGTGAACGTAGTTGCTTGTCCATGGACTACTTACAACTAACAACCCATCCGACCGAGGGTATTACTTTATCAGTGTACGTAAAAAAACCACCAAGAAAAAGAAAGTTGTTGGTTTACAAAAGAAACAGGTACTTGCATATATTTTTGGGAAAGGCCATGTGATTCCCCACTCTTGCTAGAAATTTGTTGTCTTTGTTCAGCTGTGCTTCAGTGGCGAAAAGACAGAGGTCTTTCCCAGAAAAAGAATATAAGATCCTTTTAATCTTGCTGTACCATACATTTCCCAGTTGAACACATACAAATTCTAAAACAACCTGCACGGTTACTTCATGTACCAAAAAAGATGGAGATCATATTTATCGCTATTTTGCAATATTTTCCTTTGATCTTTGTTTGCAGTATTATTCTATCCCACTCTACCAGTGTGAGATGGGCCCATCTCACATTGCTGTCAAAAAGTCATTAAGTAAACACTGTGGCGTGACGATGTTACAAAACAGCAATAAACAGATTATTTATGTTTTTCGAAACACGATGCATTTTCTCGTTATCTCATCTCGGGGCTGTCAAAAAACATAAATGATCTATAAATATTTAACTGCCATGCTCAAGTCATAAAAGTATTTATAAAACCCTTGCAAAAGTCTGAAATGGCGGGTTGCAAAGCATCCTTTGTGCCTTTAAAAATGGGGAATGGTTGACAGTTTGATTGGAAGAAGGATTTGGGTCTGTGTAAAAAAAAGTAGGACGAGTTGATTACACAAAATAAGAACTGTTTTCTGCAAATGTTCTTAAAATGACTAAGTTGCCTAGGCTTGAAAACAATTCCATTATAGCAGGTGCACAACTTCAATACATATGCAATCTTTCTGTAAAGTGTCAAGAGATCTGGGCTAAAAACTGTAGGAGGAGTTGATTACACAAAATAGATATCCTATTTTCCATGTCTGCCCATTAACCCTACTATAACCAGGGTTTTAATAAATAAAAATATGGCATTTTTTATTTTATTTTTATGCCAATATTTTATAAGATTTAACTATTCCATCAATCAAAAACTTAACCTGATATACTACTTTATGAAAATCAAACAACAGATGTAAACAAAAATGATAATTCACAAATTAACAGAGCTGAAATTACAAAAAAGTCAAATACAAGCTTACTACCTTCCAATCTGATATTGCATACATTCCACAGATTATAATTTAATACAAACAATACAGACTTCTTGTTTATATCTGAATGCACAACTTAATAATATTTTGAAAACATATGTTAAAACTATGACAATTAATATTATTTAAAAAAATTGATTTTGGCATTGATAATACAGCAGAGTTTATTTACCTTTTTCTTTACCTAAATCAGTTTAAAAACTTTAAATGTTTAATTTGCATAAATTCATCAGCTGCTAGCTAAATTGTTGCAGATAATTGTGAATGCTAACAGTAACCCCCAAATATTCCACTTTTTATCCTGGAAGATATCTTCTATTTTAATGGTAAGGCAAGACTGGCTGCTTTAAAATTTTATCACTAGAAATTTAACTGGTGGTAAAATCATTAACTGTTCTATATAAACGTTCTGAATGCCAGCAGTTTCAAAGATAGTACAAATCTAAAAATAAAATTTATCACACAACAGATAAATACTGAGAATTAAATATAAATTAAGCATAGCTCACTGTCATTTTGTTCCTATTTTTATGAATTCAGGTATCTCAAGCTGATTGTACTGCACTCAACAGATTTCAGACAATACCCTGCTATTCTTGATTCCAAAATCTTTCAGAAAATTGTAATAAACAAACACAAATTAAGCTAAATAAAGTAATTAACATTGTCAGTATCTAAATATTTTAGCTATAAATATGATTGACAATAATAAAAACAAAGAACTTTGGTTTAAAATTCTAACACAATATAACACAGACCTTAAAATTAATATCTGATCTAAATAGAATTTAGTTTAAATTAAAAACAAACATAAGATAAAAGGCATTGCTTCTCACTACTATACATTATAATTAATAAATTTTCTGGGGCCTAGGTTGCAGAGTGGTTAAGGCAGTAATTAGTTATCTACTATGCATTACATGGTCTGTCAACATTGAGGTCACAAAAAAACTATAAATAAAATGCCACTCATAAATAATAATAAAATGTGATATTGGTAGAGCAAATGTCAATGAATTCTCAACAATGTACACTTATAATAATAAAAGAGCAGTGCAGTTCATTCTATTATTCTCTAGGGGTTGGCAATACATGACAATATATGGCAAATCACAATATCATGCTTCACTATATTATTTTAACTATCCCAATACATTAAATTTTGAATTAGCTAAATAATTTTGAAGTAGGTAATATACAAGATCAAAAAGTAATAACTTATCTACTCATCTCTAGACACCTTCATAGCAAGTTTGAAGTAAATCCATGAAGTAGTTTTCAAGTTATTTTCTGGACAAGAAAAATAAACGATGGAAAAGTTATGGTAGTTCTTCTGACCATGATCTATGTGATTTCCAAGTTTGCAGTCATTATGTCAAATGTGATTGGAGATATGTTGTGACAAGAAAAATAAAGTAAGGGAGATAACTGAACAATCAACATAGATAGAGTTATGGTTCCTGTGCACTGCAAAATGATTGACCTATATATAGCAGTTTTAGCAGTCATGGAAAATAATACAAATTATAAATACAAAACCTTGATGCAAGTCTTTTATGGAAAACATGTGACAAGTTCAGATAGAATGTTACTATAAATAAAATGGACTAACTTGTTAGAATCAATGGATACTCCTTAAATAACTTTAAAAAAAGAATGTAATCAGTAATGGTGCACTACACTTATACTCATCTACAGTTGTCTCCAAGTGAATCCATCTAGTAGGTCCAACAAATTTTTCTGACACAAACCAAGGGAAATAACCCAATAATTAACAGGCAAAATTATGAATCTTGTGTAATACACTCCTACTCATCCAACCTCCAAGTTTGAAGTCAATATTTTAATTAATTTAGGAGATATGATCTGGACACAACTATGAAAGATGGAAGGATTGACAAAAAGACTAATAGATAAAAGGTGAATATATGTTCCATACTTTGGTGAAAATAAAGAGGAATAACATAACAAGCCACCAAAAGTTTCAGTAACATTTTCCAGAAACACAATTAAACACCTAGTATTCAGTTGGATAGGTGCAGGTCTGGTTTGGCTCCTTTAAACAGTTCAGGTAAATTTGTGGATAAGAGAAATCATCCATCTTTTTCAATTCATTGTCAATGTTATTGTTTTCAATAACAATTTTTTCGCAGGCAAAATACTGTTAGTGCATGCTAGCATTGGACTGATATAAATTTAAACCATATCCCAATATAAGAAGTAGAACTTAATTGCTGCATTCCTTACATTTCCCAATATTGCTTGACTAAAATGTCAGCTTGAGAATTTTTATATTTGGATATAATGATCAAAACTAGTTTCCTACAAAAGAATTCTGATTTAATGCAATAAATATTTGAATAAATATTAATTGTAGAACTTGACAAAAAATGTGAATCCGAGTATTCAATATATCAAGTTGGAATAAAAAGGTCATGGCTGACAATAGCTGCAGAACTGCAGCTAGGCTGTCGAATACACTCCATGACTACTTTGTCCTATGACAATTCCTTTAAATGATAATAAATGGAGTGAGCTAATCTACAGCTCACTGGAATGAACTTGGTCAAGTTTGGTTCAATTGCTTCCAACAATAAAGGAGGAGTAGAGTTAAGACTAAAGAGAAGCCGCACCTTTTCAGACTACAAAGACTACTACATGTATTATCAAGAAAAAAATAAGGTTACTGGTGCTGATGAGCTCAGCCATTGCAAAAGTTTGGTTTAATGCTGTTCAGTTGTTTAGCTGTTTTGGATGAAAAGGTAGTGATACTCAACACAGATAATGACCTAGCAGGACAATAGACAGTACCATAATTGCTATGTGTCAACAAAACAAAATAGCATCATACATAACTGTCTACACAAAAAAGAGTTGTCAACCGTGTAACATTTCGATGACAGCTTCTACAGACTGGGTCTGTTCTAGAATATCTTGTAAAACAGTTCTGTCGTAGTAAGGAAAAATGCGTTGCAAAGTGTCAATGTCATCTTGAACAACTCGAGATGAATGGCTGTTTCCCCAGGCACTAGGGGCATCTATAGGGGTGGAATCATTTAAGGCTGCAGGTATATTGCTGGCACTGGCCAATGAATCTATCTGTAAATCTGATGTTCTAGCTTCTAATGTACCTCCTAGTGAATATAAAAAAAACAAAATTAATTTACAGCTAATTATAACTATTATGGATAAATAAAATATCCTAAAAGTACTTGAAATGTCAACAATTTTAGAAAGTGAATAGTATATTTTGAAATATTTTTCCAACCTCCGAAACATGATAGATTTTATATGTGAAATAAAAGATTAAATTAGTTTTGTCTTCTCTTAGAAATGTTATTTTTCATATAATTATCTGATACATTTTTTAATAATTAACATAATAATCAGTTCTGACCATTTAGTACTATGGAATCCACAAATTTGCATAGTCTATGCATTGCCAGGGTAAATTTTTCTATTAAGCAGCTATTGTAAACTAGAGGCTCCCAGGAGCCTGTATCGCTCACCTGAACCTGAAACCAAACAACCCTTTTTTATCCAGCTTTTCTTTGCTATAAGGAATGCCCAACACTTCTGCAAAAATCATTAATTTTGACCTTTTAAGGGAAATAACTTCTATAAGGAGGATCTTTTGATGGTTAGAGGGAGAAGGGAGGTTCACTTCAAATTTGCTGTACCTGTTATACTTTTTTAACTATCAGTCGAAAACTCTCTCGACCCCCCCCCCTTTTTTCATTTTTTCTATTTTAATCCAACGTAGCTATGTAGGTAGTCAGGTGTCATGATTTGCACAATTTTGGTAGAGGACATCCTAAAGATGATGTGTGCAATGTTTCAAAGCAGTCCTTTCATTGGTTTAAGAGGAGAAGATTTTTTAAAATCAAGTAAAATTGATTAAAAAAATGTTCAAGGAGAATAATTCCTAAACGGTTCATCAGACAATCTTGACCCTAAAGTCATTTTTGTAGCCCTCATAGAGCAGAACAATTAAGCAATGCTAACTTTTTCTCTAGTTCTAATAATTTTCAAGATTTTGAGGCAAAAATGTCAAAAATAATCAATTTCGACAATTAAAGGGCAATAACTCCTATAAGGAGTCATCATACAACTTCAACCCAATGGAGTGTTTCGTAGAGCTTTTGATGCAGATGAAGGCATGTCTCTTCGGTTTTCCTGTATCTGTTACACTTTTTTAAATATAAGCCAAAAAATGTATTTTACCGCCCCCCCCCCCCCCCCCAATCCTATTTTTAGACATGGTGGCCATGTTGGTTAATCTGCAGCCATGGTTGGTGCAAACTTGGTTGAGGACATTTGACAGATGATGTGTACAAAGTTTCAAAGCAGTACTTTCAGTTGTTTCAGAGGAGATTTTAAAAAATCAATTAAAACCGATTAAAAAAAACAGTTCAAGGGGAATATCTCTTAAACGGTTAATCAGACAATCTTGACCCTAAAGTCATTTTTGTAGCCCTCATAGAGCAGAACAATTAAGCAATGCTAACTTTTTCTCTAGTTCTAATAATTTTCAAGATTTTGAGGCAAAAATGGCAAAAATCATCAATTTTGACAATTAAAGGGCAATAACTCCTACAAGGAGTCATCATACAACTTTGACCCAATGGAGTGTTTTGTAGAGCTTTAGATGCTGAAGAAGGAAGGTCTGTTCGGTTTTCCTGTACCTGTTATACTTTTTGCACTATAAGCAAACCAGAGGCTCTTAAGAGCCTGTATCGCTCACCTGATTTTATAGGCAATGAAGATGGCATTTCCCTGATGTTAAAGTAAGTCCTGTAATTTTCAATAAACTTTAAATAGGACCATCCAAACAATATTACTAGAAAGCTTTGTTTCATTGGTTAACCAGTTGTATAGAGATTTTTTTTATTTGCCCATAGGGTCCTATGTTAAACTAAGTCCTGCGGGGGAGGTGGCCATTTTGAATTTCCAATTGCCATAAAAAACATAAACTTTATAAAGGACCATCCAAACAATATTGCTAGTAAGTTTTTGTTTCCATTGATTAACCGGTTTCGGAGAAGAAGCCTTTAAAAACTTTTTCCCATAGGGTCGTATGTTAAACAAAGTCCTGCGGTAGCGGCCATTTTGAATTTCCAGTTGGCATAAAAATCATAAACTTTATAAAGGACCACCCAAACAATATTGCTAGTAAGTTTTGTTTTGATTGGTTAACCGGTTTCAGAGAAGAAGCCCTTTTTAACCTTTTTCCCATAGGGTCCAATGTTAAACTAAGTCCTGCGGTGGCGGCCATTTTGAATATCAGATTGGGATAAAAAACATTAACTTTATAGAGGACCATACAAACAATATTGCTAGTAAGTTTTGTTTCCATTGGTTGGCCGGTTTCAGAAAAGAAGCCTTTCAAACTTTTTCCCATAGGGTCCTATGTTAAATTAAGTCCTGCGGTGGCAGCCATTTTGAATTTCCAATTGCCATAAAAAACACAAACTTTATAGAGGACCATCCAAACAATATTGCTAGTAAGTTTTGTTTTGATTGGTTAACCGGTTTCAGAGAAGAAGCCCTTTTTAACATTTTTCCCATAGGGTCCAATGTTAAACTAAGTCCTGCGGTGGCGGCCATTTTGAATATCAGATTGGGATAAAAAACATTAACTTTATAGAGGACCATCCAAACAATATTGCTAGTAAGTCTTGTTTCCATTGGTTGGCCGGTTTCAGAAAAGAAGCCTTTCAAACTTTTTCCCATAGGGTCCTATGTTAAATTAAGTCCTGCGGTGGCAGCCATTTTGAATTTCCAATTGCCATAAAAAACACTAACTTTATAGAGGACCATCCAAACAATATTGCTAGTAAGTTTTTGTTTCCATTGATTAACCGGTTTCAGAGAAGAAGCCTTTTAAAACTTTTTCCCATAGGGTTCTATGTTAAACTAAGTCCTGCAGTGGCGGCCATTTTGAATTTCCAATTCCCATCTAAAACACAAACTTTATAGAGGACCATCTAAACAATATTGCTAGTAAGTTTTGTGTTGATTGGTTAAACGGTTTCAGAGAAGAAGCCCTTTTTAACTTTTTTCCCATAGGGTCCTATGTTAAACTAAGTCTTGAGGTGGCGGCCATATTGGTTTACCAATCAAAATAAAAAACACAAACTTTGTAAAGGTCCATCCAATGAACATTATGGCCAAGTTTGCTTTCAATTGGCCAAGTGGTTTCAGAGAAGAAGATTAAAATGTAAAAAGTTTACAGACGACGCCGACGACGACGACGACGCCGACGGACGCAAAGTGATAACAATAGCTCACATGACCCTTTGGGTCAGGTGAGCTAAAAACTGTATTTTGACCCCTCTGTTCTATTTTTAGCCATGGCGGCCATGTTGGTTGGTCTGAGGCCATGATTTGGGCAAACTTGGTAGAGGGCATTTTACTGATGATGTATGCAAAGTTTCAAAGCAATCCCTTCAGTGGTTTTGGAGGAGAAGATTTTTGAAGAAAAGTTAACGACGACGACGACGACGACGGACGACGACGGACACCAAGTGATGGCAATAGCTCACATGACCCTTCGGGTCAGGTGAGCTAATAAAAAGCAGTATTGGACTATAACAATAGACTATAAAACTCAGCTGATATCATTAAGACACTATATATATGTGCACTGTACACTTGATACATACTACAGAGTTGTTTTCTTCTGAGAACATTGAGTTTCTAAATAAAACAAGGTTATAAAAAACTAAAAAAGTGTTTTTGCTGTTGATGCTACTTTTTTGCATTGTTCATTTGAATTCATTTGATTGTTTACATAGAGCTGATCCATCTTTAAAAACATGTACATGTATAATGTATGCATATAATTTAATTTGCTTTGTAAGCTGAAATCTGATTGGTTTATTCAAATCGAGCAACCCATATTATAAGATAAAACTTGCATGACCTTTGACCTATTCATACGCTGTTAAAATTCAAATAGTTCCATGACATCATCAATGTTTTTACTAAAATTTATAGTTAAAATTGAATTATAAGGAATATTTCAAATTTTTTAACAGGTTATACGATTTAATATGGTTTGGGTCTGTTTACACCATTCATAAACCGCTTCAAGGTTTATTAGGTGTAAACAGACCCAAACCATATTATATCGTATAACCTGTTCAGAAATTTGAAGTATTCCTTAAGTAAATAGGGATGTAACAATTAGTGCATTTTTTAAACAAATGTATTCTGTTTGATTGATATACTACTAGTTATTTGACATTATACAATTAATGTTTTTGATGTAGGATTTATCAGCCATAGAAAAGTAATATACATTTTTGAGGGCTGAAAAATCCCAGACAGCAACCGTATTTCAAAGTCAGTAATTGTTTTATTACATGAATAAAATCTGTATCTGCCTTCATCAGAAAAACGGAGGATGCTTACATTTTGTAATTGTTTTAATGCTGGTTATCCTTAATAATTTTTTTTAATACTGCATTTTGATATTGATTTGCTGATAATCATTAAATTCCAGTTTCATCACATCTCAAATATTGAGATGAGTATAAGAAATCAACAATTTTATTCTTACATTTTAACGGTATATTTCATAATTACAGATGATCAAATTCAATGACCACTAAAATTGAAATTTATAGTAATATTGGAACAGTCATGAAAAACAGGCTTGAATTAGTAGAACCTTGTTGATATTGGTTTCCGCTTGACTACTGTGCAGCATAATTATGTAATTTTAGTACTAATGTGATTTATCATGACCTGAAAGTTGTTTTTAGACCAATAAAAACATGCAAAATTCTATTCATGTACCCGGTAATAATAATTGTTATCAATTAATTTAAATCTTTATTTTTTAAATAGTTGATTATTTATCACAACGAGTGCAGAGTATTTTTACCTATGCAAAAAAAGGTCACATATCAAGCCTCTAAATTTTTATTAATCTGATCAGTATAAAATATTTATCATTCAAACCTTTAAGCAGCAATCTGATTATATCACAATTTGTGTGCACATCTATTTTTATCTAAAAATAGACAGGATGTCCCTGCATCTGCTGCTTAACTTTTTATCCAAAATTCTTGTTATGGAATACCAGAAAAAAAACTTTTAAAAAGTCCACAATAATTTTAAAATCATCAAATTAAAATAAACATTAACAATAAAATATAGACAAATGGCTATTATAAAATACAAAGTATGGAATACCTCTTGAACTGCCCTGTGTTGGCTTTGCTTCTAATCGACTCAAAAACTCATCAGTTTTCCTAAAACACAAGTCATCAATTGTAAATAATATATAAGTACTAGTTTTTTAAGGACCAAATATAGAGGCAAGGCATCTCAGTGACTAGTTTTGAAAACTTATCACAAATACCAATATATACCATCAGATGCATGTTTTGTTTCAATCAAGACTCTACAGTGGTGCTGAAAATATTAGAAATCCAAATATTTCATATGTTGAAGATTTTTTATCAACAAGTATTTTTAAGTTATGCCAAACCTGGAAAAAGACACCTACACAATGAGAATAGGAAAACCTTAAAATTTATAACAATTTTCAAAACTCAATGAAAATTCAAAACAATGAAAATATATCACTGAACAGATCAATTATATTTTATGTCAGCCACCGAAGTGTGACCACCAGGCTGATAACTACCAGCCCATCATAAGAGGCATTGCCCCAGTGGTGCTACAATGTCAAGGTCACAGAAGTTATTGCTCAATGATGATCTCATCTGTAAACAAAGAATATTTCTGACCTGGCATTGTTTTATGCCATAGTGGTGACTGCTACTGTATTATTGAAAAAGTCATATCATAAAACTTGTGATCTCTTGACAATACAGGATACTATTAATGATTTGACTAACTGCAAAAGGTAATCTCACCTCTACAAACTGACAAGGTCTTCAAATGTAAGATTGGTCAGTGAATGCATGGACATTTTTTAAATCGCAACAATAACTAGAGTAAAAAAAACTGTGAGCAATGCTCACCATTGATACCCCCGGCTTCATGATTTCTTCAAAAATGCACGTGTTCTTACTTATGAACTTGAAACTTAATCTAGTGTAGGAAGAGTTGCAGATAAAACATGGGAACCCCATCCCTCCCCCACCTCAAAGAATAGCAATGTCCATTTTTTTCTGTGGTAAAACCCAAATATCATTCCGATCAAAATGTTAAATATCAGGTGCACAATGGCGCTATGTGACAAAGAATCTGTTTTTTAAGTTTCATCAAATTCCATTCAGTGGTGTAGGAGGAGTTGCACATAAGAGATGGGTATCCCCTTATGTCAATGACAATGTCCATGTTATTCTATGGGAAACCCCAAATATTATTCCGATCAAAATGCTAAATATCTCCTGCACAATGGCACTATGTGACAAGGATTCTATGAAAGTTTCATCAAATTCCATTCAGTGGTGTAGGAGGAGTTGCACATAAGAGATGGGTATCCCCTAAGTCAATGACAAAGTCCATGTTTTTCTATGGGAAACCCCAAATATTATTCTGATCAAAATGTTAAATATCTCCTGCACAATGGCACTATGTGACAAGGATTCTGTGTAAGTTTCATCAAATTCCATTCAGTGGTGAAGGAGTTGTTGCAAATAAGAGAAAGTGTACAGACGGAGGGACGGACACCACGATCACTATATACCCCCGGCTTTTCAAGCCAGGGTATAAAAAAAATGGTTAAAATAAAATATGTTTTAAAATATGATTTCTTCTTATTTGTATATGGTTACAATATAAATTGAATAATAAATACAATGGACTATTGGTTGAAATGATGACCTGATTTTTACCTTTTCCTGTCCTCATCCCACTTTCTCCTCTGATCGCTGTCTGACTGCACTTGTCTGGCCTTATTTTTCTCTGCCTATTTAATTACACATAGGATTTTGTACAGCATAATATAATTTGTATGTGTTATTATTTTTAATACCTGTATTCAAACACTGCAAAGGAGACAAAACATCTAGAACAGTAATGCAGTTCTACCAAGATTTATTTCTGCTACGTTTTTATTACTTATATATTTAACACGTGTATCTGTGAGCTAATGATCACTAGTAATAGCACCTCTAAAACATATTCTGTAAACAGGAAGAAGATTACCAAGGAGCATGAAATCACATGATACTATAGGAAAAAAACAATATGCAAAATATCAAATATCTAAATGCTACTGCATGTTGCTTAGAACACTGTGAAGAAAATTTTTGTTACAGACGGACGGCCAAACCAACAAACAAGATGAATATAAAAGGGTAAAATAGTATACCCCCCTCTTCGTTGAAGCGAGGGTATAGTAATAAGATATATCTTAATACAATAACCTAATTATCTGTTTAAAATGCTTTAGTAAATTGTTTACCCTAAGATAGTATACAAAAGAAAGTACATTAAGGCATTGGATGAAGGGGTCCTGCAAATGGCAAACATTAAAAAAATATAAACATTAATGACTGCATTTGTTATGTATAAACAATGAAAATCGAAAGGTTTTGAAAATTTATGAGGGAGGTAAGACATTTTGTCAGTTTTATTTGGTCACTTTTGTAACATAATGGACCGTTAAACATTAGTATAATGAAGTTGAACATTTCCACTAACACAAAGTTTTATTAAATTGTTTTGGGAGGAATAGGGTGGATAGGATATGGGGGTGCAATTGTGGCAATTTGGAATTTAAACATTATTTCTCTCATAATCCAAACAGATCCACTAAGTTTTTGTGTTCCTTTGATTGAATGAAAACAAGCAATTAATGTCAATTAAGTTAGTGGACCGCACACTGTTCAATGCTTGAATGTGCAAGCCTTATGATAACTCACCAGTGATCATTGTACATGACTTATATGATTATTATATAGATAGAGATGAAATATCGAATTTTCCGAGTGACAGAAATCACGATAAATCACATGTGAAAATTATCGTTTATTTTCACTCTCTGGTTTTTCCCCGCCAAAACGTCACAATGGTTTTGTACTATACAGATACTCATCCGCCGTTCATAAAATTTAGGATTAAGCATTAAAATTTGACGAAAACAATTTTGATCTATATAATAAATAGGATAATCAATTGGGCATCGGGAATATCCAAAATATGATCACTTGTGCCGCATAAAGCATCAGTTTAAACTCGTGCGCGGAACAAGTTCCGCGCACTCGTTTAATCAGATACGTTATGCGGCACTCGTGATCATATTTTGGATATTCACTCCGCCCAATTAATTTTCCTATAATTATTACACCACATTGAAACAAAAGAGTGTAAGATTTTCATTACCTGGTTTTCTTTCAGTAAATGTTTTTGCAATATAAATTTTTTGGAATATGTAATATTAAAGGGGTGGACAAGAGATTACATTACTCTAAATTGAGTCTAGAATTATTGTTTATGTATAGAACTCTGTCAAACTAATGTATGTTCTTCAAGAAAAATGTAAAAATACTTTAGAATGCTACATGTAACACAGAAAATTGGTTGGTGAATTTGTAAGGGAAATAAAATACTAGTACATGTACCTAGTAAACTTTTTATTTAATCTTGGTAACTAACATGAATTTGATTTATTTAAAATAAAAGAATAGTTTTACATAAGACTAAGAAAATTTAGCATTTCACACTTTCATCTAAACTTCATTTTCTTGTTATTTTGTATAACTTTAACTGTCTGGGTAAAATGCATCAACTTACCAATTCTCGCTGTCTGTTTCGTTTTTGGTTAATTTCTTCCTCCTCACGTGTCTTCTGTTGTGAACGGTATTCCTCACTTTTTTTCTAGAACAATCAGTGCAACATGTACATTTACACACAAGCCTGCCCCATTGTTCAACTAATAATAAGCAGTCAATTTTTCTTAGAGACCATGTAAGTTGCCCATCCCACACACGAAGAAGTTTTCATACAGCTTTAAATAAAACTTCAGTTTCATTAGCATTTTATTATCTCACAAACCACTGTTTTGCTTCCTTGTTTTAGGACCAGTCAAAATAATATTTGGACCATTGCTGACCGGATTGCTTCCTTGTTTTTGGACCAGTCAAAATAATATTTGGACTATTGCTGACTGAATTAGCTTCTAAAATGTCTCCTTGATTCTGTCTTATGCAGTCATTGCCTCTATGGTGACTGTTAAATACTGTGACTTTTATCAGACTGTCAATCATTTCAATGATATGTTAACAAATGGAAATAGTAAAATTTACAAATGTGAAACACATATAGTTCAATGAATGAATATAAACCAAAACCTCTGCTTCAATTTTCTGTTTAAACCAGATAATGTATGCACACAATGCTCCATAAATAGTTAATTGACTCACTCTAAGTCTCATACTTGGATTTTTGTTTTCTTGAATTAGTTTGTTTCTGGCCTGTTCCTGGGTTAGCTCCCCTCCACCTGAAATTAAGAAGTAATTTAAGAAGAACTTAATTAACCAATTGAAGGTTTTGCAAGTTTTCTGTAAGTGCATTTATTATATAGATAGAGATGAAATATTTAATTTTCCGAGTGACAGAAATCACGGTAAATCACATGTGAAAATTATCGTTTATTTTCACTCTCGGGTTTTTTCCCGCCAAAACGTCACAATGGTTTTGTACTATACAGATATTCACCCGCCGTTCATAAAATTTAGGATTTGGCATTAAAATTTTACGAAAACAATTTTGATCTATTTAATAAATAGGATAATCAATTGGGCGGAGTGAATATCCAAAATATGATCACTCGTGCCGCATAAAGCATCAGATTAAACTCGTGCGCGGAACAAGTTCCGCGCACTCGTTTAATTAGATGCATTATGCGGCACTCGTGATCATATTTTGGATATTTACTCCGCCCAATTAATTATCCTATAAATCTTTAACTGCACAATATAAATGGTTTAGTAAAAATCATGGTAGGTTATGTACAATAATCCTGTGGAGAGTGAATCATGACCTAGTTGATTGAGAAATGATCATGGGATTTTTGCTATTCATGCCCTTATATTCTCCAAGTGGGTTGAATTAGATATTGAACTAATCATGAAAATGGGCAGGGGGTTTTGGGCTCACATGATTTGGTGAATAACTCTCGTTACTGAGTCCATTAACACCTTAATTCCAAGTAAATGGGCATATAAAGTGACTGAAGTTATACAGTATGATTTTGTAGAAATTGCAAAGCACAAGATATCTGAAAATGTACCTGCTGTTCCAACATAGCTCATATGTCCAACTTTCCTCTGTTCCTTGTATTGCTGGAAATTTGCGGTTTCTCTTTCTGCCTCTGTTACAAAAAAAAATTATAATGAGGCAAAGGAATAATCTGCTGAAATACTGAAAACTCTTTTCATGAACAATTCAAAGAAATACTACGAGATGTATCTAAAAATGGATTATAAGTACATTGTATAAACTTAAAAGAAATAGTGAACACAAAAATTTTGATATTTTTTAGACCCTTATATCTTTTAAGCCTTAAAGGATAGGAAGCTGTTGACACATAATTTAAAGCTCACTATGCTAAATCCCATTCAACCCTATATTGTAAAAAATTGTAACGATAGAATAAATCTGTAAAATTTTACCAAAGGAAAATTTTATGAGGAATCTTGACAAAAAAGGTCCAATTATTATGGTAGGGGCCCTAATACCCATTATCCATTCCAAAATATTTTGTTCCAGGGACCATATAAGAAAAAATGTAAATAATGTGTAAACAATCAGTCAAAGAGACCACAATTTTAAGCTGCTACAGACAGACCATGGTACAGCAGATTGACAGACGTATACCTTAATACTACCTAAGAATGTTTGTAGTCATATGCAAGCTTTAATTATACACATTGGAATAACATGTCTAGGTCTGTGCCACAATTTGCTTTATATTAGTTTTTATAACTTCAAACTTCATAAATCAAATCTTGTCATACTAATTAAGTAAAACCAAATGACAGTAGTTACATTAAAACCATTTAAAAGTTTTAAAATGCTAGAGAATTATATAATTAGTGTTTAATCTCACAGTGATCGCATGTCATTCAGCACACAGTTAAGTATAATTGATGAACAAATGCAGTAGAACATGTTTATCACAATGAACTATTTCAAACTGGTAATTTTTTTATGGGATATAATGAAACATGGCTGAAATCTCTTGGCATTCAATCAGGCATGTCAAAAAATGGTTAGACCAAAACACTTTCTTCACACTAATGCAATTCTTTTTTGATATAGTGGTTTCCCCCCATTATATACTTGATGTAAAATAAATAATGATTTAAAGTTTCCAGATGATACATATCCCACCACACTCTCTATATAACTCCCCAGAGGTCTGAAAATAAATGCAAAAATGTGGTATAAACATACAAGGATACTGACAAAATTTCAGTATTGTATCATTTATTATTGCTGAGAAAAATGTAAGGAGACTTGGTCAGACAAAGACACTAATACACACAGACTGAAAAGGATATACCCCATTCCCCATGGGAAGCAGAATTATGATGATGATAAAATCTGGATTTATGTTAGTTGTATTTTGTCAATTTTACTAAACAGTACTACATTTGTATGTTCTGGACTTACGTTTCTGTATTTCTTGCTTTCTTTTCTCATTTGGAGTAATCATTGTGAAACCACCTTGACTTTAAAATAAAAAAGAACCTTTCAAATTCATAAGGTTGACTAAAATGAAAGCTTTTAGATTTACTCCAGGATACTCTTTTCAGGTCACAACAAGAAATTACACTAGAGTCAGTCTACAAGGCATTTAATAATATAGAAACACAACAGAGAACATTTTGTAGCATCGCATGACTGATGGAAACAATCTTTCATTAATTAGCCTGCTAATTTGGACTGTCTGTACTTATGTTTTGTACAAAATTTGTTTCACATGATTGACATGCAATCAATGTAAGTTGTATTTTGTACATGGAGAAATACATGTATGTTATGAAATTGCAAGCTTTTTTTAAATTATTTTTAAAATAAACAAGTTAAAATGTTGTTGAAAGTTAAAACTAGAGGCTCCCAGGAGCCTGTATAGCTCACCTGAACCTGAAACCAAACAACCCTTTTTTATCCAGCTTTTCTTTGCAATAAGGAATTGCCCAACACTTCAGCAAAAATCATTAATTTTGACCTTTTGAGGGAAATAACTCTTGTAAGGAGGATCTTTTGATGGTTAGAGGGAGAAGGGAGGTTCACTTCAAATTTGCTGTACCTGTTATACTTTTTTAACTATCAGTCGAAAACTCTCTCAACCCCCCCCCCCCTTTTTTCCATTTTTTCTATTTTAATCCAATGTAGCTATGTAGGTAGTCAGGTGTCATGATTTGCACAATTTTGGTAGAGGACATCCTAAAGATGATGTTTGCAATGTTTCAAAGCAGTCCTTTCATTGGTTTAAGAGAAGATTTTTTAAAATCAAGTAAAATTGATTAAAAAAATGTTCAAGGAGAATAATTCCTAAACAGTTCATCAGACAATCTTGACCCTAAGTCATTTTTGTAGCCCTCATAGAGCAGAACAATTAAGCAATGCTAACTTTTTCTCTAGTTCTAATAATTTTTTAGATTTTGAGGCAAAAATGTCAAAAATAATCAATTTCGACAATTAAAGGGCAATAACTCCTATAAGGAGTCATCATACAACTTCAACCCAATGGAGTGTTTCGTAGAGCTTTTGATGCAGATGAAGTCTGTTCAGTTTTCCTGTTTCTTCCGTAAATGACCGATTTCTGGTACAGATGACCCAGTACAGATGAGCTCACGCGCACACATCTGTACTTGCTGCGTCATCCAATCAAAACGCCTGAAACAAGAACGTTGATATGGAAGCATTACAACGTTCTTCTATGACGTTCTTGTTTCCGACGTTCTGATTGGACGTCAGAGACAATGGAGTCTACAACAATGGAGAGTCTATATGTTATAGCGATGTGAAAGTTGTTGGTTTACGGAAGAAATAGGTACTTTCATACGTTTTTGGGAAAGTCCGTGTGAACTTTCACTCGTGATAGAAATTTTTATGTCTTTTGGCTCGTTTCGCTGCGCTCCACTCGCCAAAAGACATAAAATTTCTATCACTCGTGAAAGATCAACCAGTCTTTCCCAAAAACGTATGAAAGAACCTATTAAATCTGTTACACTTTTTAAAATATACTAGTAAGCCAAAAACTGTATTTTACCCCCCCCCCTCCCTCCGTCCTATTTTTAGCCATGGTGGCCATGTTGGTTAATCTGCAGCCATGGTTGGTGCAAACTTGGTTGAGGACATTTGACGGATGATGTGTACAAAGTTTCAAAGCGGTACTTTCAATTGTTTCAGAGGAGAAGATTTTAAAAAATCAATTAAAACCGATTAAAAAAAACAGTTCAAGGGGAATAACTCTTAAACGGTTAATCAAACAATCTTGACCCTTATGTCATTTTTGTAGCCCTCATAGAGCAGAACAATTAAGCAATGCTAACTTTTTCACTAGTTCTAATAATTTTCAAGATTTTGAGGCAAAAATGGCAAAAATCATCAATTTTGACAATTAAAGGCCAATAACTCCTACAAGGAGTCATCATACAACTTTGACCCAATGGAGTGTTTTGTAGAGCTTTAGATGCTGAAGAAGGAAAGTCTCTTCGGTTTTCCTGTATCTGTTATACTTTTTGAACTATAAGCAAAAAACTGTATTTTGACCCCTCTGTTCTATTTTTAGCCATGGCAGCCATGTTGGTTGGTCTGAGGCCATGATTTGGGCAAACTTGGTAGAGGGCATTTTACTGATGATGTATGCAAAGTTTCAAAGCAATCCCTTCAGTGGTTTTGGAGGAGAAGATTTTTGAAGAAAAGTTAACGACGACGATGACGGACGACGACGACGGATGCCAAGTGATGGCAATAGCTCACATGACCCTTCGGGTCAGGTGAGCTAAAAAATAAAGAATTCAAAAATATTAGTCCCTTGGATAAGAATATCTATTGTCATTTCTTAGGAACTTACAGTATAAATCAACTGTCTTAGTTATTATAGTGCCATGGCCAGTTAATGTCATAGTAACTTTCAAGAAAGCCTTACCAAGCAATGTGGTATGGTTCAATACTTTTTATAATTACTGGTTTTTCTTCCTTTTGAAAGGTAGGCTGAATATTTTAATAATCTGATTTCAGTTTTATGATTTATCAAAGAAAACAAAACAACAAAAATTTGCAAGGGTACGATAATTCATTCTTTTTGAAAGGATTAATAGTAAATATATAAACCTCAGCATTCAAGACAATCTGCATGGTTGTATGTAACAAATTTATCTGTTTTATATGTACCTTTTATAAGTACATCATTTTATGTCCCTATTTATAAATATTTCTAACAAGGATTTACCTGTTATCAACAGAAATGATTTCACATTATTATCAACACGAATCATTAAACTATGTGATATATCTAATCTACCTGATTTCAAAAAACATTTACACACCTGTAATAAATGAACTGAATCTTTAATTTGTATAATGTATGTAAATAAAAGATTTCAATATACTTTATAGTACTACATTTCAGGGACTTTTTCAATAATTAAAAACAACAAACAGGTCAGGGCTTTTTAATAGACAGCTCTAGCTCCGATTTCATGAACTGAACAAGACAAAAAACTTATTATATCAATATACATGTAAACAATAATATAACATCAAGTGTTAGCACTTGTACATCCCAAGTCAGAGTACAGCTGTAGCATATATGGGTACCTCATACAAAAGAAGCAAAACACCAACTACATGATCTAAAGACATGCATGCAGCTTACACCTGGCATGGGGCCATAAACAAATTCTTTGATGTGAAATTCTTTACTTTCGATTTCAGCCAATTATAACTGGATTTTCTCTGTTGGCATGAAAATTCTCATACTGAGCAAAACATTTTTACTCAAAAAGGTTTTATTGCACAGTGGCCAGCAGTTCTCTTCACACTTCAGTAAGCTTTGTTCCATTTTTATTTTGTGTAAAAAGTTTTAATCACAAATTTTTGTCACATGCTTCACAGTTAGTCTGAGAATCATCTGCCATCCAAAGCTTTTTTTTTGCAAATTTCATCGTGTCCAGATGTTAACAAACATTTTAGTCTAGTTAAACTATATATAATTCGCTTCTTTAGATATTTTTCTCAATGAATATAATCATCATACCTTCAATCAAAATGATTTAAGTCCATTTCTAAGCTCATTTCCATCGATACCCTTACATTCCGACATTTCACTTTCATTTTGAAAAAAAGTCACGTGAGAACAATGTGACTTAAATCCGGTGCTTAAATTAGCTTGATTGACGGTATGATGATTATATTAATAGAGCTCTCTGACGTCCCACGAAAACAAAAAAGCGTTGGATGGCAGAGGATTCTCGGACTAGCCCCACAGTATGTAATCTTCAGTGTTCCGAGGTTTCAATGGTACCAAAAAGAAAAAGATATAGCATAATGTAAAGTTTACACTGCAAGAAATTTGTAGTCAAGTGTTGAACAAATATATGTATAAATTCCAAGAGTGATTTTTTTCGCTCCATTAGGAGTAATGGGACCTCTTTGTAGCTCCATCCATTAAAAAAAGAGAAAGGAGCTATACAGTACACTATACATTATTGTTGCTAACCGAATAATATCATTAATTAACATACTATGACATTCGTTGATCTAGAGCTGGCGCTTGTGGCTCTGCATTTTCAGTTGAATTTTCACGTCCCCTCCCGATTCCTGATACTGAGCCTCGTCCAAGACCTGTTGCCATTGTTCCGCGACCCCTTCCTCTTCCACGAGATGCGTTTGCTTTAGGTATGGCACCTGTTTGGTTTCGATTGTTGATATTTGGGTTTGGATTTCTTACAACAGCTGGCCTACTTGTGAATGTCTTACTCATCTCGACCTTATTTTGTTTATTTTAACTTCTGGGAAATTATTGGATGACGTTTCACTTTCAGTTTCGTAAGTCAGGTAGGTAGTTTCGTTGTGAAGCGGATGTTGTGATGTCTAAGATAACACTTGAAACAATAACGGAAATGCACAGAACCCGTAACTAGAGCTTGCGGGACTGCCGTAATCTCAGCTCAGGTATGCTGGGCTAAGTTGTCAGTGAACTTGATGACAATCAAAATAATTCTTAATTCAGTAATTATTGCAGGGTCATGTTTTCGCTAAGTTTTTATCTCCTACTTAACCTACAAAGAAAGCTGGGATGGATAGAGGGGGGGGGGGGGGGGGGGGGGAATGCGAGACAACTCGGACCGCGGACAACTCGGATCGTGACAACTCGGACCGTAATAGGACAAATTGGACCGTGTTATGTATATACGGTCCGAGTTGTCCTATACCTTTATGGTCCGTGTTGTCCTATAATTTATGGTCCAAGAAATCTATATTGTCATGTAAAAATAAAGTTTTTGTTTCGTTTATTTTATTAACTGACCAGACTGTTGTTTGACGTGAAATTTACTATGTATCAGAAAAAAAACAAAGCAAAACAAAAAAAAAGCTTCAAAATTTTAAAATTAGGGAATTGTGATAGCAGAGTATGATATCGTGTCGTCACCAACTTTGCATGTATTGTAGCAGAACTGGACCCGGTTGTTTAAAGTTGTATTGGGTAACAAAGTTCGGACTTGTCGTGGTCGAATGGTTTGGGTACAACGCTTACGATCTACTGACATGGTTGTTGAGGCCGTATGATAAAGAACGCCGTGTCAAGGTTTTTATTATTCTTTTACAGCTTGGCCAAGCTACTCATTTGGAATCTCTAATAAAGTTTCACTAAATTCACTTATTTGAAAACAAACAAGCTCAAATCAGGAACCTATAGATCAACGGGACTGGAATCTAACGATATCGTATACTTTTCCTCGTCGCGCCAATACTTAAATTGCGAACAAGTGTCCCAGCTCAAATTCAGATCTTAAAATTAATTTTTTTAATTATTATTAACTAAACAACATGATTACCGATCACATTAATTGAAGCCACAATTATTATAGATAATTGTGAGTGTTTTCTGAATTCTCAAGATTTAATGTCGCATTTCTCATCTTAACATTTAACCTTTATAATTAATTTACAATCGAGTAGAACTATTTCAATTTACTAGATAAAAATTATAACGTTATATTGATAAATATTATAAACAGGAGTATCGTATTTTAATATTTTAATGACGGTATAAGAAATAAATGGGGTCCGAGTTGTCCTATTTTCTACGGGCCGAGTGGTCCTTACTACGGTCCAAGTTGTCACGATCCGAGTTGTCCGCGGTCCGAGTTGTCCGGTTACCGAGGGGGGGTTCCATTAACAGGTTAACAATTTTTTCAATTTTTCCCAAAACAGATAACAGTAAATTAAAATACATGTAATGATAATAAATAACAGCAATTTACATGAAAAAAACAAAAACAGTGAGTTAAAAAATCGAAAAAACAGATAACAGCAGATTCTCAATAAAGGGCAATATTATTAATAGCCGATATGGTTTTTATTTTCATTATAACAGTTAACAACTGTATCAAATTTTAAGAAAACAGATAACAGCTAATGGTAAATTGAAAAACAGTTAACTGTTGCTTTATTTTAAAAATAACAGTTGACACACCTATTGAACATGCTCAAAACACATTAACAGAAAAGTCGTTAACCATATACATACCTTATATTACTGCCAAATTTCACTTTTACTTTACTTTACCCGTTTATGACGTCATTGTATTATAACGTTGTTGTTGTTGTTATTGACTTCACATATACATATTCTTGTCATTTATATATATGCCTTGAATAAAGACGGCAGTGGTCGTCGAAACGTCGGCAAAATATGGAGTTTTTATTATTTATAAATATATGTAAGTGCATGGATAACTCGTATAATGCTTCTGAATCATTATTGTTTGTATTGTGACTGCCCCTTGAGGGTCCATAATTGGTATGTACTTGTATTGTATTGTATTGTAGTACGAGAATCCTCTGCCGTCCAACGCTTTTTTTTTTTTTTTTTTTTTGCGTGGGAGACAAAAAAAAATCGTTGGACGGCAGAGGATTCTCGGACTAGGATTTTTATGTTGCTCATGATTATCATGCTTTTAATATACTGTTTATGCTTTCCTTTTATTTGTGTTATGTTTTGGTGCTTATTTCTGGTTAATGAATTTATTTAAAATATATGCTTAAAGTACACGTATCTTATGCCGCCTGCTTTTGTATGTTTTAAATTTGTGCTAAGCTTTCTTAAATGAATCTATTCCAAATATATGTTTTAAAATGCATGTGTGATTGTGCTGTAATAACGCGACCCTGCGACAAAACAAAACAAAAAGAAAAAACACAAACCAACTGGAAAAAGTAAGTATAAATAACCTTCAAATTATTAAAGACTCAGTTTCAATAAGTCCAAACGTACCACTACCAAACTGAATGATATATCTTTTTAATTTCTCGCCATATATACCGGCTAGTCAATTTGTGTTGACTGTGAATGTGTGGATTCCCAAGGGGATTCCCTAAATTTTACTTTGCTTAAAAATAGAATCAGACATTATTATTTTTTAATCCAGCACTCGTACTATTTATTTAAAATATGTATATATCATTTTCACGATAAAGCCCATTTAGAACCCAGTTTTCTAACTAAAATAATAAATAAAACTAAAACAAAAACGAAAGTAGAATGTAAACTGGTTCTTCTCACATTACAGTAACAAGGATAAACCAGTTCACATTTTTATTGGTCGATTTGCTAATCGATGGATGTGGAAGTTACGTAATATATTTTCTGTAAATTTTCAGTTCACAAATCGAAATTAGAGGAGAGCTGAATTTTGGAACATACTAAACCTACTTTCATTTGAATTATAAAGGTAAATATTTCCTTAATTTTACTGAATTTTACTTGATAAAATTTTTTATTTAGTTTTCATTCGTTTATCAGTCAATCGATTGAGCAACTGATTGTCAATATATATACACGTATATGTATGTCAAATATGTTTTACTTTCGATATTGTCGGTTGCATCAATCGTAGGTCGAATAGTGCTAGGTTCAAACAATGTAAAAATTTGTTAATTTCGTGGACAAATTTTTAATGAAATATGATTTATTTTATTCTTTCCAGAACATGATCATGTAGTAACGATTTGCTATGGCAGACAGACAAAGGTATATATAAAATGTATAAGCGGCTTTCTTTCTTTCTCACTAAATTAAGCTAAAAAGAACCCAAACAAGTATTCAAACAGGCTTGTAGACTCCTTCACGTTTGGTTATCACTGAGCCCCATTAGTTTACTTCATGAATACAACCTTGTGTTGTTTTTGTTGCTTAAACTTTGTCAAAGCAAAATAAAGGTATGTCAGTTATGCTTGCCAGTAGACTAGTTCACATTTATAAGGAATTTACAACCATTCCACGAAAAATGGTACACAAAACACAAAAGGGTACATAAAACACAAAAATGGTTCATTAAACACAAATAAAGGGTACATAAAACACAAATAAAGGGACATAAAACACAAATAAAGGGTGCGTAAGTCACAAATAATTATAACAGGATAGTAAGAAAACAATACATAAAAATATATACTTACTAAGTGAGATGTTATTCCATTCGCCTTAACAAAAGTTTATTTGGTAGGAAATGCCAGAAAAGTTTTGCTAAATATATACTCATACTCATACTGAAACATTTTTTTAAGTGTAGTTTGTCGTTTTTATATTTTAATAGATATATACTTCGTTTTTAAATGTAGTTGAAAGTGTTCATCGCCCTGTGCGAAACATTATCACTGAATTTTGTTTGCATCGGCATTTTTGTTTGTTTGTTCAATATTAGTGTGCTGTGTACAGAACAGTGTTAACATGACTCGACCGCGCGTCTCCGGGTGACAATGCTCACTCGTCTGGGCAGGGGATGTAAAGTTATTATACTTATAGTGGTACGCTCCTAGCACGTTAATACTTACTAACTAAAAATGCAAGGCTCCTTGTAGCTTCAAATGGATAAACTAAACTCCATGTCCATACCCACTACTTCTTACTAAACAGTGGCAGCCAATTTTTTTTTTCATTGGTATATCCGCTATTTACGATCATGTATTTCTTGTTACCTCGTTTTCTTCCTGAATACAGCTTCAATACAGTTAATTTATCAATCAATCTATCGATCCATCATCATTGTTGCCAGCATGGGCTCAGGTATTAAAACATTCTAGTTTATTGTTTGTTTGATGGTGTTTAAAACCACTTTGAGCAATTTTTCAGCTATATCATGGCGTCCAGTTTTTATTGGGGAGGAAGCCGGAGTACCCTGAGAAAACCCCCGACCTGCGGTAGGAAAACTGGCAATCCTTGTCAATTAAGATTGGAGTCGAGTACACCCTGCCTGGGGGCCTCGGTGGCCGAGTGGTCAAGGTAGTTCGTCTACTATTGATCACGTGGTCTGTAAACACTGGGATTGCGGGTTCGATTCTCACTGCAGGCAGGGTGTACTCGACTCCAATCTTAATTCACAAGGATTGCCAGTTTTCCTACCGCAGGTCGGGGGTTCTCTCGGGGTACTCCGGCTTCCTCCCCCAATAAAAACTGGACGCCATGAAATAGCTGAAAAATTGCTGAAAGTGGCGTTAAAACACAATTCAAACAAACAAATACACCCTGCCTGCAGTGAGAATCGAACCCGCAATCTCAGTGTTGACAGACCACGTGATCAATAGTAGACGAACTACCTTTTTTTTATCTTTAAGACGAACTACCTTGACCACTCGGCCACCGAGGCCCCCATTCTAGTTTAAAGGTAAAATATATCTTAATCAGTCTCTTCACAAAAGAAAGATTTTATGTTGCATTTATTTTTAGAACAATATGGTTTTACAATTAAGATTAGTTGGATTACGAAAAGAGTACAGATGAGTGCGTCTGTACTCGGGTCATCTCATCTGAAGTCGGCCATTTACGGAGAACAACGAGACTGAATAACATGTTGTTATATTGCACGATTTTAAATGTTATAAAATATAAATATATAACGATATTTTTTTTAAGGTCTTTTTCGGTGTAACATTGGTACATTCCAAATCTGATTAAAATGAGATGTTGGTTTCATTACTTCCATTGCATTAATACACGTGACATAAAAACTAGAGCAGTACAATATCTGATTAGTACATTCATTACATGTATAAAGGATAATCAACGCGCCTCCTGTTACATTATTTTCTACATCAGTCGGCTAATGATAAATGTAACTGTGGTTTACTTACGTTAAAAATTAATCGGTTTTTGAACGTTTCGCGAGCTTTATATCAGCTTTACAAGACACGCGAATTTTTCATTGACCTGAATTCTAGTAATATCATTTGTATACGTCCGTCTCATGCATACATGTATATACCAGTGTATGATAACTCGCGATCGAGTAGTAATAAGACATTTTCATTCTACTTGTATTGAATATTTGATGATAAGGAAGAGTAATCGTTTCGTTTTTTAGATTTGTACATTGTTAAAGTCATTCTTCAGTCAAATTTTAATCAGTTCACATGCTTATGGATACGGGATACTAAATAAAGTTGATCTAAATTGTGTATGTTTTCTAAACCGTTGATTGTTGTAATCTGATTTATAAAATTAATTATGAGCAGGCTTTCCGAAATGTGCCATACCACAGGGCTGATAGTCAAAGTTTTATAAAAGTTTCCGAATCTTCTGCATACAGATGTCTCAAATGCATCTGTGGTTGGCAAAAAATTCAATGTTACGTCAGAAAATGTTTTTTACTTGATCGAAATATCCGTGATGTATGTGCTTGTTAATTGCAAGGTCTCTACTTTTACAGAAGTCAAGGATTAAACACAATAAATATAGTGAGATTCTTTAACTAGCAGGAGTGGTGTTACGTTTCTCTCTTTTTTGTTAGCCTACCTGACCCGAAGGGTCATGTGAGCTACTGCCATCACTTGGCGTCCGTCGTCGTCGTCGTTAACTTTTCTTTAAAAATCTTCTCCAAAACCACTGAAGGGATTGCTTTGAAACTTTGCACACATCATCAGTAAAATGTCCTCTACCAAGTTTGCACAAATCATGGCATCAGACTAACCAACATATGGCCGCTAAGGCTAAAAATAGAACAGAGGGGTCAAAATACAGTTTTGGCTTAAAGTTCAAAAAGTATAACAGATAAAGGAAAACCGAAGAGACTTTCCTTCTTCAGCATCAAAAGCTCTACAAAACACGTTTTTAAGTCAAAGTTGTATGACGACTTCTTGTAGGAGTTATTGCCCTTTAATTGTCGAAATTAATGATTTTTGCCATTTTTGCCTCAAAATCTTGAAAATTATTAGAACTAGAGAAAAAATTAGCATTGCTTAATTGTTCTACTCTATGAGAGCTACAAAAATGGCTTAGGGTCAAGATTGTCTGATTAACCGTTTAAGAGTTATTCCACTTGAACTGTTTTTTTAATCGGTTTTAATTCGTCGTCGTTAACTTTACTTTAAAATCTTCTCCTCTGAAACCACTAAAAGTACTGCTTTGAAACTTTGTACACATCATCCGTCAAATGTCCTCAACCCAGTTTGCACCAACCATGGCGGCAGATTAACCAACATGGCCGCCATGGCTACAAATAGAACGGAGGTGGATCAAAATACAGTTTTTGTCTTATAGTTCAAAAAGTATAACAGATGCAGGAAATCCGAAGAGACATGCCTGCATCGGCATCGAAAGTTCTACGAAACACTCCATTGGGTCGAAGTTGTATGATGACCCCTTATAGGAGTTATTGCCCTTTAATTGTCGAAATGGATTATTTTTGACATTTTTGCCTCAAAATCTTGAAAATTATTAGAACTAGAAAAAAAGTTAGCATTGCTCAATTGTTCTGCTCTATGAGGGCTACAAAAATGATTTAAGGTCAAGATTGTCTGATGAATCGTTTAGGAATTATTCTCCTTGAACATTTTTTTAATCAATTTTAATTGATTTAAAAAAATCTTTTCCTCTTTAACCAATGAAAGGGCTGCTTTAAAACATTGCACACATCATCTTTAGGATGTCCTCTACCAAAATTGTGCAAATCATGACAGCTGACTACCTACATAGCTACGTTGGCTTTAAATAGAAAGGGGGGGGGGTGGGGGTCAAGAGAGTTTTCGGCTGATATAGTTGAAATGTATAACAGGTACAGCAAATTTGAAGTGAACCTTCCTTCTCCCTCTAGGCGTCAAAAGATCCTCCTTATAGGAGTTATTTCCCTTAAAAGGTCAAATTTAATGACTGCAGAAGTGTTGGGCTATTCCTTATAGGAAAGAAAAGCAGGATAAAAAATGGTTGTTTGGTTTCAGGTTCAGGTGAGCGATACAGGCTCCTGGGAGCCTCTAGTTAAAAGTGTTTTTGTTTAATAGTTGTTACTGTATACTGACGACTGTCTGCAATTTCTTTTAACCTTGTAATATAGATAACAATAACTTACCATTTTTCAGTTAATAGAATTCGGAAAAAAGCATTTTTCTACCACAGTAAGGAACAACACAATTTATCTCAGGTTTCCAACTGTCGAGCAATCCAACTTGTTTGTCTCATCTAGCAGCATGTAGGGGTTTTTTTTATCACAAACGTAAACTCTTTTGTAAGGAGCCCCTTTACTGACATGGAAAACTTATTTTGTATTTCGTTTTTTTTCGAAACTATTGCAAATATCACAGAGTCAGACGTACTTTCTGTTTTGAAATAAACACGTTCTGTACACATTAAAGGGTCGAAAAAAATTGGCGGTTAGCTATTCTTAACTGGAAGAAGGTATGAGATTTAACACAGGCAGACACTGGAAGTTTATTTCAATTAAGTGTTAAGAAGAATATCCCAAATCTCATGCACATCTTGTTCGAAAGGGATACGTTTCTATAGTGTTGTTACTTGTATTTTAATTTCTTGAAATATTTATTCGATCTCTTTTTATAATATCTACACATTGAAAGTGTGCTTCAGTTTTATGTTACTCTATATGCGTTTTACACCGTAACAATATCCGAGTAGCGGGGAAAATATGTTCCAAATTCCAGACTATCTGTCAAAAGCGGTGAGTTTAATTTTCAACGACATAAATTGTTTCACAAATGTTGTTAAATTTTGAATATGCATATAAGAAAGTAATATCTTTTAATGAAAATTATTAAACCATGTACAACCGTTACGTAGGAAATCACTCTTCCAATCTAATTAAAATCGAACTCTCATCACCCCGTGTTACTGAGTGACATGTCGCGTGTGTCCCTATTTAATTAGATTGTTGCTCATTCGACTTTCGCATTTTATATGATGAATTCTGTTTTTAACGAAAAGTACGCACTTTGGAAACTTTGTCCTAAATTCACATGTAATATCAATGCATTTATATAAGAACACGGTAGTGCATTTCAGGATTTATACAAACACTCAACACGTTTTCAAACTATACATAATAAAGATGTTATGTTACATAAAGATCAACAAATGTCACTTATTGAATCGTCTATACTGAACCTAAAAAGGCCAAAGGTCGTTAGAGAAATTATATTGGCCGAATGACGGGGTGTAAAGCTTGACGGCGAATTTTTAGAAAACGGTGATTTTTTTTTAAAAATAACTCAATAGTTTACAACAATATTATTACATTAACACATAATTCATGATAAGTTTGGGTTAAAGCAAAGATATTTTTGTGTAGACATTAGCTCTTAATTGCATGATTAATATATTTAAAAAAAATTTACAAATAAATATTGGGTACATTTCATGTTGAATAAATATTTTGTATATTTCGTGTTGACTTTTGTTTTACATTTTATCGGTTAATTTCTACAAGTGGCCATAAATAACATATTTTTAACATTGTATCCATACAGTACATTCCGAGTAAATTAGCTAAATGCTCGACAACGTGGACATCTGGTTACCTCGTTCTGGAGGTAATAATCCTCCCTCGTGGAGCGAACGTGGAATCAGAACCCCTGACTTGGGAGGATAAAGGAATTTAATACAACTACTTCTCAAGAGCGGTATATGAATGTTATGTTATTATGCTTCGCTTTTTATTTTCTAGGGGTGCAAATACATTTTAAAAAAAATTCTGAATTTCATTAAGGACAAAATGTACTGATACAGCTCCCTAAATTTTTAAATGTCAAACAAATACGGCTTTAATACGTCTTGGTTTAATGTAGATTATAATGTTATATTGAAGTTTTTCATAATTTCTGTTGAATTTCCCGATTCATTTCTGATATGTAAAAACAGTGTTCGTAGATTAATTGACACACTAAGGTGTTATTTATAATAATTAATACATTTTAAATAAGATTAATCTTGTGGTATGACCGTTGAAAACTGGTTAGATATAATGCTGTTATATAAGAGCTCATTAGAATATTCACATTTCTTTATTTATCAATCATGTGCAATATGTATGTTACTAGTTTGGCCGAATTCTACTGTCGTAATAATCCAATTTTAGTTTTGTGATTTGTCAGAAAAACCTGGCCAAAAAGAAACAAATGCGAGAGTACGATTATTCATTCTAGTTTCTAGTGATCTCCACTTCTCTGCAAGTCAGTACCATATACATGTATAGCAAAAACGTGTACAAACAGTACATGTACATATTTATTTTTCATATTTTAAATTAAATCCGTTTTGCGGAAACTATATCGATAGACATCTTGCATCAGATGGTTACTTTGGAGGCTACTTTTATACTTCTATGACTTGTTATGGAACCAAAGCCGGGTATGTTGCTAACTTTGCTTTTTAAAACCAAAAGTAAAAAAAACAGTTACATTTAAAATGATAAAATTGATTTTATTTTCAGAGGCAGAGGAGGACCACGTGGATCTGGTAGGGGTCGTGGTCGGGACCATGGACACGATCCTCACAGAGATGTACCATGGAAACTTCTTCTTGGATTTCGTCGGCTTCAGGAACTAAAAGACAAAGACCCCAGCGCTATCGTCTTAACATTATCACAGAGGAAAGCAGCATTAAAAGAGGCGTTAAATGATACAGATCATGACGAAAAAATGGTAGCATTATTTCTGAGATGTTTTTCAAAAGCTTGTCAATGCGAGTCCATGCGAAGTAGTATGATTGAACTGTTTGTAATTTTAGAAGATTCGAATTTCTTTAAAAATGCACTTCCACAGTTCCTATTTGGAGCTCTTGAGAGTTCTCACAGACAACTGACATACCAAGAACCATTCCGTGACATTTTAACTATAGTTAAGGAGTTCCGATTAATGATGCCTCAGTCAATATTGTCAATTATGGGATTAAAGTCTATACTAGATGCTACCTTTTCGACATTAAGGGAAAGGTCCAGTAATCTTATTGATGACGCGATGTGGGAAGCTTACACAGAATATAAACAGTCTCAAGAAGACGATCTCAAGAGGAAACCTAAGAAAAACAGAGAAAGCAACATCGAAATTGACAATGAAGAAGATCCACCCGATAACTTTAGGGAATACAATATATTTCCTGAAAATGTTGATGTACAAATTGATACAGTTCCATTTATACGAAGGAATAAAAAGATTGGAGGGTATGAAAATACAAATCACTATTTAGATGTACAGTTTCGCCTATTGCGAGAGGATTTTATTGGCCCATTAAGAGAAGGTATTAGGGAATACATAGAAACTGTAAACTCTACTGGTAAAGCAAAGCGTTTACAAGAGCTAAGGATCTACAGAGACGTTCAGATAATAAGCCCAATTTGTAATAGTAGTGGTCTTTGTAGAAGAATCAGCTTCTACTGTAAAGGAATGGATAAGATACGGTGGGAGTCCAGCAGACGTCTGATATATGGCTCGTTAGTTTGTTTATCGTCGGATAATTTCCAAACATTGTTATTTGCTACTGTAGCTGACCGCGATTTAAAAAATATAAGAAAAGGACTTGTAGATGTTAAATTTGAGACCGATAATAGAACAGTGGCTAATATACCAAAGGATACAATTTTTGTTATGGCAGAAACAACCGCTTATTTTGAGGCCTACCGACATGTTCTAAAGGGATTGCAAAATGTAAATGTTTTGCCGTTTGAGAAGTATATTGTCAGATGTTTTCCTGAAATGGAATTACCTGCTTACCTCAGAAGAAATCCAAACGCAGTTTTTGACCTTCGACCTCTGGTAGACGAAGACATGATTTTACGTGGTAAACGAAACATGCCTGGAAATAGAGAAAGTGACGTAAGGGAACCTTCTTACAATTTCAGTGTCAGATCAGAAGAGGCTCGTCGTGTCAAGGTGAACGATATAAAAACATGGCCCGCCCCTGATCTGTTTCATCTCGATATGTCTCAATTTAGGGCAGTTCAAAATGCATTATCAAGAGAGTTTGTAATTATTCAAGGTCCTCCAGGGACTGGAAAAACTTATATAGGTCTAAAAGTAGTCAAAGCTCTTTTGCATAATATACATCTTTGGAATGTCAATCCTGATACTGGAATAGAGGACCATCGGCCATTACTTGTAGTTTGCTATACCAACCATGCATTGGACCAGTTTCTAGAAGGAATATTAAAATTTTTCAAAGGAGACATTCTTCGACTAGGAGGCCGCAGTTCCAGTGAAGTGGTCAAACAATTGAACATAAGCAATATGCGCATGACAATGCGGAAAAGAAGAGAAGTCCCACGCGATATTTTCGTAGGACGAATGCAAACAAAACACCTTATGAAGTCCCTTCAAGAGGAGATCAACAAAATTTGTGAGCGAATAGAACTAGCAAAGAGAGAGCTCCTACATGAAGATACATTAGAAGCATCGATGGGAAAATTTTATTCCCGTTTAATTCATGGTTTTGAAAATCGTATGTTGGAGATGACAAATAGTGCATTAGGCTTAAACAAGGCGAAAAAACGATCCGCACTAGTTGAATGGCTTGGCTATGGTAATTTGATGATACATGATGATGAAGTGCAACAAGTTGAGGCTGAAGCAGGAAACGAAGTCCAACAAGAGCAGAACAATGACAATCTTCCAAATGAGGAAAATCAGGATGAATTAATGGACGAGTTTATCAATGTGATAGATGAACTAGATGCAGAAATGAATATGAGACAACTTGATATGGATGATGAGGAGATCGAGGAGGAGGAAAACAACACATTAGAGGCAGAAATGCAACGTGCCTTGGCGGATTTAGATATACGTCGTCCTGTCATAGCGTTAAATGTATCCCAATTAGATGCAGACGAGAAAAAGTCCAATACAGCACCTGAACAATGGCAAATAACTCGAAAACAAAAGAAACAATTGAAAAAGGCTATACGACGAGAACTGTTTTCAAATGATCGTATGTCAGTTCAAGAGGTTGGTCGTATTTTTGACATGTGGACATTAAGGCAAAAGGACAGATGGAGATTATACCGTTACTGGATTTTCATATACTGTGAAAGCCTTCACGAAAAAATTCGAGGAAAAGAACAGGAATTTCAAGACGCATGTAGTAGATATAACGATGTTTTAATGCAAGAAGACAAAGAGATAATGCGTTATTCTACTGTTATTGGCCTAACTACCACTTGTGCAGCTCGGTATCAGTCGGTTTTGCAGGAGATAGGTCCAAGGCTCATTATCGTAGAAGAGGCAGCGGAGGTTCTCGAAGCTCATATAGTAACAACTCTGAGTAGGCAGTGTGAACATCTTATTCTCATCGGTGATCACCAGCAGCTGAAACCAAATCCTACCGTATATAAACTGGCAACCAAGTACAATTTGGAACTGTCTTTGTTCGAGCGAATGATTTGTAATAAAATGGCATACGATTGTCTTATGTTTCAGCATCGTATGCGACCCGACATTTCAAAAATGATGAGAAAAATTTATCCGGACCTTAAAGACGACGAAGTAGTTAACAATTACGAAGATGTCAAAGGTGTCTCAAACAATGTCTTCTTCATAAATCATACGAACCAAGAAACCTCGGAGGAGGACCTTAAAAGCCATTCAAATGAACACGAGGCGGAGTATATTGTTGCTTTATGCAAATATCTGTTGTTACAAGGTTACGAACGAGAGCAGATAACTGTCCTTACACTATATTCTGGTCAACTATTTGCACTTAGACGAAAGATGCCAAAAACATTATTTGAGGGTGTTCGCGTCACTGTTGTCGATAACTACCAAGGAGAAGAGAATGATATCATCCTATTGTCACTTGTTCGCAGCAATGAAGATGGAAAAATTGGGTTTTTGAGTATCGATAACCGAGTATGTGTAGCACTTTCACGTGCAAAGATTGGTCTTTACGTCATTGGAAATTTCACTTTGCTTTCGGACAAGAGTAAACTTTGGAGCTCGATAGTTGATCATGCGAGGAGACACAAATTTCTTGGCGAAGCCCTTCCTCTCTATTGTCAAAATCATCCAAATGATGATATACAAGCTACCGAACCATCAGATTTCAAAAAAGCCCCAGAAGGCGGATGTATGAAGCCATGTCAGTACCGTCTACCCTGTGGTCATACATGTGCAAGAGTTTGCCATACGTATGATCGAGAACACGAAAGTTATGAATGTAGCAAGCCATGCACAAAAACTGTCTGTGACAGAGGACATAAATGCAACAAAAGATGTAATCAGGAATGTGGTAAATGTCATGAGATAGTTTCGAAAGTTCTTCCGAAATGTGGACACACTCAAGAAATTCCTTGTTCAATAAATCCTTTAAACTGGACATGTATTGCTAAATGTCGCAGTGGTCTATCGTGTGGACATAGATGTGCTAATTTGTGTGGAGAAGAACATACCGAATATTGTAAAGAAAAAGTTGAAAAAATTTGGAAATGTGGACATCGCCAACAGATATATTGCTATCAGAAGGCTAATATAACATGCACAAAACCATGTGGCCAACCTTTGGAATGTGGACATCTTTGTAGTGGAACATGTGGTCTTTGCTGTCAAGGTAGACTTCATATCGGGTGTACTAGTAAATGTGATAGACCTCTTGTTTGTGAACATAAATGCCAAGATAGTTGTTCATTTTGTCCTCCTTGTAAGCGTCAATGCGAAAATCGATGTAAGCACAGTTACTGTGGGAAGACTTGTGGGCAATTATGTGTTCCATGCTCAGAACCTTGCGAATGGCGATGCAGGCATCATAAATGCAAGAAAATATGCAGCGAACCATGTGATAGACCACGCTGTAATGAACCCTGTCGAATGATGATTATAGAATGTGGACATCCATGTATTGGGTTATGCGGGGAACCTTGCCCAACATTTTGTAGAATATGCCAAAAAGATATCGTTACAGAAATATTTCTTGGAAGTGAAGATGAACCAAACGCTAGATATGTCCAGCTAGAGGACTGTGGCCACGTATTTGAGTTTTCTGACCTTGACCGGTGGATGGATCTAAATAATGATTCTGCCGTTAAATTGAAAGAGTGTCCACGATGTAAGAAGGCCATTCGCCGTAACTTGCGATACGGTAACATGATTAAACAGGCTCTTTGCGATATCGAGTCAGTTAAACGAAGAATGCTTGGAGATGATAATCGCAAATACGACTTAGAGAGATCAATAGCAAGAGGGTTACCTGATTTGCATGTAAAAGAAGCTAGAAAGATCAGAGAATATCATTCTGAACTTACAAAAGGTCCTTTCGATGAGAACGTACTACATGCCATTGACAACCAAATTAAAGTTTTAAAGCAGACAAATGAATTAAAGACGAAATTTGAAAAGGACAAAATTGCAGGATACTTTGTAGAGATTTACGCCATAGCTCTAGAGCATTTAGATGGTGTCCGTGATTTTGTCTTGAAAAAACGCAGATATTTCACAACCCAAGAGACAGGTGATCTTTCAACTGAACTTAAACGTCTGAGTTTGTTGCTTACTTTTATGAAATATAAAGAACGCAGACGAGCGATAGAGTCGACACTTTCAAGGCAACTTAGTATTGACTTCATGACAGTCGAGAACTATCTTACAAGTGGCATAAAATTAACGAATGAGAAGATTAACTTCATCGAAAAAACGCTTGAAGAATTAAAGACCGCTATACCATTATCAGGTCTTGCAATTTCAGACAGAGAGAGAATCGAAATAGTTGCTGCAATAGGACTGAGCCAAGGGCACTGGTTTAAGTGTCCAAAAGGTTAGTATTTGTATTCTCAAAGTAATCAACTCTCTCTAAACGCAAACGACATAGTGGTTATTCGAATGCCTTCCTGTCTTTAGTCGTGGGTTTTTTTGTCTGTGTCCGTCTGTTTGGCATATGATATTAAGAAATACTCCGATTTGAAAATAATATTTAACCGCAATATATCCCGTATATAGCATGAAGGTGTGAAAAATTTCCTTATAATTTTGTTAAATGTGTGACTAATATCGCTCTTTTAGTAGGTGGTAAATTAATTATTTGCCCTTTAAAGTAGAATGTATTACAACAATCAGAACATAAAATTAGAATAATAATCAAAAATACATAGGATCCATTTTGCATGCTGAAACAGGGTAGACAGGTTTATAACTGGGAGTATTATAGACGAATGTGAAGGACCTTTACATTGTCGATATTACTTTGTGTCTCATGGTATCAATGATGTTAATAAAAATTTTGTTCTCTGAAGCATTATTGTTAAATAAATACATTTGATTATAAAATAAAATTCGAACGTTTAATTGCGTGGTCACTATAAATTATATATATTTAAAATGTATCACATGCGTTTTTGAAAGATGAATACTTATGACTTTTTAAAATATGCAATCTATGCTTATTTCCACGAAATTGAAAAAAAAAGTTTCAAAATTTGACACCGCTTCTGGTTTGATTCAATCTCGATATAATTAGGTTAATATCGGTTTATTTTTCTGAATCTCATACTTTTGCCAATTCATCGTGTCCCTTCCATAACCCAACTTACAAAATAGTTAAAATAATATTCAAAATAAATAAAAATGCGTTTTTGGTTTTGTTGTTAGTTTAGTTTTATAATTTTGGGTTTTTTTATCTACATTTATGTATTGTAGGTCATATCTATGCAATTGGTGATTGTGGGCAAGCTAATCAACATGGAATATGTCCCGAATGTAAATCTCGAATAGGGGGTATGGGTCGGTTACAGGAAGGCAATACGGCTGCCCATGAAATGACCCGTTTGTCTTGAAAGGTACTGAAAATCGTTGTTGGTATTGTAAATGCGCATGTTCGTGATTGACCTTTATGTAAAAAGACTGGGATAATATATTTTACGTTAACTTCCATAGACTAAACTGGGGAATTATGTTATAATTTAATAAAGTATTGCAGTAGGTACCAATTTTACTCAATAATCAGATTTATATTACAGATATATATTACTGTTAAATAAATATATAATAAATGTATAATATTAACGTATTGTAAAACTTTCGTAAAAATATACTGGAAGACCGAGGAACTGGTCGAAAATGCAAGGCTATGTGGAGCTTTCCACAGTTCAGAACTAAATACAAATAAATTCTGTATGTTTCTTCAATACCTTGTATATTGTTTTATGCTGCAGTTTAAAATTTATTGAATTTTTTGTTATTACCTTCCAGTCATGTAATGGCTCTTTCAATTAGGGTTTGGCAGTTGTCTAAAACAGTGTAGCTTACAAACTACAGAAACAATTTATTCATATATTCATATTATTTTTTTAATGGAAAAATATTGCAGGATGATAAAAAATCCAGTTATTAATTTCATATTTTGATATTATACATTAAATGCTTCATTGCACGCATGGTATTATTCTAAATAATCTGTATTTTGCATGCTTATTATTATTTCTAAAATCCAAAGATATCACAAACAAAGTTTTACCATTTTAGTTTCTCAAACCTCTTATGCAATTTGATACGTTAGCTGGGAAGAACATTTGGCTTCGTGTACAGTAAAATTGCTTTGTTCTTGTTTCACATTTCTAGCCTACCATATATAACATTATGACATGAAAAAAATTGTCACTTTGAACCTGGCTACAGAGTATACTTATTATCGCCGCTTGCGTTGCTAACGATGGATAAAGGAGAAAATATTTTTAAGTACACTTAGTTACCATTTGCTACAAGAATGTCAATCATTTAACTTGAGTGAAAAAACAAGATGATAGCTAAGTTTCGACTGCAAAAATGCTTGGGTAATATCAAAGTTTCATGTTATAATAAATTTTGTTGGTGTTCTATTTACGGAAGTTAATAATAGAAGGAGACCATTTTTTATTCTGGTACTGTATAATTCGGTGATAGTTCTATCGAAGAGCGTAGGTTTGAAAAATCGGAAACAGGAATAAAAGGCAATTTTGTTTATACAATTCCGGAGTATGCCGCATTTGTAAGATTCAATATATAAATGTTATGTCAATAATTTAATTGAACAACTTAAATATTAGTTTTAATTCAAGTATATTTGTGATTTAATATATGACAAAAGATTACATGTGCGCAAATTTAGAAATCGGCAATTCAAATAAGCCACAACACCAGGACTTAGCTTTACATTGAACCTTATGGGGGGGGGGGGGAGTTAAAATGCATTCTGTTTAGAAATTGCAATTCTTTCTAAGCGAATGTTCATTAGATAGTCCTTAGAAATTGTGTGTTTTTAGTTCGATTGAAAATCTGAGATGTCTGCTACACAAGCTTTTATATTATATAAAAACAACTTGACTGTGATTATTTATTCTTCTGGTCCTCTACACGTACAATTTTTTAATCCAATCTAAAAATTGAGATTATTTTCTCTAATTGCCATATTGTCGAGATATTATGTGTTTAAGCAAATGCAAACAGATAGAAAAACACATATTCAAGGTTCGAAACGTTTGATTATACATAATACAGCCTCGAAGAAAAACACACTATTGGGTCTAAAGTATATGCTGTTAATGTATAATTTGAACAAAATATTAACTTAAAGCTTTGACACATTACAATATAATTGCAAAGAACATAAAAATAATCTCTGTAACGTAGGTATAAACATGCTTTAAAATGCATCCCGTAATTTTTTCAAATCATTTTGACAAACGCGTGCAGAATGCAGAACAAATCGGCGGCTAACTGATGCTTTGCATCAAAATTTTTCTTGTTTTTAATAACGTTATTCTTTATTCCAGGCCACGTGTATTGCATCGCCGATTGTGGCGGGGCTACTATGGAAAGCAAATGTCCTGAATGTGGTTCCGTCATCGGTGGAAGTAATCACATGTTGCGATCAGATAACCAACTAGCATCAGAAATGGACGGTGCTAGACATGCTGCATGGTCTGAACAAGCTAACTTGGTAAATTATGGATTTCAAGTTAGGTTTCACTAAAATATACATAATTATATGAGTGAACATTTTAAAAATGTATATTATGACTTATTAATAGTATAATATATATATATCGTTTTAAACAATATTATATAAATTATTTATAATGGTGAATTTAAATATGTGGAATTAGAAGAAAGGACCGCTAACTAAACTTCATTAAACATTGTAATATCTGTCTTTATTGTAGAAATTGATCATCCTTTTATATAACTAGTTTTGTTATAGCTATTTTATCTTCAGTGTGTATCATTATACTGGAAAATATAGAGTATGTATATTTGTTTATGTTTGTTGTTGTGACATATAAGGTTTTTTGTATCATGTATTTATCTTTTATTAGTTTTGAATGATTCTCATTTTATTATTTGCTCTTGTTTATTCCATATGCTAGAAAATTTGCCCATCACGCAAGTCTAAATGTTAATGTCGATTATTAACATTGTACATGGAGTTTAATCCACAACATATTCATAGCTACTATTTAGTGCATGCTGCAATAGTTTTTTTTCGTAAAGTGAAAAAAATCAAGCGGCTTACGTTTCTAGTTGGTTTATTGATGAATTTCTAGATTAAAAATAATCTGTATTCACTTGCACGATACCTAAGTTAAAAGATCAATTACATGAAAGGAAATCCAGAAACTCGTTGATTTCAGTAAAAAGTGTTTTGTACGACGGCTTATTCGTGCCAAACAACAAATAGAAAAAAAATTCTTATTTCGTTTGAACGGTTTAATAAATCGTTTCAACGATTTAATAAATCGTTACAACGATTTATTAAATCGTTTGAACAGTTTATTAAATCGTTACAACGATTTATTAAATCGTTACAACGATTTATTAAATCGTTACAACGATTTATTAAATCGTTACAACGATTTATTAAATCGTTTCTACGGTTTATTAAATCGTTTGAACAGTTTATTAAATCGTTACAACGATTTATTAAATCGTTACAACGATTTATTAAATCGTTTGAACGGTTTATTAAATCGTAACAACGATTTATTAAATCGTAACAACGATTTATTTAATAAACTGTTCAAACGATTTAATAAACTGTTGAAACGATTTAATAAATCGTTGAAACGATTTATTAAACCGTTGGAACGATTTAATAAACCGTTCAAACGAAATAAGATTTTTTTTCTATTTGTTGTTTGGCACGAATAAGCCGTCGTAGTTTTGGAAGTATTTCCTTCTGTTACAATAACCTACTTTTCAATTCAACGATTTGTATTTGTTTGACTGGTGTGTTACTACTCCAATTCTTGCAATTTTACAGATGTATTTTGTTGTCTCTAAGGGGGAGAACTTTAGAACATTGTCAGGACAAATGGCAATCATTGATCGAAACCCCAATGTGACACACTGGTGCTAAATTGTAAAATGATAATAACAATCCAAAGACCTCTCTGCCAACAATGCCTTATTTTTTATTAAAAATGCAATGTGATAGTTAATTGGATCAATGTTTAAATAATTAAACTTGTATTTCTGTTATTGACACTTAATAATAAAAACCTTGCTGTTATTGTTGTTTGATTAAAAGTGACAGTACAGTTGCGGACTCCGTAGTGCTTTTGTATTAACACTGAACTCCATTTTTTTAGCTCACCTGGACTGAAGGTCTGTGTGAGCGTTTTTCATCACTTGGCGTCTGTCGTCTGACGTGGCCATTATTTGTTAACTTGGTCGCAATCATCCTCATGGTACTTTGTTTAAAATTTGTACCAATGGTGTTGATTAACGGGCAAAGATGGTCGTTTTTACTGAAAATATAACTTAAGGGTCAACATACATTTTTGTCTATAGCTCAAAAATTATAATAGCTTAAGTACAAACTGTAACCTCAAACTGATCAGCACATTAAGCTCTACAAAAGTTCCTATTAGCCTGATTGGTCCGAGGTAGTCTTTCCCTGTAATTACGATTTTTGACAAAAGTTTCAGTTTTTTCAATATAACTTGAAAACTGTTGGAGCTATTCTAATATTGTTAATTGCTAAATGATCAGCAAGGAAAATTATTTGCTGCATTTCTGTTTTTATCTCCACTTCTTATTTCAATTGAACGTCATTTTAGTTCACCTCGACCTCGGGTACAGGTTAACTATCGTCATCAGTTTGCGTCAGTCATTGTCTTTAATTTAAAAAAAATATATCCCTTTAGTGTCCAAAAAGTGTCAGTTATAAATGTTGTTATTTTCGTCCCCACCGACCAACCAACATGGCCGCCTGGAATCTTGAAAACCATTTCAGATAAACATAATGTGCGGAAGCAGAAGTGCGCAAAACGTAAAGATGTTCGTAAGATGTATTCTATACCGAATTGTCAAACCACGTCTTATTGGACTTTATAAATACTTTCACCAAGTGGAATTGTTTTATACTGAAAATATGATAGAAAGAAAATTTAGAAACAAAAAAAAAATCGAAGATACCTAGTAGTGATCGTAAAACGATAAATCAAGGACACACGAAACCATGGCTAAACAAAAGAGGGGACAACAACAAACAGACATACAACACAAAACCAACTTGAGTTACATGAATCCACTAAAAACCAGCAAACAAAATTTTTTTAATGAGGAATGATAAGCTTGCGAAGATAACCGCGACTATATTTCTTAATGATAAGCGATTAAATGTTCCTGTAAGTCGATGGTTTACCATTTAGACTACGCCTTTTAAATGCCGTTTTGTGACTTTATTTGCAATTGTTGTGATGGATGGAAGGATGGATTGATGGATGGACGCCTTACACAGACGGATGGAGTTCATTGCTCAACGCTTAAACAAAATTTGTTTACTAACCAAACCGGTGCTGCCTTTCTGTCTGTAGAATTTAAACGTTCGTCTTCTCTTAAACAAATCCAAATTTAACCGGATTGTTTACAATGATCATTGAATGGTCGTTTGTTTTGTTTTTTGTTTTTTTTTTGTTTTTTTTTTTTTGTTTTTGTTTTTTTTTTTTGTAGGAAATTCAATGGCCGCCACCCTATTTTAACATAGGACACTATAATGCGTTGTACTTAGAAACTCTTAAACTGATTGAAGCCTTATGTATTTGAATCCTCATTGGATAGTCCTCTACAAAGTTTATATTTGTATTCCAATCTGAATATTTTAATTTCCGTATAGAAACCTTTAAAAAAATTAAGCCGGTGAACCAATTGAAATAATCCTTAGCAATTTTTGTATGCCAGTCAAAATTTATGACCCTATAAGAAAATGTTTGAATGCATTGGTTGCCACCACAGGAAAATAGAAAATAAAAAAGGAATTTTACATATTTCTGCTTTAAAGTCGTTGATAGTAAGGAAACCAAATTTATCAGCATCGTGCATTTGATGGTCCTCTACATAGTAATCTGTGTAAAACTTGAAAGTTGTTAACAGCTGTATGTGGTAGGAGCATTTCTTGATGGTAGCAGGAAACAATTTATTGCCATTGTGGTGGAAATGGGGAAGACATGGGGCCCTTGACAGTATCTGCACTAACAAAACTTTTATTAAAAGTGTTCCACTGAGCGTGTTTTGATGACGAAAGGCGTTTATCTATTGCGGTGTTACAACAATTTTTGCTTAAAAGTAGTTTTAAGATAACACGAACAAATTTTTTACATTGTTATCTTTAAAAAGAGTTCCTTTCTACTGTTAAGTTTATATGTTAATATCTGTATTAAATTAACAATCCAATACTAGCCTACTGTTCACTGATGTATATGTCCCGTTTTTTGGAAGGTTTGATTTGTTCATTGTGTTAATTCAGATGAGATAATTTCTTCAACCCTTAACACAGAAGATTGTTAATAATCCGATTTATCGAAAGCATTTTACTACATACTGGTAAAAAATGTGTATTAAAGGTGTTCAGGATCTAGTCTGCCAAAGAACCCCTTATCAATTTTGTATATGTATATACCATAAAAGAGACAAGGTTTCAATCCAAGATGTATAAAAAATTGAAGAATCTGTCCATGGGACACGGATGCCCCCGCTAAATGAAGTTCTAAACAGGAAGTAGTTGCTTAGGATGTACAACTTGTGATACTGAACCACCCTGCCAAATTTCAAATTGTTCTCATGAAAGCTTGACGGAAATTCGTACGTACGGACGGACGTATTTACGTACAAATGAAGTTCCAAACAGGAAGTAGTTGTCCGACAGGTCTGACAGTCGCTTAGGACGTACAACTTGTGATACTGAACCACCCTGCCAAATTTCAAATTGTTCTCATGAAAGCTTGACGGAAATTCGTACATACGGACGGACGTATTTACGTACAAATGAAGTTCCAAACAGGAAGTAGTTGTCCGACAGGTCTGACAGTCGCTTAGGACGTACAACTTGTGATACTGAACCACCCTGCCAAATTTCAAATTGTTCTCATGTACGGTTTCTGAGAAAAGCTTGACGGAAATTCGTAAGACGTACGGACAGACAGACAGACAGACAGACGGACGGACGGACATGAGTAAAACTTAATGCCCCCCTGACATGTCGTCGCGGGGGCATAAAAATACTTTAGTAAGTTTATAAATTATATACACTTTAAGCATTCTTTGCAACAGACGCCATGTCCAACGACACTCAACAGCTTGTAGAAAATATTCCAACATTCCCAACAATTAAGACTGCCATGTACAATAAACGAAAAAAGACCCTACCAGTTTTACCCAAAACGGTGGATGACATAAATGGTATTTGGGCACAGAACACCAAAGGAGAGACCCTTTCCTGTTAGCAGATGACAACACAGCTGGAGGCATGCTGATCTTCAGTACCCAGAAGAATTTAGCACACTTAGCAGCTGCTGATACCATATATGGAGATGCTACTTTTTACTCATGTTCGTCACTCTTCTACCAGTGATATACATTCCATGCAATGGTTGATGGCGCAATGTATCCTCTAGTATAAAGTTTACTTCTAGCGAAGAGCCAACAGTATACACAAGGTTCCTGACAATACTTAAAGATGTATAACACCAACTACAGCTGCAGCCTACTGCATTCCTCAATTATAAAGTATCCACCAGGAATGCAGCATTCACTCTGTTTCTAGTCATTAATGCTTCTTCCACTATACGCAAAGCATATGGAGAAAAGCACAAGAAACAGGTCTCCAGATAGCATACAAGGAAGACGACAACATTCGTCGACTAGTCCGCCATGCTGCTGTCCTCCCACTTATACCTACTGCTGAAGTAGAAGATGTATGGTTTAATGCCCTTACTGATATGGACCAGGTAGATACTTACATCAACTACGCTCCTTTTACAGACTATGTCACAACCTATTGGGTAGAACAGAACCGACACTTATTGAACCACTATGAAACACAGGGACCAAAGATAACTAATCATTTAGAAGGATGGCATAGCAAAATAAAGAAATAAATCCAGCATCCACACCCAAACATCTTCAAACTTATCAAACTACCTAAACATGAGTAAGCTATCCATGACCTGAGCATGATCCAGTATGCAGCCGGTGATAAGCGACCAGTCCAAAAGAGAAAGTATGTTGAGATCAACAACAGATTAGGAAACCCAAGGATTAGACACCGTAACTAGAAGATCACAACGGAACAGTTTGATGATGCTGCATCCGACCTTTTACACATTGATTAAATTCATAGACTTTTCCATATTATATTTTATGCTCTTTATTGTGTATATTTGATTGACATTATTGTAGCATTAGTGCTGTAAAATAAATAAAATATTTACTGATATTTGTATTATTTTCTTTTTAAACTAAATCATAAAGCAGTTATGCATAAAAATCTGAATTCATACATACAAAATAACTTTATTTACCTGTACCTAACCAACATTTAATTATAAGTTAATGAGCTGATGTTTTTACAGTATAATCCTTTGCACGAGTTCTCCACCTACTCCCACTTGAAATTTTATCATTACTTACCTGAATTTTAAAAAGTGGGAATAGAAAGAAATTTTTAAATTATGAAATTAGGTTATATTTACATAGTTGTTCATTTAAAGTCACCACTAATCGTATTTACACCACTTTTTCCGACACAGTGGGTATATTTTCGAGTTGTGACCTTTGAACTAAAAGACGCTTATCCATGGTAATATAATAATATGGAGTATGCATTGCCAAAATGCGAGCACAGATAATATAGTCATTTATTATTTATATTTATTTCATATCAGTAAAATTGTGTTTGTTTTAATTGGATAATACAAGGTCAGCTGGTATTAATTAATTTGCAGTAATTTGACGTGAGGGCATTATCACGCCGTGATAACGCCCGTGGGCGTTATCACGTCGTGGTAATGCCCTCTCAAGTAACAATCAACATAAAACTGTTTATTTTTAATTTATTACAAAATATATTTACATGTACAAACCAAATGAGAAAAAAAATGTCATAAAGCTTAGAAAACTAACTGTGTATTGCCTAAAACTGACAAACAATGATATAGGTATCATGAGGCCAAACATTAAAATCATACAGCAAGCCGCTACAAACACATAATACAGTCTTAAACACGTGGTTTCTTAATTCTTCAATAAAATAAATATAATAGTTGCTTATATAGCTGGCATTGTCATGATACTTGACAGCACTCGGGACAGTGGTATTGCCTTAAACATCGATAATACCCTCGCCTTTGGCTCGGGCATTATCAATGTTTCAGGCAATACCACTGTCCCTTGTGCAGTCAAGATATCATGACAATGCCCTCTATATAAGCAACTATTGTATAAATAATGCGCTTTCATAATTGACGTTACTTCCGGAAACCCCTAAAAGCGCCTCGACTACATTCCAGTGATCATGTGACGTCACATGAAATGTCTTATGATTGTCAGTTTTTAAGATCGATTTAGAGAATGCAAAAAAATAGTATGAAATTTTTATTGTTATTTTTAAATATAACATTTATTTTTTATCGGTGTCAACTTTATTTTCAAGTCATTCTTTGAAATTAATTTTAGCCCATCTTCATTCACTTTGTTACAGTTTTTTGACGATATCAACTTCCGGACGAAAAAAATCAATATCAGCATTAAGCAGATTTTGATCACGTGATTTCATTTTGACCACTTGACACGTAATTGCCGTAGAGCTCACCGCACTTCGCGGACAGCTTCGCTGCCCGCTGCGAGCTGTGCTCGCTATAATTGAAGACAAACTTGCCTTCTGATTGGACAAAAATAGTACAAAATTCTGCGTTCGAACAATCTACTATGGTATTACTCTGACAAGTATCCCCATTTGCATTTCTCAAATATTATTCCAGTCGACTGGTGTTTTAAAACAATTGGTAGTCATAATTAAACTTTAGAAAAGTATTTTTATGCCAAAGAATGCCACCGAGAATTGATAAAAACTAATTAAATGTTAAACCATACGTCGTGTAATTTTTGCGCATTTCGCCTGGGGTAGAATTATATTTGACCATCTTATAACAATCCTCGCGCCGGTGATGTATTTACGCCATATTTTCTTGATTTGACCGCCTGACACATGCAATCTCTTTCTCTCTCTATCGTGAAATTATTGTCATACAAATGATCCTTCACAAAGGTAATTATAGGTCATTTGTAATTGTTCGAACGAATGACTTACGTGAGACACAGTTCTTAAGGTATCCGACCCATAATTGAAGTCACCGTTTAATTTTAGATGCGTAAATAGTAGTCACTGTATACTTTCTATATTATACTTTTGCACAGATTCCTACGACGCTGAATTATGGGTTGTTCTATTATATGTTATGTTTTAATTATTTTTGTAAGGCATACATGTAGTAGTAAGGTTGAGTATTTTGTTTACATATTTGTAACAGTGTGTACTAGATGTACTAGAATATGTTTTGTTTGTGCCTTACAGTAACGGCCTTGCTCCACAAGTTGGTAAGCCATTAAATATGTATTTGTTATATATGCTATATTATTAATTCGTTAAACTATATGTTCTAAAAGTATATTCTATGTATATTCTGAATTGCGGTTTAATTGCGCTATCACATTTGTTTATACTTATAAAAAGTGTGACGGAATATAAGTTTATAAGCACATATGTACAAATGACTTTGTACAAAGAAGATAGTTCATAGAAAAGAATTGTAGTTTTACAGTATTTGAATCTAGATTAGTATTTATTAGACTTAAACTATGTTATAATAGGTTATAGTATATTTGTAATTGTTTATATTTTTATACCAATGTGTAATATTTAATTTATTGTTATTACAGGGTTATATATTGTTACTATAAAAAAAACCCTGAATCCAAGCCATCTTGTTGTTCTAACCCCGAAGATGACACTACTACATAAGGAAAAATAAATTGTATTTAAAACCAAACATTCTTTGTATTGATTTTCGGGAGATTTCCATTCAGAGATGAAAATTTACAAACTAAAGATAATGTCGAGTCCTGGTTATTATAACTTACCGCATACTTATACGTACTTTATAGCGAGATATTGGGGTGATTTTATCCCGGAAGCAGGACATGCGTCGCCTCTTGTCCATTTATTTTACGACGATGATAACAATGAGTACCTCTTGTGAAGTTCGAAACACCCGATATCGTCCATTTTTTATGCGAAATTCTGTCCATTATTTTGTTGCTTTGTTTGTGATTTTTCTACCCATGGCTACGTTGCGTTCTTTATTGCTCCTATCTTCTGTTTAATTTGATCTTTAAATAATTTGCACATAGTGTTCTTAATATTGCGATTTCATCACTTGTCGGATACGTTATCATGCACACCGTTATGCAAAGGACTTTGTCAATAGCATCTTCTAATGACATTTGTTAATACGGATATTTAATCGTGTTATCCAAATTTAGAACTTTGATAATCATTTCTAAGCTAGATAGCACAATAGACATTTCTTTTTTTCTAAATAAATTGCTAGATTAAAGATATGAAAGAGAACCCGCCAAGTGAATTTGTATCAATTTCTAAAAAGCGTGTATACATATGTTAAACAAACAAAACACGCAACATACACACTATTTTCTTTTCGGTTGTTTGTTGTTTGTTTGAATGCTGTTTTACGCCAATTTCTGTAATTTTTCAGCTATATCCAGTTTTTTCGCAACCTCAGTGTTGACAGGCACGTGACCAATAGTAGACTTACAATCAACCACTCGGCCACCGAGGCCTCATTTTTGTTTTGTTTTCTACATTTTACATTAGATTATGTTACGTTATACATTAGAGAGATGAAAGAGAAGAATTAACTCTTCAAACGATTAACTGAATTTGTATCAATTTCAAGAATGCCTGTATACATCAGTGAAACAAACTATGTGCAAGCAAACAATTTCATGCAGAATTATTTTGGATTTCGTGGTTATCGTGCAAAGAATTACACACAAAAACTTATTTTTTCAAATTTTATTGAAACAATTCCAACTTGTAAAATTGTAAACAAAATTAAAGGGGTTCAGGACACTTCCGCTGAAAAAATGTTGTCATTGAATTTTCTCAAACTTGCCATATATACTTGTTTTTTTTATACAAGTTATCACAATTCAAAATAAAAAGTAGTCATTTCAGAGCTTATTTTTGAGCGCCAACCCCGAAATTTCAAATTAATAGATTTAAATTACTGTCCAATGAAATTATCTGCGTTTTGCAAGCAATTGGTATACGTTTAGTGATGGAAAGAAAATTGGTGGTTTCTTGGTTAAATTTTTGTCTATTGAGAAATAACCAATACAAAAATATTAAAAATTGTTTTTTTCTGGTAAAAACTCCCTTGTTAAAAATTTCATTTTCAATATTTTTGCCTATACCAAACTCGTTTGTGCGAAAACTTCTGTTGCTGTAATTCTTAAGAGTAAAAATAAATAAAATTATACAATTACACTAACAGCTAACAATTAGTAATTAATTCATCACACTTAGCATGCAATTAAGTAAATTTAGAGACAGCACAGTTACTGATCTAAATTATTTCCATACATTATTTACAAATACTGCATTATAGCTTTTTTCAAGTTACCTTGAAATCACTAAGGCAAATTAGGATATTGATAAAATATAGAAAATCAAATCCATTGTATGATAATTCTTTCCTTACAACAGAAAAGTCATGTTAAATTTCTTGCAGAAGTAATGTTAAGCATTTAACTTTAAGGATTAGTTGCAAATTTAGTAATTTTTGTTTGCAGCACTACACAAGTATATATTCAAGTTACATTTTGAAAAACTTTACATAATATAACACAGTATACACATTTGCATAAATTATACGAATTACAACTACAATGAAGCATCACATGATCAACAATATTTTGTTTGCATTTCACACACATATTTAATGTTGTAATATTATAACATTACCAAAAACTGTTAAATACATGTATGTACAGTATAGAAATTTTATACAATTAATAACCTAATACACAATGTCATGTAACAACTAATAACTATATAATACAAGTAACAATAGATGGATATGCTGACATTAATATCTTATCTCAAATGGATCATAGTTTTCCATATGTGCTTGTTCCGACCAAGCTGGATGTGTCGCACCATCCATCTCAGTGGCAACAGCATTGTCTTCCCTTAGCCGGTGGCTGTGTCCGCCGATTGTAGCCTTACATTCAGGACATACACTTTCCACAGTGGCACCTCCGCAGTCGCCGATTGCATAAACATGGCCTGAAACACGACTGTATAATGTTAGAATAACAATACAAAAAATACCTCTGAAACTAAAACCTCAGTTCAATGCTTCTTGTTGATATGACATTTGCAACATTATATGTTGAACGGTCAAGTACTTTGTTTTAATAGTTTGATACCAAGATATGGATAACTTGCCCGATGTATACCCTATAGAAGAATATATTTTTAAAATATAACTGACGGATCTTTTGAAATCCATGTAATACATTTTTGCCAAGCTACAACTTTTTTTATAGTTCAATTACAATTAACAAGAATATCTACTCGTTTATATTTTAAAATGTATAGTCATAAGATATATAAAATATCATATGGTCTTTTCATATCACATCATATAACAACCCCAAGACACCCATATCAATATACATGTACATGAGAGCTTGCTCAAGGGTTGATATGGGTTGAGGGGTTGTTATGGGATGTGGTAGGAAATGATCCATATATATTCTGTTTATCATATACATGTATTTAATCATATTGCATCGACAGGAAAATGGCTTCTGTAAGGATTTTAAATTCAACATCCATGGCATCAGTCGTACATTCGTAGTATTCAATCATATGACGGGTTTTCTAAAGGGAAGTTACCGATAACAGCTGGATTTCTGATCTCCAGTCTGTATTACATAAGCATAATATTAATATTTTAGAGTAAATATATACATGTATTAATAAATAGCATTATACCTCTTTTATTTCATAAACAGAATATCTTATTTTCATATAGCTAAATATATATTGAAAAAAGCTTTGAGATGATGCATGGTTTTTTGCTCGTCTAAAATGCGAGTTATCTTCTCGATTCCGAATCAAGCTGACGTAATGTTAGCTGTTCTTACTGGTCGCATAAAAACGTGTTAGTGCTAGGTTAACCGCGTAGTACTCGAAAGATTACGTATAGAAAATTGCAAAACCACTGTTCTCCTTTTTAAGAAATATATAAAAAATCATATACTTTTAGTGATTATTAAAAAACCAGATTAAGCGATTTTGTTTGTCACGGGTAACAAATATATGTCGTTATCAAATTTGTGAATAATTACCACAAACTCGTACAAAACTGCCATGTTGAAGGTCCATTGGCAATAAGTTGTCCCACGTAATTAGATTTGACGAAACCAGGACTTTATTGGCACTTTTGCCTGCTAATATTCCGATAGTCTGTTTGTCCCATTCACAAGGTTTTAACATTAATGAAGCATAGGAAACAATCTAATTTAAATTAAATATTTCACTTGCTCCCCCCTTTTTGCTATGGTCGCTGCGTAAAGCAGCGTCCAATAACAAAAGTGGGAGCAAGTGAAAGGTTTAATTTTAATTAGATTGCATAGGAAATAGCTGAAAATGGCAGCTGGAACGAAAATAATTTGTCATGTAAATGTTATTTTCTAGTAGAATTTCTGTTGGGGAGTTTCATGTTTGAAAAGTCTAATTTTACGTAAAAAGACCACCTTTAATAAGTGTGAAAAAATTGTCACACTTTTTCGGCCAAAAAAGCATACACACAAATTTAACACGTCGCAATTACCCTTTGAAATTAAATTACAGCAGTGAAACGCGGGGTATAAAATGTTATTTTTCTAAAGTAAAAAAAAAATATCAACAATTAAAATGATGATTGAAAATATAACAATACATGTCATACATAACGTTTTGAGTATGGGTGACAGAAATGTCACAGACGCCATTTTGCGTCAAATGTATATTGTAAACGATGCATGTACTGTATTTCAACGGTAAATAAAGTCGTTAAATAACAATTACATCTAAATTTTTATATAAATAAATATCAATAGTATATAAGAACACAATACTTGAATCCGACTTCTAAATATGTCTCAAGAAAAAAGTATGGACGGTATCTACATGGTATCTATATTAAAAACACTCCAGATGCAACAAAAACAAGAAGTTCAGCATTTATATATCCAGTGAAAGAACGTGTCGGTTTACGTTTCTATAGACACGAGTTGTTAGAAGTTGATGGTGTTGAAAGTTTACCGACCTTCCGTTTATAATTACGGAACACAAGTTATCATATATCCAGACTTTAAACATGATAAGTTTTTCACGAAAACCACCATCTGTAATTTTCTAATGTTGTCTTTCTAAAAAGACGTCGTGTTAGTCAAACGGACGCGAACGTAACGTCAGCTACAAAATTACCATTTTATAATAGTTGCTTATATAGACGGCATTGTCATGATATCTTTACTGCTCAAACATTTATAATGCCCGAGCCAAAGGCGAGCGCCTTATCAATGTTGAAGGCAATATCGCTGTCAAGTATCATGACAATGCCAGCTATATAAGCAACTATATATTTATTTCATTTACGAATTAAGAAACCTTGTGCTTGAGACTGTATTATTGTATTTGTATTGCTTGCTATATGATTTAAATGTGAGCCTCTTGATATATCTGGTTTCCTTTTTGAGGCAATACACAAACAGTTTTCTAAACTTTATACGTATTTTCTACATTTAGGTTGTACATGTACATGTACATACATTTATTTAAGTTCAAAATAATTTTCTGTTGTTTGCTACTGGAGAGGGCATAACCACGACGTGATACTCCCGCGGGCGTTATCACGGGGTGATAATGCCCTCATGTCAAATTATTGCAGATTAATAAATAACAGCTGACCTTATCCAATTGAAACAAAAACATAATTTTACTGATATGAAATAATATTTTCTTCTCTACCAGGCATGAATCATTAAAAGGGCACCCTCACAAGTCAGGGTTTCTGGGTCCACATGTGTCCACGAAACCCTGACAAACTTAGCCAGGAAATTCCCGGGCTAGAAGATTTTCATATGACGTCAAACCTTCAAAATATCAACTAATGAAATTGCTTGAAAGAAGCAAGTGTTTGGCAGTAGTCATTCTTACTCATTCTTGAGTGGGAAGTAAACGTAACGCAACTAATAAATAACGGGGTAATAACACACTAGTTTGCAAAATACACTGACTTTCACATGGTCTATTCAACACATGCGTTAGGTTGATTTACAATCGACATCGGGATATCCCCTAACCAAGCAGCGAATGCAAGCGAGCTTTTGATTGGCTACATCAAGGTAAGATGTAACCAATCAAAAATAGTGACTTCCAGCCCGGGAATTTCCTAGCCAAGTTTGTCAGGTTTTCGTGGACACATTAGGAAACAGAAACCCTGACTTGTGAGGATGTTAAAAGGGTAGACATTGTTTTCATTACGATTGGCTGTTACCGGTATTAGCATTATTCAATTCTTCTCCCCTTTAGACTTTGATTTAGACTTTGGTGGGAGCGTTCCACGCAGAGAATTCTCGAACTTCTTTATTGACAGATACACAATATTAATTGTCTAATACCAGTACTAACAGAACTTACCATTTGGGCATTTGTACCAGTGACCCTTTGATAAATCCATCGCTTTTACAATCTGTAGTTTTTCCTTTTCAGTTATCCCTAAACCTGTAACTGGAACGAGTTTTTCTATTTGTTTCAGGAACTTTCTCACAAATTTCTGTCTATTTTCTGAAAACTTTTTATTATCAGTAAGACAACGCTCTACCTCTACTGTGTCTTTTTTTAAAAGCTCCCCTAGATCGATTTTAAGTTTGTCTTTATGTAACTTAAACTTAAGAAATTGTAGTAAATGTTTAAACCTTTCTAACTCATCCAAAATATCGGATACCTCCTGTTCTGTGAAGAACATGCGTTCCTGGAGGATAAATTCACGGATGCTCCTTTGATCTTCATAGTAACCAGTGTTTTTAATCATAAAAACACTTGCAAAATTTGTTTTAGCATCATCATAAGAATCAGAAATTTCTCTCAAACGAGCAAGAAAACGGATTTGGTTTTCTACCGTTGCAAAACTTTGCTCAGAGACTGGTCCTTTAGCAATTTTTTCCATGTGCTGTTGTAGTATTATTCTATCACCCAACGACAATTCAACTATTCCTTTCCAAATAGATACTTCTAAATCTTGAATTCGCAGTTTGTCGCCCATTTTTTGTTTCTTAACATTCTCAATGTCTTTGAGGGCTTGTTTTACAATATTTCCGTAACGTAGGTTTCTTCTGATTGGAGTTTTACATTTTGGACATTCTTTCAATTTGATGCTAGTTTTCTTTTCATCACTATCAGTATTGTCGTCCATCCACTTATCTAATCCACTAACCTCGAAGAAGTGCAGACAGTCTTGAAGCTGTACAAAACGTGATGCGTTATCGTCCTCCGTGCCAAAAAATATTTCTTGCACCTTTTCCTTATTACAGTTTCTACAAACATGTGGACATGGTTCACCACACAGACCAATACAAGGATGACCACATTTCAATAGTTTCTTACATGGCGCATCACAGCGAGGCCTTTTGCATGGTTCACTACACAACTGTTTACATGTGTAGTGTTCGCATTCCCATTCGCACGGCTCCATGCATGGAATACATACTTCTCCGCAATATGTTTGACACGAACTGTGAACGCATCGATTTTGGCAACGTTGTGTACATGGTGGGCAATTAGAACATAGGTCTTTGCAGAGATGTTCACATACCAATGGACGTCTACATTTGTTTTTACATGATTGATGTAATCTTCCATAATAACACCCACCACATGTACCGCCACAAATATGGTCGCACGCAAGTATTTGTTTACACGGTTTTGGGCATCTTTGATCTTTTTGGCAGCATTTGATGTTGTCTTTATGACCGCATTGCCAAGTTTTAGTGACTTGGTACTGGCAAAAATCTGTATGTTTTTCGCCACACGTATTTTGGCAGGGATGACCACAAATTAAAGTAGTTTCGCATTTCCCTCTGCAAGTCCAGGTTGATGGGTCTTGGAAACATGGGACATTCTGCTCATGTCCGCAGCCTGGAACAGTTTTCAGGACAAGAACTTTACATGTAGGACATTTCTTACTACAAACGCCTCTACATATGTGGTTTAATTGACATACTGTCTTTTGACAAGGCTTCATGCATTTAAATTCTGTATGCTCCTTGTCATATACGTGACAGGCTCTTGTACAACAATGACCACATTTCAGCTGGTATTCACACGGTCGCATACAACCACCTTCGGGCGCATTTTTGAAATCATTTGCAGTGGCAGCATTTATCTTTTTTTCTGGGTGATTTTGACAATAAAGTAACAGAGAATCTCCAATAATGTTTTCCTTTCTTGCTAGACTTACAATGGACTTCCAAAGATCGTTTTTCTTTTCAGTTTCCAGCATTCCAAAATTTCCAATCACAAACAGCCCTTTCCTGGCACGTGACAATGCAACGCAAATACGATTTTCAATGCTTACAAATCCCAAATTTTTTTTAAGATTGCTTCGTACTAGAGACAATAAAATAATGTCGTTTTCTTCTCCTTGGTAATTGTCTACAACTGTTAAATGTACGCCATTGAAATCTGATTTTGGCATACGTTGTTTTAGTTCAAATAGCTGCGCAGAATAAAGTGTCAGAACTGTTATTTGGTCTCGTTTGTACCCTTGTAGGAGGAGATATCGACATAAAGAAACAATATATTCAGCTTCGTGTATGTTGCTATGACTCTTTAGGTCCTCATCACATGTCTCTAATTCCGAATGATTGATAAAAAACGCATTTTGTGATACCCCTTTTATATCTTCATACGTTTTAACAATGTCATGATCTTTAAGCTGTGGGTATATAATCTTCATAACCTTCGATATTTCAGGCCTCATTCTGTGTTGCAAAGAAAGACATCTGTAATCTAATTTGTTTTTTATCAACCGTTCAAAAAGAGAAATTTCCAGATTGTAATGCGTTGCTAGCTTGTAAACGGTTGGATTTGGCTTCAGCTGTTGGTGGTCGCCTATAAGAATAAGGTGTTCGCATTTGCTGCTAAGGGTTGTTATAACGTGAGCTTCGAGTACTTCCGCTGCTTCTTCCACCACAATTACTTTTGGTCCAATTTCTCTTAGTACTGACTGATATCGAGCTGCACACGTTGTCGTTAAACCTATCACAGTTGACCGGCGCATAATTTCTTTGTCTTCTTGCAACTGCATCTCCGCTACAAGGTCACACGCTTCTTGAAAGTCTTCCTCCCTTGCGCCGATTTGTTGCTGTAGAGTTTCACAATAACAATGAACCCAATATCTGTACAAGCGCCATCTGTCTTTTTGTTCCAGCTTCCAAACGTTTTGTATTCTATTAACTTCTCTTGTGTTCATTTTGTCAAGCATGCCAAGTTCTCTTCTGAGAGTTTTTTTTATTCGCTTTTTCTGTTTAGGATCAATTTGCCACTCGTTTGTATCGGCTGATTGTTTTGTTCCTAAACTGGAAACATCCAAAGCGACAATATCCTTTGTCAATCCCATAGTCTGTAACATTTTTTTTATTTCTAAAACGGCACCATCGTCATCAATGTCTTCATATAATTCGTCATCATCAAAAATATCCATCATTCTTTGCTTCATTTGCTCATCTACTTCATCAACTGCATCAATAAACTCGTCTTCGTCATCATCATCATCCGGGTCATTTTCTACCAATACATCAGCTGTTGTGGATATAGTGGGCAGATGCAAAGTTGTCTGACCACAGGTAAGGTTTCCATAACCAAGCCACTCTAGTAATGCAGATTGCTTCCTACCTTTTGGCAAGATAAAGCCATGCGTTCTCATTTCTTGCACAAGAAGGTTATATCCATATAATAATTGATTCCACAATGTCTGACCAATTATCGCTTCAAGTGTTTCCTCATGCAAAAGTTCTCGCCTTGCAGCTTCAATTCTTTGTGATATTTTATTGATTGCTTCTTTCAAAGTTTTCATGCGAAAACGAGCTTTATTCTTTTCCCGAAACAAAGCCAGGGGAGCATTTCTGTTTCTCCGTAAAGCCATTCTTTTAGTGTTTATATTGTGTTGTTTCATTATATCACTGGAACTTCGACTTCCAAGCCTCAGGACATCGCCCATGTAAAAACTAAGAATGCCTTCAAGGAACTGGTCTAAAGCATGATTAGTATAGCACACTACAAGGAGAGGACTTCTGTTGTCATCTGGATTCCATAAAGCGCTGTTGTGGAGTAACGCCTTTACAATTTTCAATCCAATGTAGGTCTTTCCTGTACCAGGGGGACCCTGTACTATCACAAATTCCTTTGAAAGTGCCATTTGTACCGCTTTAAACTGCGATTCATCTAATTGTAACAATTTAGGACTTGGCCAGTTCCTAATGGAAGTGACGTTTACATTATTTGCCGGTGCAGATTCTGGACTAAACATGTAAACTGGTTGCCTTACCGTGCTTCCAATGATAGTTCTATCCTGAATTGTTACTGTATCATCTACTAAAGGTCGAAGGTCATATCTTTGTCTTGGGTTTCTGCGCAGGTAAGCGGGAGGTTCTACGTCACATTCACATGCAACTATATACCTCTCAAAAGGGAGATCACCATCGTCCATCGTCTTTAATCCAGTCAAAACATGTCTGTAAGCTTCAAAAAACGCACTTGACTCGGCCATTATAAATATTTCATTATCAGTTGTCCTCTCAGTTGTGTTTGAAGCATTTTCGAATTTTAGATCGACAAGACCTTTTTTCAAATCTTTTAAATCCCTGTTTGCAACGGTTGCAAAAATAAGTGTATCAAAATTGTCAGCTGATAAACACACTAAAGAACCAAATAATAAACGTTTACTGGACTCCCAGCGGATGCGCTTAAAACCAGGACACGAGAAAGAAACCCTTTTGCATAATCCGCTAGTGTTACATACTGGACCTATTATTTGAACTTCCCTGTATACTCTGATATCTTTGGACTTTGCTCCTTTATCCTTTGCTCCATGCAAAGACTGTATATATTCATGAATCCCATCCCGCAATGGCCCTACGAAATCTTCGCGCAGCAATCGAAATTGAACATCGAGATAATGATGCAGATTTTCGTATTTTCCGTCAATTTTATTCTTCCGAACGAAAGGCATTACATCAACATGAATATCATGCATCTCTGGAAAAACAGGAATACCGCGGAAATTTTGTGGCGGTTGTAAATTATCTTCTGCAACAATAAGACTGCGTTTTGGTTTTTTCACTTCATTCGTGATTTTTGCCATAGTGGTATCATTTGAATCTATCAGAGTTTTATACGCAAGCAATAGCTCCTGTGTAATAGGTCTATCACTGTTTGCTAATTTGACAATAACCTGGCTAAGCATGCTACTAATTCCTATTATCTGAAACATGGAACTTGGAATCCGCGATTTTACTTCTTTACATATCTTTAGAACGCACACGATCGAAGTTTCATACTCTTCAAGTTCTGAGTCTAGGGTCGATTGAATCTTTGCAATTAATTTTAATATAGTCATTTTAAAGAACTGCGAGCTTTCCACGAGAACCAGTAAATTTAATACATTTTGCCTCAAAGCGGTATATCCACAAGCCTTTGATATACATATCAAAAGTAGTTCCACCATTTCGTTGCTGTGTTCTTCAACGTCTAGGACATCTTTTAGCAGATCATCATTTGCACTAAATTCCAAAACAATATCACTGGCAGGTTTATCCTTCAGCTCAGTCAGCTTTGTAAATCCAAATCGTTGTTTCCAATGTTTATTGCCTGCATTTGAACTTTTTTTATTCACAGATCCGGACAAATCGCTAAAATAAAAAGAGTTTTTTAGGGTTATATAATACACATATAACTTGCTATAAATTTCTTAGTATCTAAAGTAATTACTTGTTACAATGCATTATTGCAGAACTAGAACAGTTATTTAAACCCAACTTTCAGCGTTGAGAAACTATGGCATCCATTCAACCGCACAATTACACTTACAGTAATCTAAATCGGCATGTTTGTATAGGATGACACAGTTTCTTGTCATACGGTCACCGTTATTAAATTATATACAGACGTCTACGTGTATCGACAACTATACGAATACATTGAGGTTGTTTGCTTTCCCTTACTGGGATTCAAACTCGCACCGTCGAGGCACTGCGACATTCATTCACCTGCGCCATGTCCAGCGCTCAAACCAACTCGACCAAATCCGCTACATAACTAAAACAAGTCGACCACGCAATCACGGATACCAACGCTAAATGTTTAAAATCAGTTTTGTAAAACTTTCTAATACTTTTTGTCGACTAGTGATCGCCTGAATATAGCTGAAATATTGCTGCTCGAGCGTTAAACACCATTAATCAATCAATCAATCGACTAGTGACCTTGACATTTGATAGAATTCCTATAGCAACTATAGGCTTCTGACACACCAAAAATGTAATAATCCTAGTTTCGTGCAAACTTTTGAGTCATTGTCCGGAAACATCTTTTTTGTAAAAGTTACTAACATTTTTGACAACTGTTACCTTGAAATTTCATAGACTTCTCCCAAAATCAATATGCTTCTTATCCAATTGAAATGAAAGTTTCATTGAAATTAACGCAAACTTTTTTAGTTATTGTCCACAAACTATTTTTTGGTAAAATTTTCTAACATTGTGACCTTGAAATATATAGATTTCCCTCAAAATCAATAGGCTTCTTGCCCACCCAATATGAAACTATATCTAACGTTTCATGGAAATCAAAGGCAAAAAGTTTGAGTATTCATCGGGAAACGTTTTTCTGTAAATTTTGCCAACGCTTTTTATCTACCGTGACCTTGACCTTTGAAAGAATTTCTCCAGCATAAATAGGCTTCATACCCACCTGTTATGTAACAATATCTTAAAATTTGAAATCGGATGAAAGCCCGAAACACAATTTTAACGGATGGACACGAGGACTACGACTCTCGTGTAGAGGTGGTATAAAAATATAGCTTTAGTAACGGTGGTGAATCTAAAGGTAAATATAGTAATCTATAATTAATGAAACTAAAAAATACTGTACTTAAACTTTTAAATACATATATGCATATTATTCTTACGATGAAGATAAAGCAGACTGTAGTGTGCTACGTCCTGCACGGTTTCGATTTTTATCTCTATTATTTCTGACGTCATCTGACGACGCTTCTCCTTGATTAAAGGCTGCGGCTTCTCTTCCACCTGTCCGACTGTTTACCAGTCTTCCTCTCGAATTATCTCCGCGAGTTCCTCTGCCACTGCCTTTGCCTCGAACATTTGCATGTGGTCTATTTGGCTCACTGTGTCTGTATTATACAAATAAATATAATACGAATGCTTAGTTATATTTAAAACCATTATATCATGAATAAAGACTTTAGGAATCTAATTTACAGCTTAAAATGAAAAACGCCTTATCTAGAATAGTGATTGTGCAAATTATGAAGCAAGAGATTTTAGAAAATCTGTACCGCTCACCTGCTTTCAAAATGTCTATTTAACAAAAATTTTTTATGCTGGCAATCTTGAAGGTTCAATCAGTAACAAAAGCGCAATCATGTTTCACGCCCGATCAAAACAAAATTTCTATAGATGACCTGAAATACCTTACTTGTATCAAGTGGACACGTACTTTTACTCCATAGGTTTTGTTTTTCACTCATTAGTTCGTACAATATAAGGAAAATATCTGCCAAGTATGGTTTTAACTTATTAAGCGGTTTTGAAAAGTTTTAGCCAATTAGAAACAAAATAAATAGCTGTAATACATGTTGCACGGGAGTAATAACACTTAAAGGAAAACATTTAGTGGAACATTTAGGCACGTTAATAAAATTCTGTTAAGTAGTTTCAAAGAAGAAAACAAAGAAGAAAAACTGAAAAGATTACGGAGGATGACCGCCAAGTGATGGCAAGGGCTGGCATGGCTTTTGACTGGTTGAGCAGGAAGGCATGTGTACAAATCGATTTATTATGTGTAGCTTGTGTTTATGTTATTTCTTTGAGTCATGACTGCAACTTTGTCTTTCGATTTTATACTTCTGACTCGATATCTTCTGATGTGAAACTATTTTGCAGACTACGACAAAATGTTTCGAACGTATTCTTCTACATACCTGAATCCATTCCCAAACACATTTTCTTCATCAGTATCACTAGATCCTATAGATTCGTTCAACCTTTAAATAATACAGCATTTGGTCTAATCAAGACTCATCAGTGACGCTCAAACCCAAACAATAATTAAAATCTAAATTATTTAGATGTTGTAGAACTTTTATCACCCAAATCCCAATAAGTAACATCAAATCTGACTACGGCTATTTACATCTTGAAAATGTAACTCTTAGAATAAGAATAATTTTCGAAACTTTAGGGCAGTTAATAAACATAATGACTACATCACTGAAAAAAGATTCCTAGCAGCATCAAAGTGTGACTACTGGGCTAGTGAAACCCTCGGTGACTAACAGTAAACCAGTAGAGGCATCGACCAATAGGTTACAAACAAAATGTAATAAAAGATACCAAGGTTCATAGAATTTACTATGCCAGACGCACACGACGCACGTTTCGTATAATCAAAGAAGTTATTAAAATTGGTTTGTTGTTGGCCTTAAAGTTTGACAGTGTCCTTGGTGTTTGCTGTTTTGTAATTACCTTCATTTGATTTCAAAATACGTACGTCAAATGTATTCTTTATATTTTTGTATTAGTGTTGTATGGAAAGTGAAGATAATTCTAATACTTGGGTCCTAGGTGGAAGAGTGCTTATGGTAATTAGTCATCTACTATTGAGTACGTGGTTAACACTGAGGGACCGGTCAAAATTTAGTGCAACATAGGACCGGTGCAAAAAAAATAATGGCTAAAAAAAAATAATAACCCCATGGGTATAAAACTGAAAAAAAGTGCTGTCCTATGAAACTTTGGTTAAAAAAATATAGGTGTCCTATTGTAAATTTCATGTATTTCAATACTAATAAAAAGCAGTTCAAAGATGTAATATACTTTTATAATGACAATAAGCACATATATCTCAAATATCATTGAATGGTACCGTGTTAGTTTTATGTTTTCTTTTGTTATTAAAGTGAATTAAAAAAAATATTCCAAAAATTTGTCATTAAAAAAACCCCATGTCCTATGCTGATCTTAGTTTAAAAACGTGGTGTCCCAACAAAAAAATTACAAGAAAAAAATGCATGTCCTACTATGTTTTGCACTGGTCCTATGTTGCACTAAATTTTGACCTGTCCCTGAGTTTGCGAGTTGGAGTCTCACGCGGGTCGAGTGTACTCGACGCTATTCTTAATTGACGATTACAAGTTTTCCTACCGGAGGTCGTAGGTTTTTCCGATTACCCCTCCTCCTTACTCAATAAAGACTAAACGCCTTGATATAGCTTAAAGAAATTGAAAGTGGCGTTAAACACTATTCAAACAAAATTTTGAGGCCTTTGTCGCCATGTCCGTCGAATGCCTTACAATATGATGAATGTGTGCTGTATTATGATTCTAATGGAGTGGTTTTTTTTCTATTGTGTAATCTGATTAGTGAAGCTTACTTAGTTTACCATCGTAAAATTAAGTATTATTATTTTATTACACGAATTATTATTATAAACCTGGAAAAATGTTTGGCATCCTCGAATATTTTTGTTGTGAGCGTTCCGGTGTGAAATTTTAATCAAGCCGGTTTTCTGCTCCCTTCATCACGTCCAAAGTGCACTATTTTTCGTGCAACATATCTGTATTTAAATCCCGAATTTCTAATTGCCAAATCAGTTAAAGTAAGTATGGCAAGGAGGCGGATATCAGAAGCACAGAGATTGCAAATCATCGGCATGCATTCCACTTGTACATGTATGTCTTACAAGGTAATAGGTCGTCAGCTTGGCTATCATTATACAGTCATTAGTCGTTTGGTCAGAAACCACGATGCCACGCAAGACGTTCCCGATCTGGTCGTCCATCTGTGACAACCCAACGTAAAGATAGGAGCCTTTGTTGGGGTAGATTGGTTATGCGAAATCCGTTTGCAGCTGGCATCTGTCTCAAGCAACCATAGTTACCTAGTCGTAATACGTCAGTCAGAACAGTACGAAATCGTCTTAAGGCTGCAGGATTGAGGTCAAGGAGAGTCATTAAACGCCCAATACTTGATGATCGTCATCACAGGGACATGTTAGCCTGGTACAGAGCAAGACAAAATTGGACTTTAGAACCCATCCTCACATGGTAGGGTTTCTGTGTCCACGAAACCCTGACAAACTTAGCTAGGAAATTCCCTTGCTAGAAGATTTTCGTATGACATCAATCCTTCAAAATATCAACTAATGAAATTGCTTGAAAGAAGCAAGTGTTTGGCAGTAGTCATACTTACTCATTCTTGAGTGGGACGCAAACGTAACGCAACTATTAAATAACGCTGTAATAACAAACTATTAACAATACTGAACAAAATACACTAGTTTTCACATGATCTATGCAACACGGTTTATTTACAATCGACATCGGGATATCCCCTAACCAAGTCGTGAATGAAAGCGAGCTATAATTGGCTACATTAAGGTATGATGTAGCCAATCAAATAGTGACTTCTAGCCCGGGACACATGTGGACACAGAAACCCTGACTTGTGAGGATATTTAGAACCTGGCGACGAATACACTGGTCAGATGAGAGCCGATTTTTAATGCATGTAACTAATGGGTGAACCTGTGTTTGAGGCATCAAAACATCAAAACACAGCTTACACGTCAAGAAACATTGTTCCAACAGTGCCCTTTTGTGGGGGCTCAGTTATGGTGTGGGGCTGTATCTCACATGATCGCAAATTGGATGTGGTAACAAACAATGGCACCCTTAATGGCGAAAAGTACTCCCGGGACGTGCCTACACCTCTAGTTGTACCTCATTTTGAAAACCACCCGTTAGAGTCAAGACCTGTTTTCATGGATGACAATGCTAGACCTCATCGTTCCAGGGAAGTAAGGGCATATCCGGAGAACGAAGCTGTAGCCATTCTTCCGTGGCCTGAACCCAATAGAGCATCTCTGGGATCAATTAGGTACACGATTACAAGCTCTGGAACTCCTCCACAGAACTTGCAACATTAAGAAGCTCAATTACACCGGGAATGGCGACAGATAACGGTTCAATAATTGGTGGCAGTTTGCGACGCAGGGTTGGAGCAGTCATTGATGCTAACGGTGGATATACCCGATATTGACCCTTCGACGGCCAATTATCAATTTGGTGTTTATGATTAACGTTTTCAGGTGTGATTGGACAATTAAATAACAGTTTGGAGCTTTAGGTGACAGTTCTTTTTAAAGAATACGTGAAAGAGCAAAGACCGTCCATATTTTGATGAAATGATATGTAAATAAAATAATGAGTTTTTTGTTAAAATAATGTTTTATTGTGCCCAACAATGCATATTTTTGTTTGCTTTACAAATTGAAAACGAATGGCAGTCCAATATTAGTCCAAAAATGTTCGAATATGTATGACTTGAAAAAAACTAGGGGATGCTTAACCTTTTTCCAGGTGTATATTATTAGACAAAACATTCTTACAATTGTATCAATTACTTTTTGCAGTTTTAACATTTATATACATTTGGCTATCAAAAATATTAGGACAGTTATACCTTGAAACCATGACTGTTAGACAACTTGAATATCATTACTAGGATTACGGGTCATATTACAGTACTTTTAATGTACCTGGGTTTTTGGCAGTTTGACGTTTGTCTACATCTTCCTCGTCCCCGTGACCTTCTTCCACTCTGTGGTCGCCGGCTAAACCCATTATCATGTCTGTCAAGTACACTAAAATTAAAATAACGACATAAATGGCCATCCGGTTGTAAAACAAGGATAAAACCCAGACTCCTTGAATTATTTCTATTCGAATAAGACGATTAAGGTTCATTTGGTATATTTAAGCACCTTTCGCCATAAACTGACTGTTTCACCAATGTAACACACAATATATCGCAACGGATAATTATACCAATATTTTTATGCCAATTAAGGTCCATCGAGGGGCAATGACAAAAAAATTACATGTATGATTAAGGAACAGTACATTACAATTTAAACAGAATATGGAACAGTTACATAAGCTGTGATAGTGTTAAACATTTTTATAAGTTAGTGCATCAGTGTGACAAGGATGAAACATAATATTATTCATATTGTTCATATTTAAGTCACCAGGGGACGGTGCTTAAGAATTCTTTTGAACAGAAAAAGTGTTTTACACCAAGATTTGATGTTTTTTTTATTTATAGTAGTAGTAGTGTCATTATCTATTTGGGAGAGACACCAGGGGACGGTGCTTATAAGAGTCATGGTAGGCTGTCCCCGTGTCTAACCCAGAAAGACAAGGATTTGTTCGGCTGAAAGAGAAGATAAGGTTACCTTACTGGAGAAGACACCAGGGGACGGTGCTTAATCTTTTAAATTCTCCCTGTGTCTTGCCCAGAAAAGTAAGGAGCATTTTTTGATATATATAAATATGTGAATTTCATAGTTATCTGCAAAATTTATGAATAAAGTTACATAGTTTTTCTTCCTGCACAGTTAAATTTAGAGAGTTGTTACATGTTAAAGAAACGGTGTTTAGTAATGTTTGTCGGTTATCTGCAAATTTGCTGCAGAAAAGTAAAAATTGGGTTTCATCTTCAATTTCTCTCGAGTCACACTGAGAAAATTTGAAGTAAGTATCTGATCCAGTTATAATCGGGAAAACCCTTTTCATTATCCTTTTCTAAATAATTACTGGATCCGCATCAAACACATATTTGCTGTCTGAACTAGTATTTTCAAATAGCAGACATTATCAAATAGGTATTTAGGTTTACGTAAATATAAGAAAGTAACAAAAAATCAGATAATACAGATAAAGTCAGAAAAGGTCTGATTTGGCTCAAGTCGATCGAAATTAAATCATGAATGATAAGATTTATTGACAAAAGGAGGAAGGTATTATATAGGTATGTTCACATTTCGCCTTAGCTGTAAAATACATGTTAAAAGGTAAAATAAGATAAAATACTAATTAAGGTAAATTTCATTATATAAACATCAGACAATTTCTCTCGAGTCACACTGAGCACACAACCTTTGGTGTGGAGGTACACACTGATATCTACCTGCCTCAATATTGAGGCGATGTGCTGAGGTTCTTAGTTTTGTTAAAACTCATTTCTGTTAAACTCATCCTATGCTCACAGTTTGTGATAATGGAAAGATAACTTTCATATCCAAAGTGTTGCTTAATGGAAGTATATAGGCGCAATTTACCATCAGAAAATTGGGCCCTTGGGTTAATCCATAGTTCAAAAAATTTTCCCTTTATTTAGTTTACTTTTAGAGGTCTTTTTATCTTTCAGTTGATTAAAAATTTTGCAGTATATAATGAAGTGATCCATACGAAGATTTGTTTTGCTCATAAAGAAGTTTAATTGTTCATATGCCTTCTGTAATAAAGGATTTTTTTTTAAGTTTTCAATGCGTTGCCAGTAATTCAAGATGCTTTCAATTACATCATCATAAAGAGGAAAACGTCCAAGCTCTGACAACACCGCAAAATTTGTTGTTTTTCTATGGACCCCTAATACGAACTTGCAAAATTTTGAGTGTAATTTTTCACAAATAATATTTCAGTAAATTTTATCTGGTGTTAAAGAGCCGTTTCAAAATCGGGCTGTATTTTCATTAAAAGAATGTATGATGGTTATATTCCTTGAGAAAAATATCTAACGGAGCGAATTATATATAGATTAACTGGATGAAAATGTTTTGTTAAATCTGACACGATGAAATGTGCCGACCCAGACCGGTGTAGCAACCGCTGTTTTGCTTATGGAGAGCTCTCTGACGTCCCACGCAAAAAAAAACGTTGGACGGCAGAGGATTCTCGGACTATCTAGCATCGTGTCGCTATTTTTAGGATTAAAACGTCATACGCAATAGCTTTCCGGTGTTACGGTTGTGTAATTGTAACAGCCCTTCAAGACACGCCCTCCTCGTCGCGTGTTGCTCTACATAAATCATTTTCTTTACAACAATTTTTGTCTTAAAACGTTTATTCCTTTATTATCAATATATAATGTGCATTTCATAATTGACGTTATTTCCTATCACCCTAAAAGTGCCTCTAAATTCCAGTAGTCACGTGACGTCTTTCTTTGTAACTGTGACGTCACATGAAGTGTCAGTTTTTGAAGATCGATTTAGAGATTGCAAAAAAAATAGTATGAAATGTTTGTAACCTGGTCTCCAGGTGCAATACTTTTCATTGACGCAAGCTTCACTTCCAATATAACACCAGGTCAGAACCTCCGATATAAGCATTTTCATTGGTTGATAATATGACGCTATTTAATATCAAATGCACTTGCCAATCTTTTTTTAAATCTGGGAATACCTTTTCTTTATAAAATTTAAATATAAATTATATTTTACCTTTACGTTTAAATTATGAAATCATATGTAAACTCCGATGAGAAATGTAAACATTGAACGTCACAAAGAGAATGACGTTATAATACGTTCGTTCTACTTGAACTTATCTATAATACTAAATGGTCAGTCTAGAGAATACTCGAACGTCAAATTTCAACGATGTCCCCGTTGAAATCCAATGCTCCTGACCTGACGTTATATCTGAAGGCCGCTAAGGCTCATGAGGATATCATCGTCATGGTACCAGAATAGAAATGTTTGTTGTTAATTTTATCGATGTCAACTGTATTTTCAAGTCTTTCTTAAAATTATTTTTTTTACTTTTCTTCATTCACTTTGTTCCAGTTGTTTGAAGATATCAACTTCCGGACAAAAAAAATCAATATCAGCATTAAGCAGATTTTGATCACGTGATTTCATTGTGATCACATGACACGTAATTGCCGTAGAGCTCACCGCTCTTCGAGCAGCGAAGTTGCCCGCTGCGAGCTGTGCCGACGGAATAACCGACGCTGACTTCAGTGAGGTGAACTAAAATAATAGCCTAATATAATACCAATGGGAATATGTTACCTAAGTTTAAGGTTATGACAAGTAATAACATGTACCCTTGGTCTTGGTTTGACGTTTGACCTCTATTGCCTTGTCCACGTGACCTTTTGCTACTCTGTGGTCGTCGATTTGGACCACTGCCTCTTCTTCCGTTTTCACTGAAATCATTATTATAAAATTTTATAATTATAATTATGATCAAATACATGTTTAGCAAATTGTTTTGTGTGTAATGTTAATTTACTGCCTCTAAAAACAATAATGATTACAGTTTAAACAAAATGTATGCTCTGTCCATATGCTCCTGAGCAGGAGGACATCAGTTTTTCTTTTAAAACAGGCATTGAAAGCATTGAATCACAACATGAATATATGGTGTAATTTTAAGGAGAGCAATTTACTCTCTAAAATATATATACATATATTGGCGGATTTGAAAGATGCGCAGTATTTAGTTTTCTCATATTAGTCATTCTGATTTGTTGTATTTAATTGTCAATAAGCAAAAAGTAGCAAAATTTAGCTTTAAATGATGAAATGTATGTGCGTCCAAATCGGTAAATGTTAATGGCAAATGATAATGGTAAACGAGCAGAAAATCTTTATTTGAACCAAATATGGATCGATGTAGAGAAAATAAATGTTAATATATTTTATAGAGTTCTAATCGGAACGAATGTCATTTGAAGTTATTTGGTGTAAACATATTTATTTCATAATATAAGCATGATCATACAGGATCACACGAAACAATACAAAGAAATCATGACAATTAGGATTCAGAAACAAGCAAAGTAGCTTTTCTAGTCTGTCTCCTAAGGAAAAATATACAAACATTTGCAATTAACATGATTGTGATATCTTGCGTATGCTCCTATCATGAAAAAAAAGAAATAATTCAGTATATAAAAAAAACTGAATGTGTTGAGGTTGAGGCGGGGGGTGCGGGTAGTTGGGTGTGATAGAGAAAAATGCAAGCACTAGTGATTGGAGGTGATAGTTAATTGCAATGTGAATACCTATGCAGTAAATCTTTTAGATTTTATAATAAATTTTTGAGTTTGATGGAAAATGTGCGCATTGTCTTCGTCGGAAAGTTGGTCAGATCCATACAAGAGCAAGTTAACATCAACTGGAAGTGGTAGACTTGATAAAGAGTTAAGTAAATCACGTCTAATGTTGTCGTACAAAGGACAGGACAAAAGAAAATGTACGGTTGTTTCAAGACAGCCACATCGACAGTTTGGCGAATCAACTCCATTTCTGACAAATAAGTGAGAATTTAACGAGCTCGAGTTCATGCGTATTCTGGCATGTAGTATTTGCCCTAAACGACTGCCGGTGTAGAAGTGTACGGGGACCGAATCGTTTTGGGATCGCAATGTTTTCTTGAATACGTTTAGGGATGTACAATTTTTAACATCTGTTGGCAGTACATTCCATAACTTGACAGCCGAAGGGATGTAGTAATTTTCATTTGAAGTTATTTGAAATAAGAATATTTATTTAAGACAACAAATCACTAACTGAAATGAACACTAGAAGTAACATATACTTACGACATGGTTACAGAATTAATTATGGGAAGGCATGGCTAGGTAAACTGCTACATTTCTGGAAAACCAAAACAAAAATCGATAAAATTTCTGAAAAACAAAATAGAAAATCGATCGATAAGTAGCAGGTAGTATAGAAAAGGTCGCGATTTTTCCTTTTGTCAATAAACGATCCTTTTGTGAAATATGAAAAAATTAAATATGTGACATACCATAATCTCAAATATTGACCTATGAATACTGGATCATGCGTGTGTAAGTTTTGATATTTAATAAATATTATACTTTTCTTTTATTACTAATTTTAAAATTGTATCACAATTAATAAAATTTGAAAATAAATGATCTTGCATTTTAAACATTACATAAATAAGATCAACTAGAAAACAATCTTCAACCGAAAATGGATCTATATCAACAAAATTTTAAGTAAGTATCTGATCCAGTAAAAATCAGGAAAACCCTTATCATTATCACTTTCTAAATAATTACTCGATCCGCCTCAAATACATATTTGCTGTCTCAGCTTCTGAACTAGTATTTTCAAGTAGGTAGGCAATAAATAAATAAAATTAAAACATGAATGATAAGATTTAATGACATAAGGAGGAAGGTATTATATAGGTATGTTCACATTTCGCCTTGGCTGTAAAATATATGTAAAACAAATACTAATTTAGGTAAATTTCATTATATAAACATCAGACAATTAAAATTAATGTTGTTTTAACAGAGACACACAATTATATGTCTCTGGTATTGATAATCATCATCAATACCAGAGATATATAATTGTGTGTATCTTAAAACAACATAAATTTTAATTGTCTGATGTTTATATACAGTCCGCCATAAGTTAAGCATCACCTACTTTTCCGGATCTAATGTTTTATCAATAACATAAACAAATGAGAAACTGTTTAATTTGTATGAAAATGTATATATCATTACGAAATTTGAACCTGTAAAATTCTTTATTTAATCCTCAAATTATAAAATTAAATTCTAGTGGTCTAAAACTGATCACAAAAAATAGGCCAAAAAAAAAAAAACAACAACAACACAATAGCCTAGGTGATTTTAAGTTTTAGTTTGACACAAAATTTTTCATTGTTTACAAAGTTACAGTCATTCAACAAGTCCTAAGGTGAAAGAGTAACAAATGGACTGTCGTTTGGCGTATTTTCCATCAATATCGGGTATAACATCCACGCTTCAGGTGTAAATGTTCAACACGCCGCCTCATTCCAGCAACAAACGCCTTTAAGTCTGTACTGTGGAAATCTCTGCCATTCTTCCACAAGTGCGACTTCTAATTCTCGAACATTTTGGAATCTTGAGTTCCGTTGATTGACTTTTCGCCCGACAAAGTCACACACATGCTCAATCGGATGCATATCCGGTGACATGGCTGGCCATGGAAGTGTGTCAATGGCTTCTGTTTCAATAAAGTCCCTCACAACACGGGCTCGATAGGGTCGAGCGTTGTCGTCTTGAAACATTGGTCTGTCTGCAAGAGCATAGTTGTCAAAATGTGGCCTGACGTGACCATCCAAGATGCCATTGCGGTGTTTCAGACCATTCAATGTACCGTTGAGAATCTGTAAAGGGAGCTTGCAGTAATGTGAAAAGCATCCCCATAGTAGTAGGGTGTGAGGTGTTTTAGTCACCCCAAAAACCCAGGGAGGAAGGGAGGAAGCCCCGCCTCCTTTCTATATATGGTCACCGGAAGTGAGTCATCGGAAATTCCACCATCGCGCAAAACATACGTTTCTCATGACGTCACCGGAAGTACGTGAGTCATCGGAGATTCCATCATCCCGCAAAACCTTATTTGGTCAACCGATTCCAGTGAGTCATCGTGTCTGCTAATCAGGATACTTCCATGACGCGCGACCATGAGTCATCGCGCGGCGTATAATTGTCATTCCATATCAATCGATAATAACGTATAATTTTAAGGAATTAATTCTCATTCGCTTAATTAAACATCTAAAACATTTTATTGGATAAATTATTTCAAACATAGCGCCGATTATCGATCCGGTCATGCACACCTGTCATAACGCGTTTCGGTCAGTGAACCTATTTATAGCCTATACGATTAATCTCACGTTCGATTAAATCCACATGTAGAGCTTGTCTTCAAATCTGTTATATGAAATATCATGTAGTTCCCATATTTACAATATTCATTCTCTAAACAATTATTTTTATTATTGTCTGCGTCTCTATGTATATAAACAGATAAAAGTTTAAGCGTTGGTATTTCTGTTAATAATTATTTTAATTATTATATCTAAACCATTAATTTATTGATGAAACAAATATTTCAAACATAGCGCCGATTATCAATTCTCAAGTCATAACACGTTAGTGAACCTATTTATAGCTTATACGATTATCTTTCACGTTCAATTAAATCAACATGTGGAGCTTATCCTCAAATCTGTTATCATGTGGTTCTCATATTTACTTTTCTATGGTCATCCCGGCGTTTATCCTCAAATTACCCTTTCATATACACTGATAACAATCAACAACATTGTCTCAAGTAACAACGACACGTGCCAGACGTCTATACTCTTGATTTGATTAGGATTAAATAAACAAACATCAATTACCAGTTAAACAATCAATATTTTTAAATGGCGAAATCAATCGACACGATGATAGAGATGACTTTTATTAATAATGACATAAAATTTAATTCACGAATATATACAACGATAGAGTCATTGGTACAGGTCTTTCAGTGTGTTCTCTATAATCAGCGGATCTCTACCTGAAAGTTCCTTCACTATGTCCTCCATGCTAAAGTTCTTGTATCTGTATTTGACGAAATGAACGCAGTACAGACCACAACTATCTCCATCCTCGGGTTGCACTTGAACTCTGCTGAACTTGTATTGGGGTCCGTTGACGATCAGTACGTTTCTGAAGCGTGGATGATACGTTTCCGGCGCTCTTCCAAACGAATCGAAAAATTCGGGTGGTCCATTGAATGGGAAATGAAACGCCACCACCACCACCCACCACCACCACCACCACCACCCACCACCACCAACACCACCACCACCGCCACCACCACCACCACCACCACCACCAGACTATTGGAATTTATAGTCCCTGGGAATGACAGGTTATAAGAGGAGGGTGGTTGATATGCATTTCATCCACCATGGACGAGTTTTACTTATTCGTCAATAGCTATGATTCTTTGAATCTGTTCCCTCAAAACAAGGGCGGACAATTTAGAATAGAGCTGCCCAAGACTTACTCGATGGACGGGGAGTGGGAATGTGCCTTACTGGAGATGACTTTCGTTCCAGCATTCGAAAGACCGTCGAAAAGGCTCTACGTCTGTTGTGATGTGCTAGGGGAATGGTCTTACGTCCATGACAGGTTCCTGTCACTACTACAGTCCGTGGCAGTACGCTCGGAAGAGATGACGGAGGCGATCTTTGAGAGAGCAATTTATATGCCGGTCAAAAGCGGTAACATGAAGAGACTGGAAATCACGTTAAGAGACGACCGATTACAAGTATGTCGCTGCAAGGATGACCACGTGTTCTGTTTGCTTCATTTTCGAAAAGTCATAAGAGGAAGAAACTCAACTACGCAATAAGGATGCAGTGTCCAACTTGTCAACACCCTTTTTCCAGAAGAGATGCCATGTTGAGACATCAACGAAATAAACACGGAACAGGAATGACAACACCACCACCACCACCACAGTCCCCACCACCACCACCACTACTGACACCGCCACCACCACCACCTCCACCACCGACGCTGTCACACAGTTTCCGTCTCCGGCATCCGTTTACCATGATCGTGTCTGGACCCACTTCCTGCGGAAAGACGTACTTCTTAAAGGAAATGCTGCGCCGAGCCCAGAGCACGATCGTCCCGCCGCCCGAGAGGATCGTCTGGCTGTACAAAAGATGGAAACCCCTCTACGACGTGATTCAAAACACGGTCGTGCCTGCAGTGAAATTCGTACGAGGCATACCGTCGGACTTGGACGCCGACCACTACTTCGATACCGGGACCAGAAACTTGGTGATCCTCGACGACTTGATGACCGTCTCGACCAAAGACGCGCGCATCAACGACTTGTTCACCGAGGGATCGCATCATCGCAACTTGTCGGTGATTGCCGTCAATCAGAATTTATACTTTGGAAAAGATCCGACACAGAGGAGAAAGTGTCAATACCTGGTTCTTTTCAACAATCCCGTGGATCGTCAGCCCATAGCCACGCTCGGTAGACAGATGTACCCGAGGAAGAAAGATTTCTTGTTGAAAACCTTCGAAGAGGCGACGAGAAAGCCGTACGGATACCTACTCGTAGACCTGAAGGCCGAAACACCCGAGCACCTTAGACTGCGTAGCGATGTCATGGAGAGGGACGAAGACGATGTCATGAAGAGGGACGTAGACCTGAAGGACGAAACACTTGAGCACCTGAGACTACGTAGCGATCTCATGAAGAGAGACGAAGACGATGCCCTGGAGATGGACGAAGACGAAACCTACTTTGAAGACCCCAGCGAACCCGACCTGATGGCCTGTCGAGAATGTGGACTGGTGTTTGCACATGCGCGTGGACTCGATATGCATCAACCCCAAAGATGTTCGAACGACGAACCGCCGAGTAAACGCTGTAGAAGTGAAGCTGACGAAGGTACCTATGGATACGAGCTGGAGTGTTTTCTAAAAGACTTACCTGTCACGGTACATTGTGCAGACGAACTTCCTTCTGAAGTCAAAGACAGACCACAGAGTTTTATCGTCAACACTGACCGATGCGATGGAAAGGGAATCCACTGGGTGGCGTTTCATTTCCCATTCAATGGACCACCCGAATTTTTCGATTCGTTTGGAAGAGCGCCGGAAACGTATCATCCACGCTTCAGAAACGTACTGATCGTCAACGGACCCCAATACAAGTTCAGCAGAGTTCAAGTGCAACCCGAGGATGGAGATAGTTGTGGTCTGTACTGCGTTCATTTCGTCAAATACAGATACAAGAACTTTAGCATGGAGGACATAGTGAAGGAACTTTCTGGTAGAGATCCGCTGATTATAGAGAACACACTGAAAGACCTGTACCAATGACTCTATCGTTGTATATATTCGTGAATTAAATTTTATGTCATTATTAATAAAAGTCATCTCTATCATCGTGTCGATTGATTTCGCCATTTAAAAATATTGATTGTTTAACTGGTAATTGATGTTTGTTTATTTAATCCTAATCAAATCAAGAGTATAGACGTCTGGCACGTGTCGTTGTTACTTGAGACAATGTTGTTGATTGTTATCAGTGTATATGAAAGGGTAATTTGAGGATAAACGCCGGGATGACCATAGAAAAGTAAATATGAGAACCACATGATAACAGATTTGAGGATAAGCTCCGCATGTTGATTTAATTGAACGTGAAAGATAATCGTATAAGCTATAAATAGGTTCACTAACGTGTTATGACTTGAGAATTGATAATCGGCGCTATGTTTGAAATATTTGTTTCATCAATAAATTAATGGTTTAGATATAATAATTAAAATAATTATTAACAGAAATACCAACGCTTAAACTTTTATCTGTTTATATACATAGAGACGCAGACAATAATAAAAATAATTGTTTAGAGAATGAATATTGTAAATATGGGAACTACATGATATTTCATATAACAGATTTGAAGACAAGCTCTACATGTGGATTTAATCGAACGTGAGATTAATCGTATAGGCTATAAATAGGTTCACTGACCGAAACGCGTTATGACAGGTGTGCATGACCGGATCGATAATCGGCGCTATGTTTGAAATAATTTATCCAATAAAATGTTTTAGATGTTTAATTAAGCGAATGAGAATTAATTCCTTAAAATTATACGTTATTATCGATTGATATGGAATGACAATTATACGCCGCGCGATGACTCATGGTCGCGCGTCATGGAAGTATCCTGATTAGCAGACACGATGACTCACTGGAATCGGTTGACCAAATAAGGTTTTGCGGGATGATGGAATCTCCGATGACTCACGTACTTCCGGTGACGTCATGAGAAACGTATGTTTTGCGCGATGGTGGAATTTCCGATGACTCACTTCCGGTGACCATATATAGAAAGGAGGCGGGGCTTCCTCCCTTCCTCCCTGGGTTTTTGGGGTGACTAAAACACCTCACACCCTACTACTCCCCATACGGTAACGCCGCCACCACCAAATGCAGTTGTTCCTACAATAAGGTTTCTATCCAAAGCTGTATACCTTTGCCGCCAAACACGTATCCGACCGTCAAAAGGCTTCAACAGAAAGCGGCTTTCCTCTGACCAATTAATACGTCTAAAGCTTCTTATATTCCAGTGACGATGATGTCTTGCTCACTCCATTCGTGCTTGGCGGTGCCTTCTTGTCAGTTCTGGTCGTTTCAAAGGCCTACGGGCACGTAATCGAGATCTGTGAAGCCTCCGAATAACTGTTCGGTCACTTTGACCACCAGTAGGCCACATTCCTCGTAACTGGCCTGCTGTTGAAAAGGGGTGCAATCTGGCTTGACGAGTAAGGAATCGGTCCTCTCTAGGGGTTGTTTTACGGGGTCTACATTATCTTGGGCGGTCCTCGATTGACGCTGTCTGTCTATGCCTCGCAACAAGTCTGCTAATAACAGAGTTGTTCACCCCAAAATTGGCTGCTATTTGGCGGTTACTCATTTCAGGATTTTTCATTCCAATTGCTTGCCAGCGTTCGGCGATACTTAATTTTCGTCTTACCATGTTGAAAAGTCTTTAAAACCACAATATCCACGTGCAACCGGACAAGGTTATTTCATTCAAAGTCAGTCTGTTAATTAGAAGCGGGACAAGTTTTTGAAACCGGTTTTTAAACTTTAAACTCCAATTATTGACATCTGACCTGTATGTTATATAAAGGTATTGTTTGAAAACATTGCATAATTAAATCAGATGCTGAATGAATCGTTTTGTAATAAAATTATTTAAGAAAATATTTAGGTGATGCTTAACTTTTGGCGGACTGTATATAATGAAATTTACCTAAATTAATATTTCATCTTATTTTGCCGTTTTATACAAAGATTTGTATTAAATATAAAATCCGAAGATTTTTTATATGATAAATTTTGAAACAATTTGTACATTCATACAAGCTTGAACTGACAATTGATATAGAGCTTGCGTGTTAGAAATACTCTAATGCATTGTAATGTATTATATTGTATATAATCCGTTTTTTCAATATGATATTTTAAATTGCTGGTTAATTAATACCAGTCTAATTGCTGAATGTAAAGGCGAGACAACATACTAAGTTTTTTTTTAAACAGAATAGAATTTAGTGCAATTTTGATGTCAACTATTTACCAAAAGTTTACAGCTTATATTTGAGTAATTAGTAACTAAGTAATCAAGGTGATTACTTGAAACAAAAGATTTAAATAGCGTTGTTAGTGAAAGGTTTAATTTAAACTTTTATACACTAACTACAATAAGCTCCATCAGAATATGACTTGACTTTGGGAGTTCTTTACGTCCTACACCGACGACTTAATGCCCTTGGTCCATCAGAGTATGCGAGACAAAATAAATACGATAGGTAGTTTTAACTTATCACGTGATTTATGGTATCACGTGATTTTATTTAGAGCACTTTCCTCTACCCACCATCTTTAAACATCGTGTGAACGGCATAAAACGAAAAAAAACTTGACTACCTTTCCATAAATTTAGTTTTAGTGTTGGCTTTGCACCCCGCCACAACACAGCACAGGTTTCGTATTGAATCATCTTTCTTGCGCCGTCCCATTTTGTAACAAATGTTGCCGTTTCAACTAAATGTACCCTAAAAAATTTTTATGATGTCACTTGATTAGCATTACAATTTTCACCTCCTTTAACGAGAGCGATTATATCTTGAAAACGACGTATTGCGTTTCAACTACAGACGGAGATATAAATCTTGGCAGAAGACTTTATTTCTATTAGGTAAATACACTTTACATACTTTATGTGTATGGGTAACCGGACTACTCGGACCAAAACAAATTCGGACCATTACATATTCGGACTATAACAAATTCGGACTATAACAAATTCGGCCTACTGTTTCAAAATAAGGATTTTACGGTGGACAAATTCGGACTATAAAATAAAAATATATACTATTTAGTTGATAATATTTAGTTATAGTTTCCTATAAATGTAATAATTGTAATAATTGATTAAAAAATTGAACATCACTTTTTCATATAGAAATGTTAAAGGTTTTTGATTAAATTTAATTGCTTATGATTTTGTATGGGTCGTTATGATTGCGCATAATTAATAAATAAATAGAATATAAAGGGCTATTGTCGTTTATAATTAACTTAATTAAGAGGTGTCCAGAATCTACCTATCTGTATCTGTATCTGTATGATACTCAAAATTGGCTCACTATCGAGCATTAATCTTTGAGTGGACGTTAAAGATTTTAAAAAGTAGAGTGATACGTAATTCTCTACGGCGTTCAGCTAGAGGCTTCCAACCTAGGCTGTTCATCATTTCGGTGACACTACTTTTATAGTTATAATCATTTTTGACAAGTCTGGCGGCCCGACGCTGCACACTTTCTAGTAAAGTGATATCTTTTTGAAGGTACGGGTCCCATACTGTGCATCACCATCACAGTCAACTGCAGTCACCAACTCCACCTAGCACCCCAGTCCAGAATATTTACCAACATCACCATCAGCGTCAACTGATCTGCCAGCTAATTTGACGGCTATTTTTTTTTTTCATTATTGGTAGTCCGAATTGGCAATGGTCCGAATTTGTCATGGTCCGAATTTGTGTAGGCCGAATTGGTTATTGTCCGAGTTGGCAATAGTCCGAATTTGTTTTGGTCCGAGTTGTCATGTAACCCCTGTATTACGTCTTGACAGTTGTGTACATTCGTATGCAACTGTTGAGACGTGATACAGCTAGTTGTATCTGACAACGGCCTCTTAATTATTTTTGTATAGGAGAAACTATTGACATTTTTTGCTCTCAATTAGGCACCAAGTTTCGTTGAGTAATGAGAGACCCCTCAAAACGACCGGAATAATTTCACGTATAAATTTTTTGCAAATTTAGAAAATCCGAAGGGTACTCATGGAAACTCCCTTACACCCATAAAATAGTTCAGAAATAGGCTTTGAACAATCAGATAAAAAAATACCCAATACATTTAATAAATTATCTGAATAAATTTATTTATAAATTCTATATGAAACTGCTTTTTAAATACAGCTCCAATATTAAATTTCCGTTGAATAATAAATCCACTGTCTATGCTACAGTTTGGCGCAGTCAAATATCAAAATGAGAACTATTTTCCTCTCCCTCAGTCAAAGTTCATTTACAGAGCTGTTGTCATCTACACTTAGTTATGTGTGTAATAAATTTATCAATTAGGATGCACAAAAAGGGCAGAACAAAACTGAATTTTTTAAAATAAAAAATCTTTACATACAACAGCATTTGTTTATAAAATATAGTCCATAATGTCACACATATTATGACGTCATATTTCATTCAGAGAATTAGTCATTCAGAGAATCATTGGTTATACCATTCATTGTGACGTCAAGAAGTAGTTCCGACAAAAGTACATCTATCACTCATAGATTGATTGATTGATTAATGGTGTTTAACGCCCGAGCAGCATTGTTTCAGCTATATTCAGGCGATGAACATGAAAATGATAAAATGAACATGAAATGATGATGAATGAAAATTGGACGGGACACAAGGAAAAATAGGGGTAACGGATTTTAGATTGCCACTGGCTAATGGGAGGATGGATAGGGTCGTCCAATTCAGCCTCCTGTAGCGGGATCGAAATCCCAACTCATAGCGAATACTACAGCAGCGTTCTTTAACGTGCGAGGAACTTGGCATATATGTATCATTTTTATAAGATAAAACATAGTCGTGATAACGATTACAATTTAAAATATTTTTACTTTGACATGAGAACTTCTACTGAAAGTTTTGGGGGGGTTTTTTTTTGGGGGGGGGGGCTGTTGTTATGTCCCAAAGTAAGACCAATTGGCAAGAGTTTTTCTCCATCGTCTTCGTTGTCTGCGTATATACACCGACCACAACCCACTGACTCTATGTAGGCCCTTTAAGTCTTTTTGCGCATATCACTGGGTCTATGTATTTGTCAAATTCGGGAAATCTTAGGGTTTCTGCTTTGTGATGTGTTACCTGTCATTAAGTAAAGAGTAGGTGTCAGCCATGTTTTCATAGTTCCAAGTTGTAGTGGTCATCGATTATTTCTGTAACAGTTTTACTTAGTTTTCACAAAATCTGCTTATCTCGGTGGAAATAAATGTAATCTGATTATACTGTCAACCTATCTCCAGCGCCCTGCTTCAGGTTTAACAGTAGTAAATGTGTACCAGTAACAGGTAACCAGATTGTGTACCCATTAAGTACAGTAAAATTGGTCCGAGAATCCTCTGCCGTCCAACGCTTTTTTCGGGGTTTTTTTTGCGTGGGACACACCCAAAAAAGAAAAAAAGAAAAAAAAGCGTTGGACGACAGAGGATTCTCGGACTACAGTAAAATCTACTCCTAATGATATATTATATGGTGGACTTGGTAGATCTCCTATTGATATTGTTAAATAAAGTAGAATGATATCATTTTGAAAAATTGTATGTAACAAACAAGACAAGATTTATGTTACATTGTATAGACTTGCGTATAATATGCATAACAAACATTTTTACCACTCTGAATGGTTAGTGTGTATTGAAAAAGTGTTAAATGATTGTGGTTATTCTGAATTTTGGTTATCACAAAGTGTACCTTAAAATGTGAACCTATCTTTATTGGTTAAGCAAAGATTATGTGATCAATTTAAGCAATCTTGGTATAACAATCTGTTCAACTCTCCAAAATGTCTTAGCTATAGAATTTTCAAGTGTACCCATAATTTTGAGAAATATTTGTTAGATCTTCCATATGATCTGAGAAAAGCTTATTGTAATTTCAGACGTTTAAATCATAGGTTACCCATTGAACAGGGTCGTTTCTGGGGAGTTGAAAGAGATAATCGTATTTGCGATATTTGTGATATGCAATGTATTGGTGATGAATTTCACTATTAATTTGAATGTACATTTTTCTCTAAGGAAAGAAATCAAATGCTACCAAAAGATTCTTTTAAACATCGAAATACTTTAAAACTTAATGACTTGTTTAACTGTAATTGTTGCTAAACTATGTAAGATAATATTATCTGTTGTAAATTGATAGTTCTACTTCATTTAATCTATGGTATATTTTATCAGTATTGCCTTCCTAAATCACACCTGTGTATTATTACTTATGTACCAATTTTGATGTTACATTTAACTAAGTTGTCATTTGATTACTTACATATATATTATGTTAATATTTGTTTGTTCGTATTCAACATACCCCAGTTGGGGTCATTGAAAAAAATCAAAAGTTCAAAAGTTCAAAAGTACAGTACAAAATACTTTGTTGAGTTCTGATTTGGTCAATAGTGGCTACATGTGTAAAATTTTTTGTCTGTAAGCTCCAGCATAAATAATGTTTCAAAAAGTGGTAACAAAATTTTCAGATCTTGCAAGATAACATTTTGGTAATTTTTAAAACAATTTAGTATTTTTAGATTCAATGCATTAGAAACTGCACGTAAAAGTGGGAGCGTCTCAAAATGATTAAACTAGCAAAAAAAGGAATTGGTCACGGATATATGGCATATATTTTTTTAAAGTATAATAAAGGTTATTAATTTTCTAGCACAGATAAATGCTGATCAATGTTAGAAAGGTATCCAAATCACAGAAATGTTAGTACTTTGGACTATAACCAAAACATTTACTACCGTTCTCACTACTGTTCTACCTTCAAACATACACGGGGGGAGGGGGTGAACTTGGTATATATAGAGTAATACGGATGTGCAGCCCGAATGGGTCACTTTTTTACCTCTCCAAAATATATGATAGCTTTTTTCATTGAAAAATATATCATTGAGTATAATTAAAAATTATCTTAATATATCCATGCCTCATTCCTCATAAGCCTATGTAAACCACAGTTATTTTACAAACAAACTGTTCTATTAACATCGCTTGATCATTTTGGTAGTGAATGAACTATTTTGTCAATGGGGATGTGCGTAATAAAATATATGAATAGGCTTGATTTAATAATTCAATATATAATTGTGTCCCGTTTTAACATCCGAAAATATATGAATAGGGTGGGTTTTCAAATTCCCGTCCGCAGACCTGTACCTAAAAGTATCGTTAGTTAACCCCCCCCCCCCCCCCCCCCCCCCGTGCAAAAATACATCACAGACTTCAATAAAACTGTGAAAAGTAAGGAGCCAGAATACTTTGTCCTCTTACCAGGATCAACAACCTACCTGGTACGCATGTTATCAACGTCTTCACATGAAATTCCAAACAGTGGTCTAAAAAGAAATTAGTTTTAACAAATCCAGAAGATAGTGTATTCTTACAACATTGATGATGACAAATCATGCTTGTCCAATCAAATGACAGGGAAAATATGTAGGTCAATTGTTACATTTTCTGGAAATACTTGTGAAAGTAAAACACGATCAATTACCGTGCTATAACATGACGTAAAAGTTCGATATGTGTATGCAAAAATATCTAGTAATATATAGTACCATGACTTAAGTAAACAGTAAAAGAGTTTTATAACATATAATGCTAGGTCTGCAGTCAATATATTGGCAGTTTTCCTAAATGATCTGAATAAACACAAATAGGTCACATATTTTTTCGAAAGAACTTGTTGATATTTGTAATATTCCTTAGTTAAGCTTTCATTGTCCCTCTAACATGCATTATAGCTTTCTCAATCTTTCGGTTTTGTTTTAATTAAAACAGGGTTTCACATTTTTATTTTTATTTTTTTTTGTAATTATTCATGAATAAATTCACTTTTGCAGTAAAATAAACTTTAGTTTTCGATGTATATTTTCTCAGATAACGTACATTAAGAAGTAGACGTATATATAGCCTCTTTCATATTAGTAAATATTTTATTGTTTACGCGATTTTTTAAAACACTTATTATATTGCGTTTAAAAATTGACAAAAAGCCAGTTGGCTTTTGGTACCGTCAATATCCTAAATGTACCGTAACTGTCATGTTAGAATAAAAATGATTTATTTCTTTATTATAACAGTAGTTTAGAGGTTTTCCAACATTATAAAATCTGTATCCGGTATATAACTGTAGAGAGGTATTGCAACTTGGTCCAGTTCATTTGTTTTGTAGTTAGTCAAATATGTCTGCGGTATAAAGTTCTGAGAGCGGACAGGGTAGTGGGAGAGAGGGGGATAAGAAAGGAGGAAAGGGAAGAGAGAAAGGAGCAAAGGGTAGGGAGAAAGGAGCAACGGGGATGGAGAAAGGACAAAGAAAAAGATGGAAGAGTACTAGTACAAATATATTTTTAATTCGTACCTGAAAATCATTGATTTAATTGAAAGAGAATACAATTATTTACATAAAACTCCAGCAAAGAGATAAATTTCATCCAAATTTTCAGAATTTTTACTATTCTAGTATGCAGAATAACGTTTTTTCCTAAAGCGTTTGTCTGTCCCCTCTACATATTTTTATCACTTATTGACTAGTTATCTGTCATCTGCTGTCTTTCCATTGTTAACTTTTTAAACAATCTTCTCGTCTGACACCACTTAGGATGCCTAGCTTTGTATACCAAGGCGTTTGATCCATGCATGTAAAAACAAATATTAATAAAAGTGCAGTTTTCACAACTGGGAATGTTTTCTTGCATGTAGTACGTATAAAGATTATAAAGCAAATGAAGTTTGTTAATTCTTTTCCACTGAAAATTTAACAATTCCAATAAGTTAAGTTATATTAATAATTACACTTGTCAAAAGAATTATGGAAAGCCTGTGTCACTGCAGAGTATGAAATAAAGACACTCACCACCGGGGATCGAACCCGTGATATTGCCAGCCAGCCCCTTAACCAAACGAGCTGAAGAAGTACTCCGTTAGCTCAGTCGATTCTGACTGGCTATATACATACTAAATGCTAGAACTCAAGATAGGCCTCCTGTTACACTCCCCCTCCCCCCATTACAAAGAATCATCATACCCGTGATAGTTCAAACAAAACACGACAAATCCTGTCACCACCCGGGATCGAACCCGTGCTCAGGCGATTTTGACTGGCTATATAATACTACGCGCTAGAATGTAGATAGGCCTCCTGTTTCAACTGTAATGCTCACATGACTTATTACAAACGTCAGCTTAATCCACATGTACGTTACACAAATTTTGTAATATATAATTTCTGGAAAGTTTTTCTGTGGATATTTGCCACGGCAGTGGCCATCTTGAATTTGGGATCTGCACCAAAATCTTTGAAATTTTACATTTCTACAGTATCACAATTAAATTTGCGACTCAGATTTTTACAGCAAGATTCATTTTAATTTCAATCAATCAGAACATCAAGGGCTCTAACAGCCACACTGCACTTTAAAATGACAGAAAACTACCCTGAAATCAGTTCTGCATAGTTTGATGAATTTAGTGAACTAGTTTCTGAAACCAGCTGTTTTTCTAGTGCCTCTGGAGTTCTATGTTCCACTGTTGTGGCCATCTTGGTTTTAGGATCAATACCAAAAATTCATGATGTATAGAAAAGTACTAGTAATTCAGTACACTGGTTTATGTATCTGAGAGCTGCCCTAATCTGAACTATTTTTCACACGTATAAGTTGAAGAGCATGGGTCAACACATGTTTTGGCCAATATTATATTATATAGCTACAGAAAAAAACTCGTTACATTAAAATGGTCAGCACATTCAACCTCTACAAATCTCAAGAGTTTTGTTTAACTACATGTAGGAGTTATTGCCATTAAGTTACGATTTAAAAAAAAATTGTCAGTTTTGACAGTATAAGTTGAAAAATCAAAATGCAGATTGATATAGTAAATTGCAAAAATGATCAGCAAGACAATGCAAATCACTATGTTGGTATTAATTGTCTAACAAATTCTTATAGGAGTTATTTCACTTTAATAATTTGTGTTAATGATTTGTTTAGTATTTACCCTGTAGCTTTAAAGTTATAATAACTAGAGTAAAACTGTAAATTGCAGTTTTTGACATATAAATTTAAAGCTATAACAGTTAGAGTAAAATTGTAAATAGCAAAAATAAACGGAAGGACATGCCATACAAACCATTTAATTGTCAAAAATGTGTCCAGTTACTCCTTATAAGATTATATATCATTTACTTGAAATTTTCAGTGTTTGCTTTGTAACTTAAAACTAATGAATTTGTCAACGAATTATTCTCATACTTGCCATTAAGTATTTATAAAGGAATACATAATTCAACAGTTCACCAGTTAAGAAAATAGCAAAGTTCCCAAGTCTGGGAAATTAGAAAAAAAATCCTTGAACAATTCCATAATAGCAGGTGTAGACTTTCATGGTTTCATAGTTCTAGATTGAAAACTGTTGGAGTTGATTACAATATATGTACCGTCTTCTGAAAATGTGCTTAAAAATGACCAAGTTCCAAAGGTCTGGAAAATTAAGAAACATTCTAGAACACTTTCATAATAGCAGGTGATACGGGTTGAAAACTGTAGGAGGAGTTGATGACACAAAATAGATACCCCATTTTCCCCGCCCGCCCGACTTAACCATACTATAGCCCCAAAATCGGAGTGAAACTCTAAATTGCAAAAATTCTCTGTAGGGCAAGGCCTACAAATAACTCGTTTGGTCCAAGATTGTCAGATGACTCCCTTTTCGAAGTTATTTAATTGAATGATAATTTATGAAATATCAGTTTTCTATGAAAGCTTATTTGGGTCACATTATGTGGTGACAGAAAAAATAAATAAATACAAATCGTGGCCACGATAAACAAATCGTGGCCACGAATTAACAAATCGTGGCCACGAATTACTAAATTGTTGCCATGATAAACAAATCGTGGCCACGATAAACAAATCGTGGCCACGATAAACAAATCGTGGCCACGAATTAACAAATCGTGGTCACGAATTACTAAATTACCATTTTTTGATGGTTTGATAAGATGATCAAAATGTGCTGATATGAATAGTCAAGTTTCAGATTATTCAGTTTTTCTTTTCAAGACAAGCCATATGATTTTGGTTGCCTAAGACATATGTTTTCTTAAGTAGCATAGTAGGAATATCAAATATGATTTATTATTATTCATATATTTTTTTGTTTTTGCAGTGTGACAATTTTCACTTACTTAGTTAATTTAGAGCAGAATTATTGGCTTGGTATTAAATGTTCAATTTCTCCCTTGTGGAGAGAGCTAATGTCTGCCTCAAAAAGTTTACATGTGTACTTATCAGTGAAACATACCGAAAAAACAAACTAAATTACTTCCCAAACTCAACCTTAATCTGAGTTGAAATTTTAATTGTTATAAAGTTTGAATGAAAGTTTGAAGTGTTTAGTAATGACTTTAGCTGCTCACCTGTTTTTTTTCCTTTACCATATATAAGTGGCAGACTTCTGTTTCAACTTCAAGAAGTACACACCGTATTACATGATACATCAAAACCCAACGGATACGGTCAAAACCCATCTATTCACATTTAAATAACAAAAGAAAATGATACATCAACACCCGTTGTATAATCCAGTGGGTTCCGATGTATCATTTTCTTTTGTTATTTAAATGAGAACAGATGGGTCTTGACCGTATCCGTCGGGTTTTGATGTATCAGGTAATACGGTGTGAAGTAGTCTACTCCAGATTCTGGAGGTTTTGTTTGAGCAATTGACTTATCCATTTTTAAATACATGTATTTTAAACAGCAGTATAAAAGTTTGGGGGGAATTTTAATTAAGCTTTGTAAGTCGTTAATTGGTAAAACTTGGTATCTATACTTCGGTGTTCTATTAATAAATATTGGCCTTAATTTCAGTCAACAAAAATTTCGGGTTTTTAAATGCATTTAATTTTTGTTTAGATATAAAACATATGTTAGACGATTCACTTTTTTATAAATGTTAAATCGTAGTTTTTATTTGGATACTGTTATTTTTGCAAACATGCAATAAAAAATGATAGTACTGTATTTTTGTTGGTGCCACTAAAGCAACATATGAGATTATAATCTTACAGGCTATAAGCAATAATGCCCCTTTTCGGCCTAGAAATATGAAAATTCTACAAGGTGTCCCTATTTGCCTACAAATTATAGTGCTGTTTTGCACAGCTTATCAAATTCAAATGATCCCTAAATACCCCCAAATCGCCACTAATCCCCGTTTTGATAGTATTTTATTCCATTCCGACATCAAACATGAGCACATGTTTCCTCATTAGCTCTATAATTTGAAAACCGTAAATGCCAGAGACTGGCAGCATTAGCACTGCAAAATTGCTCAGCTAATCAAGATCTACAAAAAATATATACTGCAGGGTGGGTCAAACTTGTTCAATGAACTGTTTGGAAGTTATTAAAACTGTCTTTTATACCCCCGCGACGACGAGTCGGGAGACATTAAGTCCGTACAAATTTTCGTCGGACTTTTCTCAGAAACCGTACATCATATTGGTTTGATATTTGGTAGGGTGACTTACCATGGTGTATTGTATGTCCTAAGCGATTTTCAGGTGGCTTGGATAGCTACTTCCTGTTTGCCGATACTTAGATTTGTGAAATATAAAGCTTTATAGCGGGGGCATCTTATGGACCCATTCTCTCTTTATTTAAGTTAATTTATGCTGATTTTTGACAATTTCTTTTATGAAACAGGAAACAGATTTCTTTGAAACTTAACATATATCATCTTTGGGATGTGCACAACAAAGTTTTTGAAATTTATGCATGACGAAAAACATGGCCACCATTGCTAAAAATAGAACAATGGAACGAAACATAGTTGTGTGCAAGTAGTTCAAAAAATATAACAGAGAATATCCAAAATGGTCCCTCTTCTTCACAATCGAAAGCTCTACATGTTTCAAACTCTTCGTTGTGTCAAAGTTGTACAACGATCCACTGTAGGAGTAATTTCCCTTGAATTGTCAAAATTTAACAATTTCACAGATTTTATTCAATATCTTGAAAACAGTAAGAGCCAGAGTAAAACTTAGTATTACAAAATTGCCAAGCTAATCAAGGCCTATAAAAATGGTCTGGATGCAAAAATGCTGGATGACCCCCTTTAGGAGTTATTACCCATGGAAGGTAGATACTTATTTTACATTTTTTCTCATCGTCGGAAACCCGCGGCTGATTACGCTTCGTCACCTCCCTCCATCATGGACAGAGGTGACGAAGCATAATCAGCCGCGGGTTTCCGACGATTATTTTTTCTTTGTAACTTAAAAATCTAAAAGCTTGAAAATAATTTAGAATTACAAAATTGTTCAGCTCATCGTGATTTTATAAAATTACTGCAAGGTCAAAATTGCTAAAGTGAGGCCTAGAGCCTTACATTTGAAAATGGCTGCCTTCTCAGGTATACTGAAGATTCTCCAATTTAAATAAAAAATCATAGACGGAAGGTCTTCATAGTCGCTAATCGTAAAAAAGTCATTTTTAGATATAATTAAGAGTTTTGTGAATGTTTGTTTTTTCTAATATTTG